>WEIT01010400.1:349496-412613 GCA_013389985.1 Dryoscopus gambensis | reverse complement strand
CCTGGCGGCCGCGGGCTGGGCCGGGGGCTGCGGTGGCGGCGCAGCGGGGGTGGGCTCGGCCCCGTGCTTTCAGCCTGTTTTCAGCTGGAACACAGCCGGGGAAGAGCTGAGCCTGCAGGGGCACTCGTAGTCTTTTGAGGGTTGACAACATACTACATAGATTTATTTTGTTTTGGTTTTTTTTTCTTTTTTCTTTTTTTTTTTAAATCTGGGGAGAATAGTTGATCTGTATAAGCTCTCGCCCCAGCCTACTTAAAATGTGTTGTAAGGCTTTAGGTGTATTCACACCTGGCACTTTTTAGTAGATTTCAAAGCCTGTTCACTTTTTTAGTTAGATGTAGAGAGTGTATTTCAGGGCTTAATTATTTCTAATGTATTTCATGCCAATGTATTTTTTCTGCTGCTCAGCCTTGCTGTTCTAAGAGTCAAAATTGTCACGTCGAAATACTAAGTAAATTTGGTGTTTCTTATTTTTTTTTTTAAAACGTCGAGTTGGGGCTTTTTTTACTGTTTTTGAAAGTTTAACACAACATGGGATTCTACTTACAAACTTTCCAGTAGAGAACAGAGTGGCATGTGCTTGGGAATGTATTGATAGATGATGGTCCTAGTCTCATGCAGTTTGGACTAGAAAGATTGGGTGGATGTGAAGATAGATCCTAAGAAACAGAAATGTCTCTCAGCATTTACTGTGAAAGAAGGTTTTCTTTTGCTTGAACAGCCCCTAGGGCCAGTGCTAAAGGCTGTTCAATTCTTAATGGTGTGTGGGGCATGGTTATTTAAATTCTAATTTCTTCTGTAATTGAAATACTTGGTCAACTTACTATTTTTTCCTCACTTAAGAACTTATAAACCTCATTGGTGACATTTTCTTAACGCATCTAGATTTTTTTGGGAGAGAATTAAGAAGACTGGTCTCTTACTCCTTACCCACTACTTTGCTTCAGATTTCTGGGCTGCAGTCTGTAATTCTGGGCCCCAACTCCTGACCTTTCCACCTGGAGGAAATTGGATGTGTCTTTGCAGTGGATGACTTCTAGAAATGCATTCTGGTTGGATATATGAATTTATCCTGAGTTCTACCTTTTTGTCTAAAAAATACGTCTTACGAGGGTTAGGAAGCTGATTTTTGTCCAATATAGTATTGCCTGCAGTAGGTTCTGGAGTGTTAGGGGTGAGAGTGTAGCGGCAGAAATGCTTTGCCTGGTGATAAGGCTGGTGTAAGAAGTTACCTCCACGTGTGTTCCCCGTGCTGTAGTCTGGTGCCTCCCTAGCTCTCAAGTACAGCTGCTGTAACCTGGGCTGCTAAAATAATTATGCACAAAGCCGCAGTGGAACCAAAGCTCTGAGAGCACCAGAGAAAGTGTGGCAGCCTGAGGGGAGCCTCAGCGTGGGCAGGGGCTTGTTCATTTTCCATCACTGTGTGATCAAGAGCATCTGCTAAAAAATAGCCAACACCTCTACACCGATTCTGTCACTTTTCAGAATTTAACTTTATCCTTTCCTTTAAATACTACTTTTTTTTTTTTAAATTATATTGGGGGATACCAGGAATCAGAAGTGCTCACACAGTCCCAAACAGCACATTTTCATCTACGTGTGATACTCCATTTTTTTATGTCTCAAAAAGGTTGGTGATGGGAAACCTGAGTCTACACTACAAATTTAAGGACAGTGCAGAGATTAAATGAGTCTTTGTTGATTTGGTGTTAACTAATTTTTAAAAGTGATTCATGTGCACGGTTGAAAGGAGATCTGTTATGTAAAACTGACAGTCTGTGTTTCTTTCATAATTTGAAATACGACCTTGGACAAACCCCACGACACAAATATATGCAGATATTCTTTCCTTCCCCTTTCTGCTGACTGTTTGTTTCATTTCCTTCAGGTGATGTTGCTGGTAAATGCTTTCTTGCAGGGCGTGGGAGAGGTGAAGGAAGTGACCAAAGCAGTGAAAGCTGTAGTAATTGTAGTTGTTGCAAGTTCCTAGAGGCAGAAAAAGGAACTGCTCATACATGAGTGTATCGTCAGATGGATTGTGTTTTCAAATGCACGTTTTTGTGTGTGTAAAAATGACTAGATTCATTTGCATTAGTAGGTCCAGATTCCTCTCAGTTTCTAGTAATGCTGATCAACATTGGGGCTTGTAGTGAAAACCGTGTGAAACTGAAAGTTGGAGCACAGATGCCTTTTTTGAGGAAAAATAGTTTTTAATTAAAGTTAAATTTTTTTTGTTGTGCATGTGTGGATGCAGTCACACATCAGATGCACGTGGACTGGTTTTCCAACAGTGTGTGTACAGATAGAGCTGTCTGTGTGTTACAGAGGAAGGAGTTGCCCTGATATATAGGGGCATATTCGTTTGTGCACTGCTGTCTACCAGACTCAATTAATAGCAACACAAAAACTTTGTAGATAGATGCTGGATGTATGTGACAGAGAACAGTGAAGGGTTTTTTAAGAAAGCTTGATAAGATCTTGTTCCCCCTCCTAATCTTTGCATCTATCTAGACCTTTGCTTCTTTCTTTCTTTTCTTGTTGTTTAACAGGATCTCACTGCATTTTCCCTGTTACAACTTTTGGGGCAAAAAATAAAATCATTTCAGTGTGCAAGCCTTGTGTGTGAACAGAGTTAATTTGTTGGGGTACTGAGGGCTAATTATGTACTGAAACAAGCAGTACTGCCCTTTGGGAGGAAATGCAGGAGTGTGAGTGCCGGGTGCACCATGACGTTCTTAGGGGAAAGTGTGAAAAGGAAGATAAGATTTTAATTACCAGGACCTCTCTGTCTCTCCTGTCATAAATGTAGGTTAGCAGGGGAGGATGTGAAAAAGTGTAAAACAAGATTTTTCACATCTGAGCAAATTTCCAGAAGTGTCCTATTAGGTTTTAGTACTGAAATAATGCAAATGGCCTGTGTCCATCTCCTACAGTGTAAGTCAGTGTTACGAGTTACTAATTTCTGTTAGCATGGTGCTTGCCAAACCAAGTTACTGCCCGGTCCTCATGGGTCTAGACTTGATGAGACAAGGCAGTAAAACATGATCTCCTTCCAGGTAGCTTGTGGCCTAAGCGGGAGAACATCCTGGCTGGAGGTTTGTAACTGAGGACAAGTACCCTGTCTTTACTTACAGACAGGCTGGGAGATATTGGCAGGGGGAAAAGAAACCCGTTAGACCAAATGGCCCAGGAAAGCGCTGTTCAGAGCGGTGCTTTTCACGTGGCTGGGAAGGGCAGAGGCGTGTCCTTCACAAAAAGCAAGCACTCGCTGTGGAATTTGATTGTAATGCTGAGTCCACGCAGTGAATGACAAACAGGTGATAGTAGTGGGTGCTGTGTAGGAGGAAAGTTGAGCCAGAGACTCTGTGTTTCTTCTGTGCTTGCATGTACAAGGTAGCTCTAAAATGTTTGTTAGAAACAGGCTGAAGCCTTAGTTTGCACAGGTGAGGGAGCAGAGAGTTGGGAACATAGAGGTGTTTAAGGATGTTGCTGTGGTTATCTAAGAATGGGTGTAGAGTCGTGTGGGGTGAAAGTGGGTAAGACTTTGTCTCTTCAGGGGTAGTTGAGAGAGAGGAGAGAGCAAAGACCGATAGGGAGGGAGAGAGAAAAGTAGTCAGTGATGTTGAAGGCAGCTTAAAGAATGAGGTGCAGGATCAGTTGTGAGGTGCCATTGTGAAACCATCTCCTGGGAAGAGAATCAATGGAGATGCAGCACGTGGGAGATGCTGAACAGGAATGGGTTCAGTTCTGGACTCACAGCCATAATTCTTGATCTCCCTTCACATCTGTGCTAAATATGCTGATAAGGTTAGGAAGGTGTGAGATCAAAGAGGGTTTTTGGTAACATGGAGGAGCTGAAATTTGTGATGCAAAAAGCTTTGTTTTAAATGGGAAGACAGAGGAGAATGAGATGTGAGAAAGATGAAAGAAGAGGAAAGTGTGTCAGTGGGAAGCAGAAGAAACTTGGAGTGCAGATAGTTTTCCATGCAAGAACAGCCATACTACATCAGACCAAGGATTTAGCTAGCATAATATCCTGTACCTCAAGATGTCTATTGGAATATATCAATGGGAAAAGAAGAGGATGTGTGTATGTGATACCTTTCCCTGACATTCCTCCTGATGCCCATCATGTAACAGAATGAAATTGGTGGGCTACTGCCTGAGAAGGGAGTGATGCAGAATCAAGAGGTGATTTGAACTGCTACTGTGATGGCAGGTTGATGTCCAGCAGTGGCGATTGCAGAACTGCAGTAGGAAAATGGTTAATTAGTTATTTCATGAGTAGAAAACATGGCCACTTGTATGCTCCCAACAGGAGTAGAAGCAGAAGTGGGCTTTGGGGTGGGCTCAGCCAGGCCCTGGCTTGGCAGGGTGGGCCAGGTGATGAGGAGTCCATGGCAAAAGGAGGCTCTGCATGCCGGTGGCAGAGCAGCCGGAGACTTGGTGGGAAGCTGCTGAGTGGGTGCAGTTACTCTGCTAAGTTCTAAATATTTTACTGATAAAGAATTTAAGTGATGAAGAATTTATCTGCATTACAGCAAATAAGCTTGGCAAATAGAGTAAAATCAACTAACTTGAACAATAATAGAGCTCATACAGTAGAGTTGTCTTAGACTAAATCTTTCGTGTAGGTCCCCTACTTGGAAATAAAATCAAATAGAACAATTAAGTGATTTTTGTCTCAAAATAATGCCCATATGGCAGGGTTGTTCTGAAGAAGCTACACATAAGTGTATACCAGATTGTAGCAAGTTTCTTGGATAAAAATTCTTAAGGCTTCCATATAACTACAGGAACAATATATTTTTGATCTATTTTCCTTTTTTTTCTAGATCAGGATTTTCTTTTTTAAACTACTTGCTCTCAGCCATGCTCTCTTCAGTGAGACAAATTGGCAAGTCAAATCATACTGATACTTTTGATGGAACGAGATAGTAGACTTTTTTTTGAAAAGCCTAAGTTTCCTTTTGTATGCCAGTGGGAAAAAAATCAGCAGCCTTTTTGGAGAGGGAGGACACATTAGTGGCCGTTTCTGCTTATTTAGGTGAGTGAATATTTTCTTTTTCTGATGGACAAAGGCAGGTTTAAAATGACCCTGCAGAAGACTGAATGCAGTCTCTTCTGCTTAAATGACATTGCTAAAATAGTGTCTGCAGCCAGTTGGTGGTGATGGGTGGTCTTCCACCAGAACCAGACACAGACAGGTGAAAACTCTCACGTGAGCTCCTGAAGTACTTTGCTTAGTCTCTGTCAGTGAACTTTTCAGGTGGAAGTAAAACAGTGTAGTCTCTCATAAAGTGCCAAATAAGCTTTGGAACATACAGTGTGAGGTAATCACAGTCATGTTCATCCTTGCAATTTCCCATTTCCGCTTTGTCTAATACAACATTTGTGGTTTTACTTTTGCTTATCTGTTGCTAACACTGTACAAGGAGTCTCTGTTAGCAGACGATGTTTGATAGGTCTGTGGCAGTGTCGGTGTGTGTAACTGTTGTTACCCAGGGTCGTGCTGAGCGTCAGGTCCGCCGTGTAACCTGCCATCTGCTTGGTGCAGTGCAGTGCAAGTGGAAGTACCACCCTGTGAGCAGGAGCAGTGCCCTCCTGAAATGCAGGCGTGAGCTGGGGCAGCCAGCAGTGCAGTTCTGCCCATTGCCTGGTGGAACGGCTGGGGTGAGGCGCAGAAAGTAATTCTTTGGAAGACTTTGGCAAGTGTCTGAACACGGAGCGCCTGCCTTTGAGTTCTGAGGGGCCGTCTTTCAAAATCATACCCACGTTCCTGACATGAAAAATGGTATCTTTCAGAAGTGGATTCAGAAATCCAGTGTCTCTGCCTGTGCGTGCGGTGAGTGTGCCCAGCAGTGCCCTGTGCCACCCTGGTGTCTGGGCTCCTGGCTCAGGAGTGCAGGGACGGGTGCCAGGTACTGGGGTCACAGCCCCAGCTCTTGATGAGCCCGCACCACAAGCTCCCAGAGTGGTGCTGCAGTGGTGCTGCAGTACGGCTCTGCAATTCCCTTTCCACCTGAGAAACGGTGTGTGTCACTGGGCAGCTGGAAGTGCACAGCCCCACCAGGTCCTGGGCTCTTCCTCTGCTGTGGATCTCCTTGCAAGCTCCTTCCCGTTTGAAATCTTCTTTCCGAGCAGTATGGACCATAGCAGGCAGTTGGGTCACAGAAGATCAGCATCTTTCTAGGATGTTTTTTTTTCTCTCCCTCATAAAGATAGCCAGGAGTTTCTATCCTATCTAAGCTCCACATTTATTGTAGTGGGAACAATGTTTTCAGTCAGCATTATTGTCACTTAAATTGATATGTAGGAGAACAATTACATATTTTTTATTAAAATTGGACTTACCTTTTAGTTGGTGGTAAGGTGTGAGCAGGTTAGCTTGCAGATAGCTGTTCCAGAAGCCAGAATGAAGTGAGTGTGTGGGTTTTCCCGGGGAAACAATAGGCTCGTGTATTTTACCACAGTGGAAAATTTTACAAAACGTTCAGAGGCTGTCCCGTGGGAAGTGGAGTTAGCTGAGAACCTGTGGAGTCCTTCAGTTGATTTGGATGCACAGAGCAGTGTTAAAAATTGTACATTTAATCAGCTTTTCTTCAGATGTAGGAATTTCAGCCTTAATGGTTGGCAGTGGGAGATGAATCAGTTTACAGTGCATTGCCTTACAAAAAACGATGCCCTTTGGGAAGGTAAACGTAAGAAGCCATCAGTACTTAAATTTGCCAACTGAAAATTTGTCAGCCTGTTTTATTGAAAGGCTAAATTGCTCAAAGTGAACTGGGAGGTTTTAGGGCAGAGAGAAGATCCGGGGTCTCTGTATCTGTCTGGAAGTTTGCACGTGGTTTGGGCACATTTAAATTTCATACCATGTGAAGATACAGTGCAGAACTTTCTTGTTCAGCATAGCTTAGGTGAATGATGATGGCCCAATTGTATACAGATTTTTATGATCCTAGTTAACTGTCATGAATAAAGACTTTTACTAAGGCTTTGCCTCTAGAATAGCATAGCCTATTTTATAAGTAGTCTAAGCAAGTGCCCACAAAGCAGTAGATGTGGTGGCACAGTGAATACTGAATGAGAAAAAGTGTCTTACTGTGTATGTCTAAAAATGAACTTGCTTACAATGCAAAAGGGAGTGATACCTGCCAAGCAAATTTGATATCAACTTGCACTGTGAGAACAGGGCAAAAGCACAATTTTCTTATTGTTCCAAATTGATAATATAATGTCTTTTAACATTCTCGGGGAATAAAATGCATGTCTTTAATTCCAATTGGTTTTGCAAGTATCAGTGCTCCTGGTATTCCTTGTCCAGTTGTACTGAGGCCCAGCTGTATTGGACAGTAGCAAGCCTTTAGAACTGCTGAAGTAACAACTGCTTATCACAAAGTTTACCTGTGTTTTTCCCTTTTGGCCTTGAGATGTATTTGCCTCCCTTTTCCATGAATTTGTCTACCATTGCTAATCAGAGTGTTCTCTTGGAAAGGAAGAATGAAAGACTTTTTCTCAAGAGCATACGGTGTTTATCCTTACACAAATTGAAGTTAATTTACAGGAATGATGTGTCCTGCTTTTTTGTTAAATAATCAGATGAACTATCCAAAGCTTTAAGTAAAAATAGTAGATCTTTAGCGTTTGCTCAGGGAAAGCTTGCTGTAAATAATCTGAATAGTCTGATTCCAAATAGACTTGAGCAAAATTCTGCTGATTGTCCCTTTGGATGGGTATTGCTTTATTTGTTTTAATATCAACCCCCCATCATTGCTTGCGAGAATGCATTTCAAGTGATTGGTTGAGTTTATGTTCTGAAGTCTCATGCACACAAGTTTTTAAAGTCCTGTATTTTTAAGAATTAAACCACTTAGTATGTCCAGGGAGAAGAGTTGGTTTCATACTTTTAATCTTTTTCCTTAAGAGTTTATTCTGGGCTATATCAGTTTTCTGATATGAGAGTAGTTTAAACCTAATGCAGTTTTTTTTCTAACTTGCCTTTTATATGCAGACACAGCTCTTAATTTACCTTTCAGGTTTTTTGTGGTAAAGCCTGTTTCCTTGCTTTGCAGTTTTTATTTTGTAAAAACTTGCTATGTGATTTTTGTACTGATTATCAGTTAAATGCTTCCATCTAAGAAGAGGGTTTATGTTGCTCAATAAGGCCCATGGCATATTATGTAAATGTGGATTAGTGATGACTTTCACAAATGGCAGGCACTGTGGTGCATACCTAGACCCAGTTGTATTTTATTTGTTACCTCTGGGAAGTAATTTTTTCCTTGTATAGACATCCAACTGAAAAGAGACTTGAGAACATCCTGAGAAAAGGCATTGGCACGTTAGAATGCGTTTCCTTTGCATGTTGCTCTGATAATTAGTCAGTTCCCATCCCAGTGTGAATTTAAGGTCACTCTTTAAGCAGCAGGTTAGACGTACAACTTTTTGACACAAGGAAATATATTTGGGATTGTCATTTAAATATGTTGTTTTTATAAGTGAATGTGAATCCCACTCCTGTTATATCCCTACATTAAAAAAAAATATTTTTCTCTTTGTAGAACTGACAGTGCATCAGCTGACCAGGACAATTTAAAATACTCTTCATCCAGAGATCGGGGCAGTTCTGCCTCCTATGGATTACAACCCTCAAATTCAGCTGTGGTGTCTCGGCAAAGGCACGATGATATCAGAGTCCACACTGACATACAGAATGAAGAAAAAGGTACACAGATTGCTGTTTCATGTATGAGTTGTGAGGGGGCATTCGGGGAAAGGCAGTAAACTGGAAATGGTGCGGAAATTTTTGTTTCAGTTTTTTTTTTTTCTCCCCCCAAAAAAGGCAGCGAACTGATTTGTCTCGTTGCCACAGTATCCCTGTTTTGGGAGACTTGTCAGGGCTCAAAGAAATGTTGCGGTTGATGTGAATACTGAGAAAAATATGCACTTGCGTTAGGAGAAGAATGCAAGAGGAGACTTGATGCATTAACAGAATAAGCACTTTTTTCTGCAGAATAATATTCTGGATGTGTCTGGTCTTCAGGCTGCAGTTTCTTCCAGAATAGTCTCCAGTACTTGTGGTATTGGATTAAACGGGCTACTGGGCTGATCTACTGCGTATTGTAGCTTTACTGCACCAAACTGGAATCTTTGATTAGTAATCAGATCTATATTTTTATCATTAATGGCAGTTTCTACTTTCATGTTCCTCAGTCTGACTTCATATAAATCATGTGATGTGTGATTCATACATGGCTTTGGTGTTTTTTTAATTTTTAGGATGGAAATATGATCTCTAGAAAATAGCTAAGCATTCAGAATCATGTCTTTTTTGTATTTATGAGAAAGAAATCTATATTCTGATTTCTTTCTTTAATTGCCAAATACAGGTATCAAGTGGGAGGATTTACTTGCAGAGTCACTTTTTAGACTATGTAAATCTTCAGGCTGGCCAGACTCAAAAAAAAAAAATCTCACAGGAGTAGTAGTGTGGGAGTTTTTGTTCAGGAACCTAAAAAGTATTTGAACTCCCCCTACTTCTCTGCCCTGTAACTGACTGTAAATAATTGCTGTATCTCAGGGGAAGTTACAGCTGGGTGCAAATTAATTTTTTTATAGGTAGAAGGTAGTGTTAGTAGGTTGCAGAAGCATGAAGTGTGTTTATCTGCATAGTTTGAGAGCCTTAAGATTTGTTTAACTTCAGTAGAGAAACGACTGATGAAGTGAGTGTATTTGTATGCTAACGTGGAATGTTGTACTGTGTTCAACACACGCTGGCATAGTGGGTTGTTCTCATAATTTGAAGTGTGCTGGTGTTTACAGAATGTACTAGCAGCATAGTGAAATAGTAAGTTCTGGACAAATTCAGAAGTGTAGTTTGTGAAGTTGCTGGAAAAGTGCCATTTGAGAAGGAAAACGTACCTGGCTCTGCCTCCAGGACTTCAACTTGCAGGGCATGTCTCTGCTAGCTCAGCAAAACACCTGTTTTGTTCAGGTGTGACTTGAAAAGAGGTCATTAGGATATTCTGACTGTAACACCGAGCTCCAGGTATCGCTAGTTCATTTTTGTTATTGGAGAAATTTGTGAGCTTACAGATGCAGAATAGTTTCTTTGCTTACTAAGATTTTTCAGTTCATCTGTTGGAGTCTGCCAGCATGGAATTTTTGTTTGAGATTTTCTGTCCTGGCTTCCATACGCCCCTACCCACCTCCCCCCAGTTTCTGGTATTGATGACAAAAATTACTTCCAAACTGATAATTTCTGGAAGTTTTTCAGGTTTGAAAACCTCCAAGGATGTGACTCTTAGTCTCAAATGCATTAATTGCTATTAGAAGTTACTTCCTTCATAGGACAGTGTTAGTTTGTTCTGCCAAAATAATGTCAAGGTGGCATGCCTGCTAGTTTATGTTTAAAAACTGAGCTGTAAAAAATAATGTTGTAAATCTAAATAGACACAAACTATCTTTACTTTAATTGTAGTTAACTAATTACAAGTGAGACTTTGCACAGGGTTTTTTGCAATGGTGGGGCAGCCCCAATTGCATAGAAATGCACACATGTATTCCAGTAGTTCACATCTGCTTTTGGTCAAAAGCTTTGCCTTAAATAAACATTCTTTACATCTGCTGAGGTCCAGGTTCACCTCAAGGTTTGAACTTAATTTTTTTTCAATCCTGTAGTCTCAGTAGGCAGCCTCTTATGGGGAGCCACCTCTCCCTTTCCCAGACTTCCTGTTATACATGGAAGCAGGTGAAATATCTTTTCTGAAAGAAATCTTGCATATTTTTTGTTGTTCTGGGTTTAATTTTATTAGTTGATTCTTCCCTGTCTCGGTCAGGGAAGGCACTTTAGAAATCTGGCTTGGAAGTCAGCTCTGATACCATGAGTGAAGTATTGGGCAGGCTCAGGGGACAATTTCACTTCTCTGTAGTACTGAGGGGAAGAGCCTGCCTCTCCAAGTGGTGTGGCAGACTGGAAAAATGTCTAGTCTCAGCATTTGAGCATGTTTGTTCTTGTGGATCTAGGAGTAAGATCAATTGAATTCCTCAGAATGATGCTTTTACTTTCATTTTATATTGTTACCAAAGATGTATCTCAAGTGGGAGAATGTAAGATTGAGTTTAATGAAGGATGATATCAGTGTTAGTGTGTGAAAATATTTACCTTTGTATGTTTAGGGAGAGTTGTTCAATCTGTGCATAACAGATATTTGTCTCTTCAAAAATTTCCCTCTTTTTTGCCATTTTACTGAGCCTGAGGTGCATTTATAGCAAAAACAGAATGGAGATTTCATGTGCATAAAGGAGCAAGTAAGTGGATGTATCTAGCCATGTGTACTAGCAGTTTGACCTTGTATTTTGTGAAGCCTTCCCTGTCAAAGTAATAATAAGCAAACATTAAATGTAACAAAATTGATGTTAAACTTCATGGCAGTAGTGTTTTCTTCATGTACTTCAAAAATAAGACAGATGAGATTCTGAATCTGTGACCTGGAAACTTACAGGGTACAACAAAACATCGATGCATGTGGAAGTGAAACAGGAAGCTAAAGGAGCTGGTGGAGGATAGGGCTGCTAACTTGCACATGAATTGAATAACTCACAACTCACCGCCCTGCTAAATATGTGGTCTGAGAGCCTGTTTTAACGTCACGTTGGTTTGTCCACAGGTGGCTACAGTGTCAATGGAGGATCTGGGGAAAATACTTATGGTCGGAAGTCGTTGGGGCAAGAGCTGAGAGTTAACAATGTGACCAATCCTGATTTTACCAGTGTTCCGCATGGGAATCGTGCTTTAGCCACAAAAGACATGAGGAAATCACAGGGTAAGGACGTTGCCCATTTTCAGCAAGGGGATATCTCTTTTGGCAACATTTCTTGTGTTCAGAATATGAAAAGAAGTTCACTATGATTAGCAATCTATATGGATTTTGTTTTTGTGATACATTATTAGACGGTGTTGATGGAAGCTGTCATCTTGTTTTACTGCTCCTTGTGTTGAGGCTTCCTCCAGAGGTTTGGCAGATCTCTGAACTATCTGGCTTAGGCTGTCAATCTTTCAATTTCCTTTAAGTGGCTTTTGAACCCTTACTGAGGTTAGCCAGATATGGCAAAGACCTCTCTGAGGAGAACTTGCTTTGGATTTGTTGCAAATTGATGCCTGAGTCAAAAGTTGTTAATGAATGAGCCCCAGTGCGGGAGGAGCAGCAGTGGGTGGGAGCAGCTCGGCTGGTACCTGCTCTCCCCGGCTGCAGGTCCTGCAGCCATCAGTCCCATCCTGCCTGGTGATGATTGCTCAGTCACCCTGCATCCTCCAGGTCCCGCAGCCATCAGTCCCATCCTGCCTGGTGATGATTGCTCAGTCACCCTGCCTCCTCCAGGTCCCGCAGCCATCAGTCCCATCCTGCCTGGTGATGATTGCTCAGTCACCCTGCATCCTCCAGGTCCTGCAGCCATCAGTCCCATCCTGCCTGGTGATGATTGCTCAGTCACCCTGCATCCTCCGGGTCCTGCAGCCATCAGTCCCATCCTGCCTGGTGATGATTGCTCAGTCACCCTGCCTCCTCCCGAGCTGCCTCTGCTCTGCTCCCTCCTGCTCAGCTCAGCGGGAGAGGCCAGGGAGGAGCTGGAAGCGTCCTAAGAATTTGGGCAAGGTCCTGGGAGATGCAGCAAGAACAAATTTGGAGTTTGGAGAGGGTGCAGGAATGCTGGGCTTGTGTTTTTGAGGAAGAAGGCTTCACTCTTCCCACTATTTGAGGTTTGAGTCATAGTTTAAAAAAAAACAAAACCAAAAAGGAGTTATTCTAAGCATTTTTGAATGAAAATAGAAACGTTATGACTAAGCACTGTCACTTACTGCATCACTTAGCATAAGTAGTAGTTGAGCCACTGGTAAAAACTGCCTGCTTTATGCCAGGCACATTATAAACATGAGGACATGCTGTTTCTTCTCAGGGATTAATATTTCAAGGGAGACTTAAGAATGTTCAGTGTGGAAGAGTTGAGGTGTAAGTGGTGACATGACTTTCAAAAATGTGATTGTAGGAATGGATTAAACACAGACTTTATAACTCCATTTTGATGTCTTGATATAAAAACTATGTAGTCCTTTTAATGTTTTTTTATGTCTGTGCAGGGGAAATAGAAAACTTTAAATAAAAAAACTTTCTGCCAGTACTAAATAATAGTAAATTCAGACTGTTCTCCTGAGCATCTCTTTAATCCTTAAAAGGTTGGGATATATAATTTTGGATGACTGAAGTTGCTGCCTATGACTTGTATGCTCTCTCTCCTTGAGATGTCAGATTTCAAGAGTTTCTCCTTTTGAACTTGGCTGTCTTTGATTGTTGTAGGTTTCAGCAAGTCATTTTGATTCTTAATGTTGTCTTTAAAATACGATGGGATTATGTTGCAATGAGATTTTGGATTTTAAATTCTTTGATGTTTTCTTGTTAGTATATTCATTAAACAATTTTAAAGGTAGTCTTCTGTGAGTTAGCATGTGGCTGAGACCTTGCTGAATTTTCACAAAGTGCATGTCACAGGTGTTTGTTGACTGGTGCTTTGATTAGTGTAGCTTCAGTCGTGTTCTTGGTTAGTGTTTTTTGGTTCTGTTTTTTTTTTTAAGGTTGTGATTGTGACTTGACAATTAGCTGACACTCTTGGGAAGTAATGCCAGTGCAGATCAGCTATTAATTGAATAAAGACAAAGCTGCTTTAGTCACATCAGATGACTGATGTCGAGCGGAGCAAAAAGCTGTCTGTAGCTGTCTTGGATTTTCTCATTAAAGTCATGCTGACTAAGAAAACCTCATCATATTCCATGAATCCTCTAACTCGAACCACCATGAAGCATCTTGTTAAATTTATTGAAAGAAATTTTGTTTCCTTTTTGCAAATGAGAGAAATTAATTATTTATGTGTACAAATTAATAGGTGATTGGTCCCTAAATCAGGTAAACTGCATTGTGACCTTCCCTGGTATGGAGTGCTGTTGGCCAAGTTTAATGAAGTGTTTCCTTAGGAAGATGTTGATTCTCCCCCAGATCCTTAAGGATCTGCTTAAGGGAACAGCCAAGTCCATCTTCACGCTGGGGGCTTTTGTTCCTCAATAAAGGAGGAGCAGATGTATTTTCCTTTTCAAAGCAGAACCCTGCTACCTATCAGAGAGAAAATTTTGTTTCTTCGTAGTTGCTTGAACTTAAATCTGGCTCTTTGCTTCAGGAAGGAGCTTGTTTTTTCCACAAGGTTTTCTGGAAATATTATTTGATGAATTATTTTTGTTTATTCAATCAGAAGTCTGATTTAACCTTACCCCACACCATTCTTTTTTAGTTCCATTTATGTAGAAGGGAGCTAAGGCTGGGTTTTTGTGTAGAAGTAAAACAGTTCTGCTTAGTTCTGAATGAGTTCTACACAGGTACTGGGCTGTTCACGGGAAGAAATGAAATATTTTGGTAGCTAAATTAGACTTTGCATATAACTTTCTTTTTATGAAAGTTTAAAACCAATCAGTATTTATTTTAAATTTTTTTCCCAAATTACTATTATGACTTACTGATTTCACACATACACGTTTTGGACAATACAGGTACTGTTGGTAAATGCAGTAGGAAAAAAGAAATAATTGCTTTTTTCAGAGCGACCGTTGTCTTATTCTGACGAGTCTCGACTGTCAAATCTTCTTCGGAGGATTACTCGGGAAGACGACAGAGACCGAAGACTGGCTACTGTAAAGCAACTGAAAGAATTCATTCAACAACCAGAAAACAAACTGGTCAGTAATGCTGCCTTCTCCGTAGCACTGGGGTATTTCTTATTTTTTATAACACTCTTTCAAGTTTTTTTCAAATCTGAGTATTGGGATATGTCTGCAAGGATTATCTTGTATTCAAGGAATTTCATTCCAGAGGAAAGGAGAGTGTATTCCTGGATTGTCTGTCTTGTTTCTGCAATTCAGGAAATATTTCATTATGGTTTATTGCCTTAGACATGCAATGTTATCAGCAAGAACTAAACTTAGAACAGGCTGCCAGCATTTTCATGGCTACTGTAAATAAATATCAAATATAACATCTAGGATAATATTGCAGTATTGCTTAATATAGTTCGTGCTAGTCGTCAGTGGCTGTGGCAAGCATAATGGCATTCTCTTGGCAGGGAGAACTGGCAGTGTTGTGTTTATTGTGGAGACAATATTGGGCAATCATTATGCTCATGCCTTTTATGTATCTTGTGTCCCAGGTACTAGTGAAACAACTGGATAATATCCTGACTGCCATTCATGATGTACTCAATGAAAGGTAAGCTGGAAAAATGCTCTAAAGGGGAAAAATAATGACAGCATTAGGTTTGAAACAGACAGGGGAAAGGTTGAAAGAAGTTAATTCACTGGTTTTGCATGGGCGTCGCAGGAGCAGAATGAAATTAGGGGAGAGTGAAGGTTCTCAGGCATATCAACAATACTGTTGGGCTGTGCAGGGTACACCTCCCTTGGAGAGGGTGTGAAGGCACCAGTGTGGTTTGATGCTGTAGGTGGTGTGGAGTCTGTCTCAGGTGCTTCAGTCGGGCTGTGGCTGTGCACTGCTGGGGTGGTGCAGCTTCCTAAAGGAACTCAAGTTTTTTTACAAGCTGATTCATTCACATCCCATTAAGAGTGTGTGTAGAGGATGCTCAGGTTTATCTGGGCTTTTAGGTGCTTAGGTCAGTGTTATTGCCCAAAGTCAGCTGCATATTAAGAACTATTTCTGTTGGATAGTGAGTTGCAAGTAGAACAGAGCATTTGCTCCATACTTTAATTCAAGTTGACTTACTCCATAGAAATAACATTTCTTAGAATTTTATTTTATCTTTGCCACTGCTGCTAAGAAGCAGCTTCATTTCTGCATATATTTTCTTTGCTTTAGAAAAAGCTTTATTTTGTTCATCCTTCTGTTCTGCTGTCATGGCTGGAGATCCCAAGTTTCTTTTTTTTTCTCTCCGAAAATTGCAGTAGCAAATTGCTTCAAGAATTGAGACAGGAAGGAGCTTGCTGCCTTGGCCTTCTTTGTGCTTCTCTGAGCTACGAGGCTGAGAAGATCTTTAAATGGATTTTTAGCAAATTCAGTTCATCCGCAAAAGATGAAGTTAAGCTTCTTTATTTGTGTGCAACCTACAAAGCACTAGAGACTGTAGGAGAAAAGAAAGCGTTTTCATCTTTAATGCAGGTAAGACTACAAGTTGCAACAGGATTATTAATGATTTTCTCTGTGCAATCCTTGAATGAACTTTTAAAACTGAAATGAACAATAAGTGATGCTATATTGACGTAATAAGTAAATATCATACGGCTGGATTATGACTTTCTGACTGAATGGGATTCCTTGATTCTGGTTACATTAGAGAAGAATGACAAGTCTGTGGAGGCTGATACATATTTTGATGCAACTTTCTAGTATTTATGGCAGATCCAAGAAGAAGAATCTTGTTGAGACCAAAAAGAGAACTGAAGTGGAATGGTACACAAACCCCAGCCTTTTGATTGTTTTGTGCTACCTCCTATTTACAGTTTCTAACTTGAATTATGGATGGATCTGAGAGGGAGTGGGATTTGTGCAGACAAGATGTGGTTCCCTTGTTCAAGTTTTATGGTCTCTTGGGTGTAGAACAGCTATGGCCGGGTCTGTGCTCCAATTTAATAATTTCTTTACAGAGCCAAAAAGCTTCAGCAGGAGAAATAGGGCTTAAAACAACTCACAGTTGTTCTGTGGCAGAAGAACTAAAGAAAAATATTCCCTGGCTCTGCCATATTTCAAGCAAATGCCCCCTTGAAGTGATTATTTTCATGCAGTATGTGTGATGCTTTTTACATTTTGTTCCTGCAGGAAGAGTAGAGTTTTGTTGTTTGAATCAAAGTGGTTTGTTACAATGTGTTCTCTCACATGTTTTAATGGCGTGAAATGTCTGGGGGCTCTGCTTTACTTTTCAGCTTGTAATGACCAGCCTGCAGTCCATCCTAGAAAATGTTGATACCCCAGAGTTACTGTGCAAGTGTGTCAAGTGCATCCTTTTGGTGTCTCGATGCTACCCACACATTTTCAGCACCAATTTTAGGGTAAGCTCTCTTTGTCCTCTGTGTTTCCCTTCTTGAATAGAAGCGTTGCTGCAGCACATTGGGTAATTACTCTGTTTTCACAATTGCTTTCCAGGACACAGTGGACATACTGGTTGGGTGGCACATAGATCACACTCAGAAGCCTTCTTTGACACAGCAGGTCTCTGGTAAGTTTGGCCAGAGGAGCTCGTGGGGAGTCTCAGAGTCTGCTCTGGCTTGCAGATGTTGTGGGCTTACTTGTACAAGTTTGGTTCTATGGATGTGGAAGTTGGCATAAAACCAAACTGAGTTTCTGGCTACAAAGCAAAAGACTTTGTTGCTAACTTTTTAGTAAATTTGCATTTGCCATTTTATGCTAATCTTTAATAAATTTCTAGGTCTTAGTATATCCTCTGTGAAAGGATATATTTTTTCCTAAGTACTTTTAGAAAATATTTGTCGTAAAGATACTGTACTGGCATTTAAAAAATGGGGAAAATTTTTCCTATAGCTTTATCAGTTTTCTTGGGAGTTAATCACAGCAAGTCTATTGTGTTTCTTGTGTCATAGTCCTAGATTCTATCCTTGGTGTTTAACTGCTGTGGGGCAGAACTGAACCTTAAAATGATTTTTGCAGAAGGACAGAAGAGGGGGATACAATTTATATTTATTTTAAAAACATCTAGTGTTAGTATTTCCATGTGGATGACCTTCTCTTAGCTCAGCAACTTCTCCTTCAGCAATATGCAACTAAAATTTAATGATTGTATGTTACCCTGTATTAATTGGCTTAATGTTTTTATACAGGATGGCTGCAGAGCTTGGAGCCCTTTTGGGTGGCTGATCTTACTTTTTCTACCACACTCTTGGGTCAGTTTTTGGAAGATATGGAAGCTTATGCTGAGGTAAACAAGACTTTATGGTGTATACCAGAGTTAACTGTTGTGGTTAAATCCATTTAATAAATCCACAGCTGTGATTTTTATGGCTGGATTACATTTGTGAAAATGAAATGATGTGGCTTTCCTGGGGAAAAGAGGACCCAATTATGGAGTATACTTCAGTCATGTACAATGACCAAGTGCACAAATACTCATGAACTATTTCATTAGTATCACAGCCAGGCCTGCAGCCATTGTTGATGGAGAATATAATATTGTAATAAAATTATAAACAATTGACCAAACAGGAATGCCTTCATTTTTCAAGAGCTGATGTGAAGACAATTCATGGTCTTTCCTTGGTGTTTTCTTTAATTGTCCAGCCTCAGGGTGTTTCAGAACTAGTAACTGTTGGGGGTAGAGAGGAAATCTTAATGCTTCAAAAGACTACTGATAAATCTGTCTTTTTTAAAACAAAGCAGCAGATTATGTTGTGCAGGAGATAATGCAGCAAGAACTGATGGAAAACTAGCTTGTATTTATTTAACATACCCCATTTTGACTTTGTAACCTTTGCTTAGTTAACAGGGCATAGAGTTTATCGGATGCTTTCATCAAAGGAAGAGCTTTGGGATTTGGAGGGGGGGTAGTGCTGTCTTTTAAGGTGTTTGTGCTCATATGAATACATACTTACAGGCAGATTATACTGTACTGTGTACGTTAACATGCAGGTCCTGTAGGTAAAATTGTACTTGGAGCATGATTTGTTTCACTCAAAGCAGAATCAGTAATTTGGTCAGTGTCCTTCTGTACAGGATTTGCAGTGCAGTAAATCACTGCTTATCCAGTTGGCTGCTGCACTGGTCAGTGTGTGTATTCTTAGTCACGGAAGAGTTTTAAGATAACGTGTGCTAACATGGAGGAGGTGCTTCCAGCCAGTGTTTCTTATCTCACAGTGGGGCAGACCAAGGCTACAGCTAAACTAATGAGATCAGCACTTCTGGGAATGTTCCCAGGCACTGGTGCCAGCTGGCATGGAGCAGTCTGTTAGTAAACTCTTAGTCTCCAGGTCAACACAGTTTGCACGTGTTGGGAATGGCCAGTCAAACATCTCGACTCCAGTTTGGGGATGGGAATTTTTTGAGAGAGTGATAGAAGTGTGCAGACAAGTGTTGTAACAGTGCAGCAATACAGATCATGTTCCAGAGGCCGGGAACTTCATAAGCCTCTGGTTTAATTTATGAGATGTAGTCTGAGTACTTTGTTTCAGTGGCTAAAACTCATTGCTACTCTGTGACTTCTCATAGTCATTGTGTGCCTATATCCCCCCTATATCCCTGTGTGCGTGTGTGGTTAAGAGGTACTGGATGATACCTCTGTAATTGGATTGTACCGTTTAATGTCTGGAAAAGAGATGAAGTATTTCCAGTCTCCTATTTTGATATTTTACCCTTGTGTAAGTTAATGATGTGTGTGATATATAACCCGGTGTGCTGCAGGACCTCAGCCACGTGGCCTCTGGGGAATCCGTGGATGAGGACATTCCCCCTCCGTCGGTGTCGCTGCCGAAGCTGGCTGCGCTGCTGCGGGTGTTCAGCACCGTGGTGAGGAGCATCGGGGAGCGCTTCAGCCCCATCAGAGGGCCCCCCATCACAGAAGCTTACGTAACCGATGTAAGAAATCCATTCCCTTTGTTCCCTCTGTTGCTCACCTGACTTATCACCATACAGGAGTGCCGTTCGCTGAGTTTATTTAGGTTTTATGAATGCTACATGAATATGTATATTCTCAGCTTCGAGTAAGTCTACTTTTTCAAAGAAATATGCTGCAATAATTTTATTAAAGTATAGATTGTGATAGCGGCACATGGGAATCTTATCAGAAGCTAGCTTTTTTAGGCATTTTAACTTCATGTGGCTAAGTTTGGTTGTTGTCTTTGAAACCATGTGACTGTTTATTCAGATAACTATGCTGCTATAGAAACTTGAATTCTAGTTAGGAGTTTGGTTTTATAAAATGTGATGGTTTTCATTCCTGTTGAAATTGTACCTATTAAATCTTAGCAAAATTCTCTAGCTCTATGGGATGGTGTAAACTCAGAATAAATATTATATAATATGCTAAGTAGCTGCTAGAGTTCTGTAACAGGTGAGGAGATAAGATAAAAATACCTGCAGTCAAAGTCTTGTGGTTGCTGGATGACCTGCACAACTGGAATTGATGCCCTTGCAGAGTTTTGTGAGGGACACAACTTCTTGGATAAATAAGTGTATGGATTTCCCAGTTGAAGACAAGACAGTTATGTAACTTCTGCCTTAATCTGCAGGAGATTCTTGTGAGGAAAGCTCAAGAAAACTAGTGTATCCTTTGCAGGGGGAGTTCTGTTGACATTATTTGGAACTGAACAGAATTGTGAATAATGAACTTAGGTTTTTCTAGGTCTCAAACTGAATTGGAAACCAAGCAGTTGAATGTTTGTTTTTTCTTACACTTCTGAAATGTAATGCCAAGATTATTCAGAATAGAATTGACCAAGCTGCA
This sequence comes from Dryoscopus gambensis, assembly GCA_013389985.1. Lineage (NCBI taxonomy): Eukaryota > Metazoa > Chordata > Aves > Passeriformes > Malaconotidae > Dryoscopus > Dryoscopus gambensis. Next base: position 392,120 of record WEIT01010400.1, on the reverse strand, counting down.
GAGTAGGTGATGGGACAGGATATCAAATGGATGTGAATACAATTAAATAGCATCTCTTTCTAATGGAGTTTAACTCAGTTGTGTTTTTAATTTTGCAGGTTCTGTACAGAGTAATGAGATGTGTGACTGCAGCAAACCAGGTGTTCTTTTCTGAAGCTGTGCTTACAGCTGCCAATGAGTGTGTTGGGGTTTTACTTGGCAGCCTGGACCCCAGTATGACCATCCACTGCGACATGGTCATCACCTATGGGCTGGATCAAATGGAAAACTGTCAGACTTGTGGCACTGACTATGTCATTTCAGTCCTCAATCTGTTGACACTGGTTTGTACATGTTTTTATTGTTGTGGGGGACTAGAAAAACAGTATTTTGATTAATCTTTAGTAAAAGTTCAGGTAAAGATACTTATTTTGGTTTTTATCCCCAGATTGTTGAACAAATAAATACAAAACTACCATCATCATTTGTAGAGAAGTTATTTATACCAGAGTCTAAACTACTTGTTCTTCGTTATCATAAGGAGAAAGAGGTAAGAGTAAGTAACTTCTGCAGGGTATTCTAACAGCCTTCATGCACTTCCTAGAATATATTAAGCTGTAAAACTTAGCTCATCTTAAATATGTTTTTTAGTCTAATTGAATATCTAAACGTCTGAAAAGGCAGATACAGCCACTTCTTGGTTTTAGCATTTAGATTTGATAAGAAATTGGTAAGTTTGCCATCATTCCACGTAGAGAAGTCCTTAGTTCATCTGGCTCTGATACTCAGTGTGTTAGGTGGATGATCGAGAAAATAATTGGTACATTCTGTAAGTAAGAGGTACCGAAAGCTGAAGATAGGTATGTGTATCAGACTTAGCTATTCATAGATAAAGAAGAGCAATCTTAAATTCTTTGTTGCTGATTAGTATATTTTATGATTTCTGCTAATCAATTATTGCTGTAATTACGTTCTCAAGGTTGTTGCAGCAGCCCTTGCTGTATACCAAGCTGTATTGAGCCTGAAGAACATTCCTGTTCTGGAGACTGCTTACAGGTTGATTCTAGGAGAAATGACCTGTGCTTTAAATAGTCTTCTCCATAGTTTACATCTTCCTGAGGCCTGTTCTGAAATCCAGCATGACTCTTTCAAGAAGCTTATATCCAACGTGGATAATGCCAAGTTTGTTGTTATATTTGACCTCAGTGCTCTAAGTACTATTGGAAATGCTAAAAACTCATTAATTGGGGTGAGTAAAAACTCTACAGACAGTTCGTTCTATAAGTGTAAAAAATACTTTATTACTTAAAATTAATGTATTACACCAGTAGGGCACATATATATAACTAAAATGATCATACTTGTCTCTGAACTTCCTAAGTTTTAGGAAAACTTCCAGTATTAAAACTTAAGGGAAACAATGGGTGGATTGTATCTCTATTTGGTGCAAAATGAAAAGCAGTTTCTAGGGAAGAGCATCTTATCAGGGTTATTAATGGTTTAATGCTAAGATCATCATAGTAATTGCTTTTGAAAATCAAGACAGATAAAACCTGTAGTGTGTCCGTTGGTCGTGTATCAGCCATATGAGAACACTTTCCAGATCTTTCCATATAAAAACATGAACTGCTTTTAACAGACTTCTAAAAAACGGCAAAGAAAATAGTTACAGTCAGAAATTAATAGAGTTAAATTATTTCCTGTGGGAAAAAAGCAGAAGACATTAATTAATGGTAGGACAATTACAATTAAAAATAGATCTTCCTTTTTATGTTTCTGTGCTTTGTTGCCATTGTTTTATAGATGTGGGCCCTCTCGCCGACTGTGTTTGCCCTGCTGAGTAAAAACCTGATGATTGTTCATGGTGACATAGCAGTTCACTTTCCTGCTGTCCAGTATGCAGTGCTCTATACCTTGTACTCACACTGCTCCAGGTAGGAGGTTCATAATCCAGCAGTATTTTCACAGCACTGGGATGGACTGATCTGAATAGAATATATTGTTGGAGGGATGAATTTAAATAGGTTTGATACAATCAAGCTTTTGCTCAAAAGTCCCTGATCACTTATTACTTTCATTAATTGCAGGGAAGCTGTATCTCAGCCAGGAAAGCATTTCCTGGCTTAAAGATGGCCTTTTATTCAAAGGCAGATTAGAAATCCTGTGCTTGAATAGAGATAACTGGGGAGAACTCTACTGAAAGAAAATGAGGAAAGATTATTTAATATTTTGCTTACTGAGAGATCTAGGAGAGGTAATGAGATGTAAACAACAGATGTAAATACATTTCAGACCTTATTGATACAAACTGTTGTCAAAGTAAGGGAATATACCAGTTTAACTGTTACTCTTTCCACTCTTAGTTGTGATGATTTTTCACTAAGCATTGGATACCAGACACAGTTGAGAACAGGTTCCTGGCCTGCATGGACTGATGGCAAATTGTAGCTTTGTCCTTTTAGGCTAGGGATCAAAATATTTGGATTTTGACGTAGTGTGGTTTATGTGTGTATGTGTTCATTTAATTTCTGCTGCTGATTGTTGTTTTCTCCCCTGTAAACTGTAGGGAGATCCCTAATCTTGGGGTAGTTTTACAGTTTGTTTTTCCTTGCCTTTTCAGGCACGACCATTTCATATCCAGTAGCCTCAGTTCTTCCTCTCCCTCTCTGTTTGATGGAGCCGTTATAAGTACTGTAACTACAGCAACAAAAAAACATTTCTCAATCATACTGAACCTTTTGGGGCTACTGCTTAAGAAGGATAACCTTACTCAAGATACCAGGTAAGGAAAATTTTATTAGAAATAGGGAATGTTTGTTTTTTTTGTTCAGTACATTAATTCAGAAACCAAGGTAATCTGAATTTGTAAAACCTGGGGTAAATTTAACCAGTCAAATATTTGGGGTTTTTTTAAGCATTATTAATGAAATTGTGGAAAAAAGTAGCTGCTCATGTTTATACATGAAAACTAGAAAAGTTTAAACCGTCCTAAGATCTATGCAGCAGAAGCAGAGCTATCAAACTTTACTGAAAGAAAGGGTTTGCCTACTGGAAGTACCCTTTTGCAAAAGTTGCCATACTGTATTACCAAAATACTGTGAAAGCTAGGGATATTATTAAAGTTAAGAAATATCTTGTTTACAAAGTATGAGCTGTGGTATAATACTGATGTGCAACGTGAAGTAGTTTAAAGTTCTATTAGAAAGTATCTTTCTGTAGCTGTGTAGAGTGACTAATACTCTTGGTTTTTGAAGGAAACTGCTTACAACGTGGGCTCTGGAAGTGGCTCTTCTGATGAAGAAATCAGAAACATATGCACCGTTATTTTCTCTCCCATCTTTTCATAAGTTTTGCAAAGGACTTCTAGCAAACAGTAAGATATTGCATGTTTTTACTTACCTGTCTTTTACATTTCAAAATTAAGTACATAAATACCCTTGTCCCACTGATAGTAGCAACTGTACGTGCTTCATTTACTTTAAGGATGCTTCAAGGTTGTATTGTGCAAGAACTTACTCTTGTTATGATTTTTTTAAAGTAGATCCCTGCCTGTTACTTTAACAATTAGTTTTCTTGAAATAAAATGCAATCTTAAGAGATTTGACGCATCACTGACATTTTTGGTAGATCAACCTCCCAGTCACAAATCATTACTTTATCAAAAGCACTGGAACAGTTCCGTGATGTGGTGTTTTCAATTTCAAAACCCGTAAACAATAATATGGGGACAAATGCAGAGTAGTGCAGGAGTTACCTAATTCCAGCAAGAATAAGTTTTTTTTTCTCCTTTCAACTCCTTAATTCAGCCCTTCTGGAAGATGTGAACATTTGTCTTCAAGCGTGTAGCAGCCTCCATGCGCTGTCTTCCTCCCTTCCAGATGACCTTCTGCAGAGGTACTTGCACAGAGTTCTGTGTGTTATTTGAGTTGTGCTGGCACTGGAGATGTTAACCCCCCTTTCCTGTTTGGTGTTGCAGGTGTGTTGATGTGTGTCGTGTTCAGCTAGTCCACAGTGGTGCTCGTGTGAGACAAGCTTTTGGGAAACTGCTGAAGTCAATTCCTTTAGATGTTGTGTTGAGGTAAGTTGCTCAGATCACCTTCAGTGTAAATAATGGTTTCGTTTCTTCAGTGACACTTAACCTGAAAAATAATGCCATTGGCAAGTCATCATACTGTCTTAGTTCAAAATCAGGAAGTGAGAGCTTACAGTGTAGTTTGCTCTTGGTGGTTGGACTTGATGATCTTAAAGGTCTCGTCCAACCCTGGTGATTCTGTGTTTCTGTGCCTTGCTATCTCTGCTGTGCTTTCACAGGTCTAAGAGCAGTAAGCAGTACACAAAGTAATTAACAAATTTGATAAGCTGTGCATCATTTCTTGAAGCAAATACTGAATACCTGTGAGGTCCATGTTATCCAGAGCTTCAGCAATATCACGTCCTACAATTTGAGCAGTATTATGTCCTATAATTTGTCTTGAAGACCTGAACTCTGAAAGCACTTGGTATTAATACCAAAGCATATATTTAGTCTAGTCATTACATACATATATATATATAGAGAGAGAGAGAGTGTGTGTAACTCTTTTACATGACTTTTTTTGATTTATTTAAGTACGTTATAGCATGGGTTGTTTTCCCTCTCCCCTTCTTCCTGCAGTAACCGTACCCACACTGAGATACAAGAAATTTCTTTGGCTATAAGAAGTCACATGAGCAAAGCTCCAAGTAATACATTCCACCCACAGGATTTCTCTGATGTCATTAGTTTTATTTTGTATGGGAACCTCCACCGAACTGGGTAAGAACTTCTTGTAGAACTGAAATCTATGAATACATATCTTCTAGTAAACAAGTCTGCAAGTCCAAGTTATATTTAGTTTAAAATCTGTGATTATCATTACAAACTACATTGCTTTACTTTCAATCTTTTTTTGTACTTCTAAATATTTATAAACATCTTACATACACGCCTTTTGGCAATATTTTCCTCTGTACAGTGCTGCTTGGAAGTTAATTTTGTGAGAGATTTGTTTGTGAGCAATAGGGAGATGAAGTATGTGCAGTATGGAGTTGTGTTAATGCACTGATGTTTTCCTTCAGGAAGGATAACTGGTTAGAAAGGTTATTCTATAGCTGCCAAAGACTGGATAAGAGAGATCAGCCAGCCATCCCTCGGAACCTGCTGAAGACTGATGCTGTGCTGTGGCAGTGGGCTGTCTGGGAAGCAGCTCAGTTCACTGTTCTCTCAAAGCTACGGACTCCCCTGGGGAGAGCCCAAGATACATTTCAAACAATTGAAGGTAAAGTAAAAAATATGCTTTATTTTAATGAGCTTTTTGATAAGGTTGCGAAGCCAAGGTCTTCATGTCCAAGGCAAAGGAGCACAATGGATTTATTTTTCAGTGCTTGTAGATTTTAAAGATGCTCTACAATTACTGCTAACTTGTGATGGATTTTGAGAGATAGTGTTGCTATCCCTCAACACATTTAAATACAACACCGTGTGGTAACTCTTTTTTCCCCGTGTTTTGGTAAAATGTGTAGGTATTATTAGGAGCCTTGCAGCCCACACGTTAAACCCTGATCAAGATGTTAGCCAGTGGACCACTGCAGACAACGATGAAGGACACAGTAGCAACCAGCTTAGGCTCGTTCTCCTTCTGCAGTATTTGGAGAACCTGGAAAAGTTGATGTACAATGCATATGAAGGATGTGCCAATGCCCTTACCTCTCCACCCAAGGTTTGTCTGTCTTACAGTGCTGATGTTGCTTGGAACAGTCTGTGGAATGAACAGTGCTGTCAGGGTTGTTCAGTTCTTAGCCATGGAATTTCAGAAAAACAGTGTGAGACTCTTAAAACACTTGGGCTTTGACTCTGGCTTATTCCTGCAGAACATGTTAAACCAGGCTTTGTTTCTGGAGTACCAGCTTTTGTATACTGGCACAAACCCAGGAAGCCTGTAGGACCTCTGATTTGTAGCAGTCACTTATTTATAGATTGTCAGCAATCCTGTTATAAAGTAACACAGTTATTTGAGGGTTTAATTTGCTTTTTGAAGAATGTAGTAATTATTTGTCAGCAACATACCCTTTTGTGTAGTTGTAAGTGTGAAACATTCTTTGCTCTTGAAATAAGCTGTATAATTACAGACTTTAACGTGACAGTAATACATGATTTATAGACATATTAAGGCTTCTGGCTTGCCAGTGTTCCTGGCCAGTTGCATGCTATGTGTCATTTCAGGCCATTTACATGAATAAAATTAAAGATAGAGAATTTTACCTGTTTCTTCATCTCTCAGTTGAAAATTGGAGAAAAGAAACCTTCCTGCCTGTGTTATAAATATGAAGTACTTAACTATTTTGGTTTGTACAGAAGAATGTTGTTGTGAGACTTCTTTTCTGTCTCTGAAGGTTATCAGGACGTTCTTTTATACCAACCGTCAGACATGCCAGGATTGGCTGACACGGATCAGACTTTCCATCATGAGAGTTGGCCTGCTGGCTGGCCAGCCTGCTGTGACAGTCAGGCATGGATTTGATTTACTCACAGAAATGAAAACTAATAATAGTATCTCTCAGGTACTCTCTTTTCAAACTCGGTAGACTATTGCAAAAATATTCACCATGATATTCTAGAATAATTAAACGAAGACAATCAGTAGTTATTAAACCAACTGGTTGTAAAAGAAGGAGTTATTTAAAGCCACATTTTTAATTTGTATGTTTTTATGTCGTCATAGGATGTACTGTAGGCGTGTGGTCAAATACTACACAGGAATGAATGCTGTTGTTCATTCACAGATTCAATTGAGCAATCTCTAATTAGTGGAAACCTTGTGAAACTGGTGTTGCATGAGTTTTGAGGCCAGGCCTGTGGTAGTGTGATGTCTTTGCTTGCCCTGTGGGTATGAGGAGAAGTAGGGTTGTGCCATGGGGGTATCCTTCCTCTAACTAGCAGATAAATGCAGGGGTGGGGTGGGTGAATAAAGTTGTTCAAGCCTTCTTGAAAAGGATGAATATTTCTTCAGTACCTGGCTTGATTTGCTTAAATGTTTTACCGAGGGAGGTTTGATAGGAGCACGAGGTAACTAATACCTTTCTGAGTTCCCACGTGGGTATAAAGCCCCACATAGTGGTTGCTAACCATTGGTGCTCTGGCTGTGCATTCCCAGCACACGCTCTGCCCGGGGCTCCTCCGCTTTTCCCAACGCGGTGCAGTGGGTGGATGTGAGGAGCACTTGTAGATGCACAGAATGAAATGCTGCCTCACCATTTCTGAGTATTTACCCACAGGTATGCAGCTCTGGCAGCAGATGAGTTTTGTTAAGTAACGCTTTTGGTTTGGATTTAGGGAAATGAATTGGAAGTGACGATTATGATGCTGGTAGAGGCATTATGTGAGCTTCACTGTCCTGAAGCTATTCAGGGTATTGCTGTCTGGTCTTCTGCTGTGGTTGGGAAGAGCCTCTCCTGGATCAATTCCGTAGCTCAGCAAGCAGAGGGGCGGTAAGTTTTTTGCAAGTAATTGGGTGCTACAAGCTTTGGGACATTTTTTCCTTCTGTAGAAAATTCTGAGTCTTTTAAATTATGGCAGAAGTCAAGGCTGCTGATGTAATTTGTGTCATTTATAGTCAGTGTATCTTTACAGACATACCTAATGCATCCAGCACTTCCAGGTATTTTAACTAAACTACCAGGATTTGAATATAAATTGTGTTCTTAAATTGCTTTTCTTAGTTTTTCCTACACAGTAGTGTTTTTGTATTGTATTAAATTTTCCATTGCAAAATGTTACCAATTTAAATACTTTCTAGTGGTTTCTGATCATTGTGTGATCTGATTACCTGCCTCACTTTGCCAAGAGAGGGATGTGCTTTGCAGCTTTAGTTCACCTTTGAAAAAGTGGCCTCTGTGTCTATTGCAGTAGAATCTTTGGATACAGATACAAATGAGTGGGTCATTGTTCCAGACTCTGCTGTTTTCATGTCCTTAAAGGAATGCGCCCTTTCTTCTGTATGGAATGAAAAAGGACACCTTTCATTAATTAACTTCCATGTGAAAATCCCCAAACAAACAAAAAAGATGGTTTAACTTTATAACTGTTTTTCCCCATTTTTGTAAAAAATCATGTGCAGTTTTGTAGTAGGTGAGAAGTGTCTCAGCAATGCCAAGGTTCAGGTGTGAATTGTTGCCCTAAACCCAGTTCTGCAATCCTCTAATAAATGATATGTATTTAGTCAGTATTCAGCTCTACTCATTCAGGTTAAAATTGTGACAGTCAAATATAAAACTCGTTTATTTCCTTCTGTCTCTACTTGATTTGAAGTTGACATAAAAACTTGTATGGACAAGCTTTTATCCTATGCTGTAACCTGGGAATTCAGCCAGTAAACTTGTATCCTATCTTAATCCCTTTCTTTTGCTGAAGGTGATAGGAGCGTTTTGAATACTGGGGTAAAATAATGCTCAGAATCTAGTCTTATTTACAAAAAAACCCCAACCTGGTTCTTTAAGATGCTGACTGAAATATTAAACTGTTTTAGGTTTGAGAAAGCCACTGCGGAGTACCAGGAGCACCTGTGCTCCATGACTGGGGTGGATTGCTGCATAACAGGCTTTGACAAGACTGTTCTGAAGTTGGCCAATTCCAGCAGTGTGAATAATGCCAGCCCAAAGCATTCCTTGAATGGTCAGTGTTTGCTTTCTTTTTAAGAGAAGTACAACCATGTGAACGTGGCTGCATCAAACGGGCACGTTCAGTGGTACAGACGTGGTAAGGTCTGACTCTGAGATCTGGAAACCTGTTTGTCTGCAGTTAAACTGAACCACTTGGTGCCCTTGAAACAGTATTATGTGTGCATGGGAGGGTTTGCAGTACTGAGGTCTAGCTGAATGAAACTAAAGGTAATAGGTAAAATATTTTGTATCATAAATGCACTACCTACTCAGAGATTTTTAACTACGAAGACTTGGTTGCAGTATTCTGTTTCATCTTTGAAAATGAACCTTCTTTGTTCCTAATTTAGTTGTTCTGTTTTGATGCTCCTTTAGTGATATGAACCAAATTTTTTCAAAACCTCTTTTAAAAAGGTTCTTTTTCCCTTAGAAAAAGTGTCATTGGAAGAATACTGTAAAAGTTGTGCAACTATTTGATTTTTTTTTTAAATTAAGAGTTTTTCTTGCAAAAGCCATAGAAATAACGCTTGAGTAATAGAACTGCTGTTTTAAAATATATATTTAAGTGCGTGTTTATATAAAGTTTTTTCATTTCACAGGAGAAACTAGAAAAACTGTTCTGACTAAGCCGAGTGAGCCCTCCCCTGAGGTGATAAACTACCTGGGTAACAAGGCCTGCGAGTGTTACATTTCCATCGCCGACTGGGCTGCTGTGCAGGAGTGGCAGAACATGGTCCACGAGCTGAAGAAGAGCAGTAGCAATACCTCAATCAACCTGAAAGCAGATTTTAATTACATAAAGTAAGGGTGTAATTAGTTTATTCAGCAGTGCCTTAGAGTTCATGATTTTGCAACTGAAATATCGAAGTTTGAATGGATTTTAAAAATTGGATGTCAGTTTCTAAATAGAGGCGTGCGAAGAAGAAAGGTGTGTTCTTGGGAGGGTGAAAGCTTGGCCAGGACACACACAGATGAGTGAAGAGGTCACATCATAGCTGCTGTAGCTTTCAGGCTGCTGAGGCTGCTTAGTATTCAAGAAAAAAATCTTTCATTGAAGCAAAAAGATACCAAATTTATTCTGCTTCACTCAGCAGAAGATGCACCCTTTTGCACAACTTGAATAAAATGTATTTCAGTGGTACAGTTCTTAAAAATGTCTGAATTTATTAATTTCATGTAAAAAGTATAAGAAAGAGTGGTCTTGGCTGCTTAATTTTTAAATTTTTTTTCTTTTTCAAAAGGAATTTAGAATTGTAGCTTGTGCATTTATTTCCTGACCTTCAATATTTTTCTGGTTCATGAAAAAATACTTGTGACATTGAATAGCCCTTCAAAGTTTAAGGATCCTGTATTTGACAACCTGATTGCTTTCCATTCCTGCATGATTGTAGTAAACACAGTAAAATCCTTTTGGCTGAAATTTCTTGACTTGAAAATAAAAGCACAGAAAGGAGCAGAGAAGTAAAATCTTGCAGGTCTGAGAAGGTGACTGCTTCTGTCAGAGAAAGGGGCTCTTCTTCCACTGTGGTACTGGATTCATTCATTTGGTGCAGAGCTAGTGCCTTGTATTGATGTGTGGATAATTGAGATTTTTGCTTAGAATTAATCATGAGTGCTGTGTAGGATCTGGAGTTAGTCTTGGGTCTTTTCTTTCTGCTGTATAATATACTTAGCAACTGGAGTGAAGTAAGAAATGTGAAAATAAAACTATAAACATTGACTTGCAGATCTTTGAGCAGCTTTGAGTCTGGACAACTTACTGAATGCACTGAACAACTAGAATTATTACCAGGAGAAAATATCAACCTGCTTGCAGGGGGATCCAAAGAAAAAATAGGTATAAATGCATAAATTAACATTCACTTCCAATGCAAAAGTAAATATTTCTTCACGTATCTGTCTCTATAAATGACAGACTGAAACTTCTGAATGCAGTTTGCTGTGTTCAGTGGACTGACCATAAAATTTATGAATCGAGCTTCAAAATGTTTGGCAGTGGTCATCCTAAATGTTGATGCAAGTGTGTTTTCTGGAGTTAATGTGACTGTTTATAAGTAATCTGTGATGAATTTCTAATATAAATACATACATATATAAAGTGCATATCTTTTTAAAGCAGTTTCTTTCCAAACTTCCTTACTATCAAAAATGCATTCTCAGATGGTGAAACTTGATAAAATTTGGCAGTTCTAGTTGGTTTCAATTGTTTAATCTCCATGTAGACATGAAGAAGCTCCTTCCTAATATGCTAAGTCCTGATCCAAGGGAACTTCAAAAAGCAGTTGAAGTACAGCTTTTGAGAAGTTCAGTGTGTCTGGCAACAGCTGTAAACCACATAGAGCAGGAGCAAAAGTGGCAGTCGATATCTGAGTAAGTTGAAATGTGCTATGAATTTATGTCATACACTGTGAAAACCCGTTCTAGTTTGTTAAACATAACTTTGTGTAAAGCTTCAGCATCCATGGTAGTTTGCTGCCAGTTTTAGCTGTTGTGAGTTACAAGCTTACTGAGGAAAAATGAGATGATGTTTAACTTGGAGTTAATATAGTTTATAAAGTACATGAGTTGATAAAGTACTTCTGCTTGTCAGTTTAATAATGAAGTATTGTAGTGTAACTTGTATGATATTGCAACACCTTCTCATCATCTTTTTAAAGATACTGAATTTGGTTTTTCTTCAGTAACTTTGATATAACTATTTACTCTTAAAATCTAGCTAAGAAAAATTGCTGTCCTGATCCTTTTATTTCAGAAATCTTATTAAGTACTTAAAGCAAACATCCCGCATTGCTATTGGGCCTCTGAGGCTTTCCACACTCACCGTGTCTCAGTCCTTACCAGTGTTGAGCACTCTGCAGTTGTATTGTTCTTCTGCTTTGGAAAACACTGTCTGCAACAGGCTGACATCAGAGGTAATTCTGTGTGTTTAAAACCTAAACTGGGATCATGTCTTTTTCCATGTCATGTTGTGGAGTATTGAATATTAAACATAAAAACTTGGGTCAAGGCACATTAGAAAACCAAATGAGGTCTTTTCACAACATGATTAACAGTCAAAACAATCAATGTATAAGTTTGCATCTCAGTTGGACTTCTTTCTGTAGTTATAAATACGCCTCTCTTTCAATTACACTTACAGTATTTTTGAAGTGTTATTGGTAGTTGCCTTTTAGTGTTGGTAATTCTTCTCTGAATACATTGTAACACTTATTCCTACAATGCAATTTACTTTCAAAGCAACTTAAAAATATTCTAATAAAAAAATCACTTCAGGAATTAAAAACTGAATATCAACTTCAACCACTATGAATGTTCTAGATCTAATTTCCAGTTACATTGTTCAGAAAAGAACTCTGCTTGATTCTGAGCAATTCTTAGTGTTGTCCTCTCAAAATCGAGTGTAAAACGTATTTCTCTCAGTTAATGATAAAGTGTGGCTACTAATACAAAGAAGAATGTTTGCTGTAAAATGGTCTTTGGTTTTAATTAATGAAAATGCAGTGTAGTAAGGTTCTCTCATGACAGCTGTGCAACTTCTGTGCCTCTTGCAGGACTGTCTTATACCTCTGTTCAATGAAGCTTTGAGGTCATGCAAGCAGCACGATGTAAGGCCATGGATGCATGCACTGAGGTACACGGTGTACCAGAACCAGCTCATGGAAAAGCTTAAAGGTGTGTAACCTCTCACTATGGTGTTATAAAAAGTAAATGCAGAATTTGAACTTCAGTCTTCTGCTGAAAGCAGCAGTTGTGTCCTTTTCTGTTATTTACATGGAGTACTTTTTAATAGCCAAGCTTTTTCCTTCACGTGTCTTGCTTCACTACTCGTTGTCTTGATTACTGCTGTGATGTAGGCAGTATCAAAAAGAAAAACAAGTCTGAAGCGTTTAGTAGTTGTATACTCCTTTCCTAATAACCCCTTACTTGCTCATCACTTCATACTTTAACTGCTTTCACTTTTGAATGCTTCAGCATTATGAAAAATGGGTCTTCAAGAACAGTCATGAAAGCCATTTAAATGTGCAGTATGATAAGAAGTAATGGGACAAAAAAGTTCTGTCAGGGGTCAAGTGGGTTTATTAGCTAAGAAATGTAGATTTAGTGGAAAAAATGTTTTGCCCAGCAGATCATCTATGGATACAATTTTTGTTTGAGATGGGGTATAAATACTTTAGACAGAAATGAAGTAATCTAAATTTCTGAGTAATTTTTTCCTGATGGCCATGTACAGAATACATTGGGCAGAAATTCTCTGTGGGTCAGATAGTGGTCTAATACTTTTGTTTCCAACGTCTTGCTCTCTTCCTTAGAACCAACAGTCCCAATTAAGAGCCATCTCATGGAACTGGGCTTAACAGCAGCGAAATTTGCACGCAAGCGAGGAAACGTCGCGCTGGCCACGCGCCTGCTCGCCCAGTGCAGCGAGGTTCAGCTGGGGAGAACCACCACTGCACAGGACTTGGTCCAGCACTTTAAAAAATTGTCTGCGCCAGGTCAGATAGATGAAAAATGGGGTCCTGAACTTGATATTGAGAAAACGAAGTTGTTATACACTGCAGGTGAGTGTTACGTTGTAGTGACTTGAGCTTTTTTTCCTCATAACCAGGCTAATTCCACTCACCTTGAAGAAGTCACAGCAGGGCAGTATCATTAGGAACTGATTTCGTCCCATTAGCTGTTGTCTGCCTGAAAGTATTCTCACAAGTGTTCTCATGCTTGTTGTTTTTAACTTCAAAAGAGAATTTTCTGTCTAAAAATATATTGCTACGAGCTGTATCTGAGTGTGCTGAATTTCAGAATTGTTTTTAGTATTGTTACAGTGTACTGAAGATCTGCTTTTTCTGGTATGCAGGTCAGTCAACACATGCCATGGAAATGCTGAGTTCTTGTGCCATATCTTTCTGCAAATCTGCCAAAGCCGAATATGCAGTTGCTAAATCCATTCTCACACTGGCTAAATGGATTCAAGCAGAATGGAAAGAGATCTCAGGACAGTTGAAACAAGTATACAGAGCTCGACAGCAGCAGAATCACACTGGTCTGTCTACCTTGTCTAAAAACATATATACTTTGATTGATCTGCCAGCTGTTAATACACTAGAAGATGAATACCCTAGGATTGAAAGTGAATCTACAGGTAGCTTTGTTCTCATTATTCTTTTTTAAAATTAGTTACTGATAATTAACACTGAGGGGATAACACCAGCTCTACTGATAAAGACTAAGTGCTCCATCACTCATATATTTGTTTTCCTAATACCTGTGTCACGGGTTTGTCTTTTATGCAGTGGGTAGCTATACACAGTTAAAAATCCCAAACGCCTTAATAATGATATTCGTGTCACATTTTTCTCATTCAAATAATGGTGACCTGATGAAGAGACTGGGATGTGTTTATTTCGTATTGAGGATATCAGTTATTGTCCTTTGTGTGTTTGCTGAAGTTTGAATTAGATCTTTCAGGTTTAAGCATGGACAGGATTTATGTTATTAAGGCCTCCATAAGCGTGAAAAGTACTTTTGGTTTTTTCGTGATCTTTAATCTGTACTTGATCTGAACACTTCTGCTGTTGCTGCAGAATGTGTTCTCATTCCTAATTTCCAGCAGACTTTCCTTTAAATGTTAAGACAAATTCTGTCTTCCTTTAAACATGGATTTCATAAGTAACTGAGTTCTCTCACACAGAGTCAGAATTAGTTTAGGGCTGTTGGTGAATGTTAAACAGTAGGTGCTTTCTGACTTGATAGCAAAGAAAAGAAATATATACACAGAGAAACAGAACCACAGTGCCCTGGTAACTTCATAGAAGTTTGCTCTCAGAAGCACTGTGCTCCTTTGGAGATCATGAGTTCCTTGCCTCAGTTCCACCGTTCTGTGAAAGAGGAAGGAATTGTAGAATATCAGCAGTGGTTGTTGGCAAATGGAAACTGGGCTTTATTTTGAAGCAGTGTCAGAACTGAAAAATAATCTCATTTTGGAAAATTTTGCACCGTTGGGTACTAATGATACTAAAAAAATACTGTATACCCATTATTTTTTGGTGTTATTTTCTGTGTTAAGAAGTCAGAAGTAGGTTCTATACTGTAACACATACTGCTCTATTTCTCCCATCACAGTAAACATTGGAGTTGGAGAACCAGACTTCATCTTGGGCCAGCTGTATCACTTGTCTTCAGTACAGGCACCTGAAGTTGCCAAGTCTTGGGCAGCTCTGGCTAGCTGGGCTTATAGATGGGGCCGCAAAGTAGTTGATAATGCCAGGTAAATTCAGCTTAATGCTTGAATTTATACAGCACAGTTGGTTTTCGTAAGATAAACCTTAGCTATGTACTTGTGATTACTGTTGTTTGTAGTCTGAAGTTGCATATGAGCAGAGAAATGATTATTCATTGATTACTTGCCCTCTGTAAAACAAAGCTAGTTTAATTCTGAGATAAAGATGATTTCTTCCTTCAAAAAGTTTAGTATGTAGACTTTCAGTAGCTCCACAAATACTCATGTAATGGGGATCAATAATTCATTACATGTTACAGTCAGGGAGAAGGCGTTCGGCTGCTCCCCCGGGAAAAATCTGAGGTTCAGAACTTGCTTCCAGACAACATTGCAGAGGAGGATAAAGAGAAAATCTATGGGATTCTTGGGCAGGCAGTGTGTCGGCCAGCTGGGATTCAGGTAGGTGTAGATTTACTTGCTTAAAAAAAATGTTCAACTTTGCACGAACCTTATTTTCCTCTTCTTGCAATTCGTGTTAACTCTTGCAAGTGTCTTAAAGTTAAAATTCAGGCAGAAGAAGAAGCCATCTGTTAGCTAAGTGGTCACACACCTGCTGGATGAACTCTGGTAATGGGATCAAGTAATGCAGTTGCATGAGTAGCTAGACAAAAACTGACTTAGGAACTAAGATTGCTTATAGAAATTGTTGGAGGATTTAATCAAATCTGCTTTCCCTTTATTTGCATTTAGGATGAAGATATGACTCTACAAATCACTGAAAATGAGGACAATGAAGAAGATGATATGGTGGATGTGATATGGCGCCAGTTATTAACAAGTTGTCCCTGGCTTTCAGATCTTGATGAAAATGCAACAGAAGGATTAATTAAAGTCTGGAGGAAAGTTGTAGACAGAATCTTCAGTCTCTATAAACTGTCCTGCAGTGCATACTTTACTTTCCTCAAACTCAATGCTGGTCAGGTTAGTGTTCATGTCGATGTGGAAACCAAGTCACAAACTTTTTATAAATGATGATATTAACTATATACTTAGGGGAGATTTCTTTGTTTCAAGGTTCCACTTGATGAGGAAGATCCCAGACTGCACTTAAGGAACACCTCTGAGCAAAGCACTGATGATGTAATTGTGATGGCAACCCTGAGACTGTTACGGTTGCTTGTGAAACATGCTGGAGAACTTAGACAGTACCTAGAGCATGGGCTGGAAACTACACCTACTGCTCCTTGGAGGGGTAAATACATGTCATCTAGTTGTTAAAATTGATTTTGAGGCGTTTTCTCTAAATGCAGAAAGCTGTTCATTGCACTTTGATAAAATTTCTATTTAGGCGTGATGGAACGAGTCTGTCTTTTACTAAACGATGTCATTGAAGATGTTAAAGTCTGCCATACACTCTGATTGTAAAGTAGATAAGTAGCACAGATTTTGATCCCCTCCTTCCCCCACTTGAAGACGTGGGAGGGAGAAAGGAGATGTGGTTTATGAAGTGTTACATCATATGACCACTTTAAAAAACAAACAGGGTGGGTTTTTTCTAGCTCTAGTTGAGAAAGCTGTGTGGCTAAAGCCACGTGGTTCAGAAGTGCTTGTCAGTCACTGCACTGCAGCTTCTGGTTGTTCATGGACTTTCCCTCAGAGGTTATGGAGTTAGTAAGAGGGAAAGAAGAGGAGGCCAACTACTGTAAAATTACACTTTCTGTTGGACTTTTTTGTAAATTAGCGAATTTTTACTTCTTTAATTTACATTCTCCCTGTGCACGAAAAGACATGCTTTTAAAAATAAAATCCTACCTCATTTGAAGTGGAATGAAGTGAATCAGCACATTCCCTTTTCCTCTTTCTGCAGGCATTATACCCCAGCTTTTCTCCCGCCTGAATCACCCAGAAGTGTACGTTCGTCAGAGCATTTGCAACTTGCTGTGCCGAGTTGCTCAGGATTCTCCTCATCTCATCCTCTATCCTGCAATAGTGGGAACCATTTCACTTAGCAGTGAGTCCCAGACTTCAGGTATGGAGAAAAGAATAAGTGTTCAAATAAACTTCAGCTGATATATTTTTATATACTGGATAAAATGATACTGATGTTTTCTCAGTAACTTTGAGAAAACTTTTTGTTTTCTCAGTAACTCTGATACTTTATGTCTTAAGAATATTTTTATTTTGGCACTTTACTGATACCCTTAATCAGATTTTTCAGTTTTGCATATTTTTCGTACACTTCACCAGTACTTAATGGAGACCTGATGCTAAATAAACCATGGAGTTTATTTATATCTTACTATAGCTAATATTTTATCATCTGTTTTTAATTTAGGAAACAAGTTGCCTTCTGCCATCCCTACTTTGCTGGGTAATATTCAAGGAGAAGAGCTGTTGGGTGGTGAATGTGATGGAGGGAGCACCCCAGCTTCCCAGGAAAGTAGTAAAGATGACACAAAAGCTGGATTAAATGAAGATCAAGCAATGATGCAAGACTGCTACAGCAAAATTGTGGAGAAACTCTCTGCTGCGAATCCAACAATGGTACTGCAGGTAAATGATCCAAACGTACGTGCCTTGGGTGCTTGAACCACAAATATGCAATTTGTGTATCTTGGGTGTTGGCCTGCTGAAGGTTCCGTGTGTCCTTGCTTGTTAGGCTGTCACCTGTTTCCAACTCGTTCATCTACCAAAATAAGCCTCATGAATACTGGTTCTTGTAAAAGAAGTGATCTTACTTCATACAGGTTCAGATGCTTGTGGCTGAGCTGCGCCGAGTTACGGTGCTGTGGGATGAGCTCTGGCTGGGAGTTTTGCTGCAGCAGCACATGTACGTCCTCAGACGGATTCAGCAGCTGGAAGATGAAGTGAAGAGGGTCCAAAACAACAACACTTTACGGAAGTATGTCTTTGTTATGATTATCACTTGTATCGTCAAAAAATTACTCTTCCTGGGGAACCGCGCAGTCAAACGGATCAGTGGTGGTGTTGCTCCTGAATTCATACTATCCCAGCTGCTGCTTTTTAAGCCTGGGACCTTATTTCAGGAACATTTTACAGCTAGTACTGCAGTCAAATGAGAGAAACAGTCTACCTGTGCATCCATGTTGTGATTTCTTTTGTAATAATGTGTTAGAACCTAATGAATATTGAGTTGTCGTTGATGAGATCCTATAGCTCTCCATTTCCAAGTGAGGTGAAATGAGTATAAGCTTGTTGAAGGGTGTAATCTATTTGAAGATAACTGTAAATGCAGGTATTTAGAGCAAACGAAGTATCTTAATCTGCTTTTAGTTTTCAGTGTTGAGCAGGTCTGTCTTCTCCCCTCACCTGGGTTCTCCTGTGAACGGAATAGTGGAAGAGCAGATCCATTCACTGGGCACCTGGCTAAGCTTAAGAATGCCTCTTGTATCCTGTAGTCAGGACTGACATGGAATGGGAGAACAGAATGATCTGAACCTCTCTCCCCCTTCTTTATAGTGTGGTGCGTTCTCAAGAGGTAGTAGTGAAAAGGTCCTTTATTAAAGGAAATCAATTGCTTGAAGTAATTTCTGCCCAGAGCTTCTAATCAGGGTTTCTGGTGAGGTCAGAGGAACATGTCCTCAATGTGGAATGAAATACTCTTCATTTTAGTATGATCTTCACTGAAGACCTCATTTTAGAGAAGTAGTAATTTTTGTGAGTGTTTCAATGTCTCATTTGTTGTTTAACGCTCTGATTATGAGGTAACTTGGTTTTATGGCATTAAGAGGAAGTTGTTGTGTGTTTTTTGTAACAGAGAGGAGAAAATAGCAATCATGCGTGAAAAGCACACAGCTCTGATGAAGCCCATTGTGTTTGCTTTGGAACACGTGAGGAGCATCACTGCAGCTCCTGCAGAGACTCCGCATGAGAAATGGTTTCAGGACAACTATGGAGATGCAATTGAAAATGCACTAGAGAAACTTAAGAATCCTTTGAATCCTGCAAAACCTGGAAGCAGCTGGCTCCCATTTAAAGAGGTATTACATGCAAGATGAAGAGTACAGTGTAGAGACACCTGCTGCTCCTGCTGCACCGTGTACTTGACCATTTCCTTCTCTTGCTGTTCTCTTGCCATATCAGAGTTGCAGCCTGAAACTCCGTCTGCTCAGCAGTCAGCACTGGCACACGGGGCACTAAGCACACTGTAGTTTTTGCCTCTAGCCAGTCCTATTGATTGTCTGTTACTGCATTTCTATCCATTGAAATTATTTTACATTTTTCAAATCTTGCATCTTCTGCTGTCTGGGATGCTGTCAGTTTTGGGAGCAGAGGGCTTTATTTCTTTTAAATATTGTCTTTCTGAAGCTCTGGTACCTTGAGTTTAGTGGATTTAAATTTTAACTGGATGATTCTCTGTTTACCTAAGCGTCGTCCTTGGGCTGTGCAGCAACCTTCACATGATCAGCCCTTCCCAGGGGTACTTTGTCAATTATGTCATCTTCTCTTAGTTTTTTGTGAGTCTGAAGAGGAACAAAATACTCACTCAGCTATCCAGAGCCATCCTGGTGTTATTAAAAGTCTTGCTAGACAGAACCAAGGTTTTACATACAAATAGACCTTTTTTCCTTGTACTTCCTCTTCTGCTTTGCAGAACAAACAAGCATTCAGATACATAAATAGGAGTTTGCTGAATGTTGCTGCCTTTAACCACCGCTCCAATACTCATAAACACAGGAGCCAACCTCTTGAGGAGCATGATTTGTTGTGACTTTGGTGCCTATCACTGCCCAGGGTATATTTACTGCATAAAGGATGCTGTTTAGTTTTTGTAATCTCCATCCTAAACTGTATCTGGATTAGCAGCATGGCCAGGGTGAAAGGGAGTTTAGGAGCAATACTTGTTTTCTGGAAAATGACCGCCATTAAGTCCGGCTTGATGGTGTTTTTGTTTCTTAATGCTGACTGTTAAGGTGAATGTCAACCTACAAGAAAAAATTTCTTTGGCATAGGTAATGCTGAGTTTGCAGCAAAGAGCACAGAAACGGGCCAGTTACCTCCTACGACTTGAAGAAATCAGTCCTTGGCTGGCTGCCATGATGAGCACTGAAATAGCCCTTCCTGGGGAGGTGTCCACGAGGGACACAGTCACCATCCACAGCGTGGGCAGCACCATCACCATCCTGCCTACCAAAACCAAACCTAAAAAGCTGCTTTTCCTGGGTTCAGATGGGAAGAACTATCCCTACCTGTTCAAAGGTAAGTAATTGCATTTTTCTCTTACCAGGTACTGTCTCTTGTTATAAGTTAGACTGTATTAAAGTTAGGAAGATTGCACAATGCAACTTTAGTTTTATTTGCCTGCATAGTACAGAGAAAGAGGAGTTTGAAGCATTTGCTCTCTCTCTTCCCTACGTCCCACTTCACCATACGTTTTTCAAGGAATTTTGCCTTGTGAAACTGTAAGTCAAATCCCTTCTTTACAAGGCTTTCATCAGAAGCAATGCTGTGCTCGCATATTGAAAGGATTGGTTGAACCTACAAGTTCAGAAGCTTAAGGTAGCCCCTAAAAGAGAACTTTAGAGACTTTTTGCTTTCCCTGAAAGGGAAAGACCTCTTTGTTGTGTACTAACTATTCTGTGTACTGCTCACACAGCAAGCTGGTATAAACTGGTAGGTAAATGCCATGTAAACACTTTGGTTTATGGTTTAGGCTGAGCAACTCATCCTTAATCTGCATATTATAAAGATATTTGGAGTCCGAAATGTAGTAGGTTTAAAAAAAAGCTGAACTTTGGGCTTTAAGAGAATTTTCTTTTTCCATCCAGAAGCTAAACTTTGAACAAATTTACCACAGGTTTGGAGGACTTGCATCTCGATGAACGGATCATGCAGTTCTTATCCATCGTGAACACCATGTTCGCCACGATCAACCGGCAGGAGACGCCGCGCTTCCACGCGCGGCACTACTCGGTGACGCCGCTGGGCACCAGGTCGGGCCTCATCCAGTGGGTGGATGGAGCCACGCCTTTGTTTGGGCTCTACAAGCGCTGGCAGCAGCGGGAAGCTGCCCTGCAGGAAGGTAGCCCCTAGGCCCTGGGCTGTGCTCGGTGGAGCAAGTCGGAGGAGAAATACTTATTTTGATTTGCTTTGTCGTTCTGTGTCATCCTACAAGGATTGTGTTTTGTTCATACCTGCGCAGGAAGGTTCTGTGTATTCACGTGTCTTGGGACTTCACCAGAAGTCAGTAATATTTATGTATAATTACAGTATGTAACATAAAAATGCTGTTCTGGTGTGATAATTCAAGAGAACTGTTTTTTACAAACAGAATTAACCTTGGTTGAAATTATTTTAGTTCCATATCTTGTTTACTCGTTCTCATTTCATTCTAAATACAGTTTTTGCAGTTAGATTTATGAGATCTACTTTGAGAGTAAAATTAGGCCAAAACAATGTGTTTTCAGTTATTTAGACCTTAACTACTGAATTTTGAAAGCATGTGAGCTGCAGAAGTCATGCTCAGTAGAGGCATTGATTTTCATATTTCATTCTCACCAAAAATGAATATGGGGTATGTTTCTGTGGTAATACATCCACTACCATTTTTATCTCTTCTAGGCTCAGGACTCTTACCAGACCCCTCAGAATCCTGGAATAGTTCCTAGACCCAGTGAACTTTACTACAGTAAAATTGGACCTGCTTTAAAGGCAGTTGGGCTTAGTCTTGACGTGTCACGTCGTGACTGGCCCTTGAATGTCATGAGGGCTGTTCTGGAGGAGCTGATGGAAGCAACTCCCCCGAATCTCCTCGCTAAGGAGCTCTGGTCATCCTGTACCACACCAGATGAGTGGTGGAGAGTTACACAGGTGAGTTATAATAACTGTATTTTACATAGCAGAGGCTGTGGTTTTAATGGGATGAGGGGCAAGAAATGCCTGAGGTGTGATACTTGTGAGTTTGGAGAGCTAGTGCTGCTGTGAGTTTGAAATGTTGGTAATTGTGTCATCTGGAATTAAAACATGGATATAGATCAGATAAGTCTACATTACTCTAGAATTATCAGCCTAAAAAATGAAAACTCTTGTAAGATACCATCAAACAACAAATAGAAAACTGCTTGGAATAAGTTGTGTTTGATTTGTTTTACACTTACGCGTGAAATAATGTTTTAAGATGGTAGTCAGTCCAATGTGTTGGCAGAGGATTCCCACAAATAATTTTTTCCTGAAACTCTCTTTTAAGTCGTATGCAAGATCCACTGCAGTTATGTCCATGGTTGGCTACATCATTGGTCTTGGAGACAGACACCTGGATAATGTTCTTATAGATATGACTACAGGAGAAGTTGTCCACATAGATTATAATGTTTGCTTTGAAAAAGGTAATTTAAAAAATGCTCTATGTTATTCAAATACAAGGTTTCCTTAATTGGTAATTAAAAGAAGCAACTTAATTTTTTATCTTAAAGGGAAGAGCCTTAGGGTCCCCGAGAAGGTTCCGTTCCGGATGACGCACAACATTGAGACAGCGCTGGGAGTGACGGGCGTGGAGGGGGTGTTCAGGCTTTCCTGTGAGCAGGTATGGCAGGAGATGTGGAAACTGAGGGCCATCGCTGACCAAGTACTGTCTTAGAACTTTCCTGTTCTACATTCTGCTGGTTTATAGAGCCTTCACCTTTCTGCTGTGATTTTAATTGGACTTACTTTAGCTATATCCTGTGGTATGTATTTAAGAAACCTGAGGTTGTCTGATAAATGCACGTGCAAATAGTGGTGTGACTAAAATTTAGGGTGGAAGGGGGACTTTTAGTTCTAGATTAAAATGTAGTGTTTTTCCTGAGTTTTTTTTTCTGATGTTTTGCTCTCCCTCTTCCTTTGGGACTCATCCTGTATAAACACGAGAGATATATTTTTAAAAAGAAAAATGCTCTGAAGAATGGAGATTTTTCCTCCTTAAGTGTCTGTGACACGTGCACAGAGTTGGTGTGGAAGTCTAGAATGCAGTCTTGACTTTGTGATGTCCCCGCAGGCTCAGCTGCGTTTGTACCCACTGTGGTGTTCTTCCTGTCCCTGCAGTGGTTAGGGATACATTATGGATTTCTGTACCTACTCAATTACAGTATTTTGCATCTAAGTTTCCACTATTCTACAAGGATAATGCAGAATCAGCATGAGTCTGTTTAAAATACGCTGCAGGTCCTTCATATCATGCGGCGTGGGAGAGAGACTTTGCTCACACTGCTGGAGGCTTTTGTGTATGATCCTCTGGTGGACTGGACAGCTGGAGGCGAGGCAGGATTTGCTGGAGCTGTCTATGGTGGTGGTGGCCAGCAGGCTGAGAACAAACAGAGCAAGAGGGAAATGGAAAGGGACATTACACGGAGTCTCTTCTCCTCCAGGGTGGCTGAGATAAAGGTGAGTTTACTACAATAATTTTCCATTTTTTTAACCGAAGTAGGCTCTGTGCTTTCATTTCATTTATTTGCATTTTGGGGATGTGGGAAGATATGGTCACTTGTTAGCAGTACTTCACAAATTTTATTGTGATAAATTGAGTTTGTATGAAGGGAAATGTTTGTATTGAACTTGCAAGTATTTGATTTTCAGTTTCTGCATGCTTAATTTTAAAGCATGTTTTAGTGCCTTGCTTGAATTTGGGCTAGGAGAATAAAAATAGGTGTTTAGAGATCAGTCTAAAGAATGTCTGTTAGGATTTGGCACTTGTAGCACTGGAAGCAGTGCTGGATGGATGGCATTGTCGAAGGGTTAAGTTCTGCCCTATCTTACTTTCTGTTACCAGTTTGAATTAAGTCCAGTTCATTAATATCTGTGTCTTGATTGCAGGTTAACTGGTTTAAGAACAGAGATGAAATGCTCGCTGTGCTGCCAAAGCTGGACAGTAGTTTGGAAGAGTATCTGAACCTGCAGGAGCAGTTAACAGATGTAGAAAAGTTGCAAGGAAAACTACAGGAAGAGATAGAATTTCTGGAAGGTGCAGAAGGAGTGGATCATCCCTCCCACACGCTTCAGCACAGGTACAGGAGCCAGGAATTGTGTCAGGAGTCTCACAGTTCAGTCCAGTTGTTGTTTTAGCTGTGTACTTAGGGGTTAAATGTTAGAAATCTGTATATGAGTGAATAGCTGGGTAAAAGCTATTCTTGCAGTAAGCAGGTCACTCCTTGTACAGAAGAACTACTAAAGCCTTTTCCTACTGAATAATCTTATTTATGTCTGCACCTCATACTCCATCAGTATAACCTGTGCTAGTCCAAGTTCCACACTTGACCCTCAAGGCAGGAGAGGGAAAGTTCTGAATGTGGTGTCCCATCGTAATAATCCACGTAAGGGAGCCATTGATAAATAGCATGAAAATCTTTTAATCTAAGTTTCCAATTCTTCAAGTCATTTTTGAAGGTTATGCGAAGCTGATCAGGTATTTAAGAATTGCTTGAATATGCACAGGCATTAATTGTTTTTTGGAAAACAGAATTAATAATGCAACATTGTTTTATGTAATTGGTGAGAACGTGTTCATTTTCTGGCTGACACAGCTGTATTGTTCAATATGGTTCTGTATTCTATAGTGTTAAGTATTTCTTTTCTTGTAGTACTTACTTGATTCTGTGGCTTCGATATTTCAGGTATTCTGAGCACACACAGTTGCAGTCTCAACAGAGAGCTGTCCAGGAAGCCATCCAGGTGAAGCTGAACGAGTTTGAGCAGTGGATAACACATTACCAAACTGCCTTCAGCAATTTAGAGGCAACGCAGCTCGCAAGTCTGCTCCAAGAAATTAGCACACAGATGGACCTAGGTACAAAACTGTGTTTCTGGGGATGGTTTTAATGGTTTGAAAACAACTTGAGTTTAATATCAGGAGGCATTATGAGTATCCTCCAATTTAAGTCAATGATCTGTATGTAATAAATTAAAAGGATTTCTTCTAAGGGTGATTTAGAGCACTTGAAGGTTTCAGTGCCAAGCTGTCTGAAGGAACTTGTCTGTCTTATCCTACCTGGGCATTCTCTTACCTTGTGCTCAAAATTCTCAGTATGAATTCTCTATGCTTCCTTTATCACAAGTAAAAGGATATTTTTGAAAAGGTGTCAACGCTCAGTCTTTGTTCGGTATAAAACGTGTCTGCTTCAGCAATGTCTTTATTTTTAACCTTCTTTCTTAAAAGGTCCTCCAAGTTACGTCCCAGCAACAGCATTTCTGCAAAATGCAGGCCAGGCACATCTCATCAGTCAGTGTGAGCAGCTGGAAGGAGAAGTTGGTGCTCTTCTGCAGCAGAGGAGATCCGTGTTACGTGGTTGCCTGGAACAATTGCACAACTATGCAACAGTAGCTCTGCAGTATCCCAAAGCTGTGTTTCAGAAGCACCGAATAGAGCAGTGGAAAACCTGGATGGAAGAGCTCATTTGTAACATGACAATAGAGCGTTGTCAGGATATCTTTAGGAAGTAAGCTGACAGAATAACAAATTGTTCAAAGAGTGTAATTTTCAAGCTACTTACCCTAATGTTATCATTAAAATAGATACTTTTGGAAGGACCTATCGAATTATAAAGCAAACCAAGATTAAGTTGTAATTCTATAAATTTGGAGTAAATATGAAAAACTGCTTTAAAAATACTGTTCCAGAGTTTATTCTGTGTACTTCAACATGAAAATCAAGTAACGTTGCCCTATAATGCACAAATGAAGAATTTGTTTTTGGCTTCAGGGTTGTGGTATTTCAGGTTTTAAAAACATCTAGTATTTAAAAATCAATAAAGGAAAGATATTTTTTTATCTAGTAGATTTTCAAGCAGTTTCTGGTTCTTTTTTTCTTCTAAAGTCAGGCTGTTTCAGCATTATTATGGCTTGTCTTAGATTATATTCAAGATGAAGATCTACATTTATATTCAAACATTTACTCTGAGACCTGTTTTCTTCGTTTTTGTCTTCTATTCATTCTTTGCCTCAAAGACAATTGTCAAAGTCCTTGCTAATAGGTATGAAATGTGCTGCATTCCAGGACTTTATAAAAGCATCTTTAGGGTAGCCATCAACTGCTTGTTGATAAGAGTTAGGTGATATGGGAATGGTTCAAACACTGGTATTTTTCCTAGCTACAGAGCAGAATGCAGTTTGTTACCACCTGAGGAGGGAAAATGTAGTCACTGTGGTTCCTTGCAGGTACGAGATGCAGTACGCTCCCCAGCCGCCGCCCAGCACGTGCCAGTTCATCACGGCCACGGAGATGACGCTGCAGCGCTACGCGGCCGACATCAACAGCCGCCTCATCCGGCAGGTGGAGCGCCTGAAGCAGGAGGCCGTCACCGTGCCCGTGTGCGAGGAGCAGCTCAAGGAGATCGAGCGCTGCATCAAGGTGTTCCTGCACGAGAACGGCGAGGAGGGCTCGCTGAGCCTGGCCAGCGTCATCATCTCGGCCCTGTGCGCGCTGACCAGGTGAGTTCCCTCCCGCCACATTCCGCCTGAGCTCCTGCTGGAGATCGCACCACGGGAACGGTCAAGTGATGCGATTACGTGAAGAGAGCGACAGCAGGCACGCTTCTAAGTGTCTCACTTCATCTAGGCGCAACCTGATGATGGAGGGTGCAGCGTCCAGTGCGGGAGAGCAGCTGGTCGATTTGACTTCCAGAGATGGAGCCTGGTTCCTGGAGGAGCTGTGCAGCATGAGTGGGAATGTCACGTGCCTTGTGCAGCTGCTGAAGCAGTGCCATCTCGTACCCCAGGACTTGGATATTCCGAACCCCATGGAAGCATCAGAAGCTGTTCACTTGGCCAATGGAGTATACATCTCACTTCAGGTGATTCTTTTATGATACTTTTTGCCCCATCCTTCAAGGCTTCAGCTACGTCATTCTTAATAGATTCTTCCTTAATGGGCTAAATGTTTGTTTATGATGCTGCTGAGATTTTTTCATAAGTCTTGCTCTTGATTGCTGATTTCTTCCAAGTTAATAAAAGAGCACACTTTGGACTCTTGGCTGACCACCATCATGTTATATTTTAGATAACATGTGCTGCATGGTGGTGTAGTACTAAAAGGACAAAAGATGTTGCATGTGACACTTTTTGAGAGGGAAAAATTTCTTTATTTTTTCATGCATACTTCCCAACAGGAATTGAACTCAAACTTCCGACAGATCATTTTCCCTGAAGCACTTAGGTGCTTAATGAAAGGAGAGTATACTTTAGAGAGTATGCTCCATGAGTTGGATAATCTTATCGAGCAAACTACTGATGGAGTGCCTTTGCAAACGTTGGTTGAATCTCTTCAAGCCTACTTACGAAATGCTGCTATGGGTATAGAGGAGGAGACACATACTCACTACATTGATGTTGCAAGGTAAATCACCTATTTTTTCAGTTTAGGTGTGAGAGAGTGAAGACTGAAGAACATTAGTTTATCTAATATTATATTTTGTTTGATATACAGGCTTTTCTTGCCCAGGAGTCCCCTTAAGCAGAGTGCAGGCTCTAAAGTGTACACTCTTTTCCTCTCTGTGTGTTTGTGTGTTTATCCACATGCATACACAGAAATACGGAACTGTGGCAATTTACACTTATATCTGCCTAAAGCTGACTTTTGGTAGTTAACTTTTTCCAAAACAGGCAGTTGTGATTTTATATTTGAAGTTAAAGGATGCTAAAAATAGGAACTAGTTCATTAGTTTGTGGGGGGAACCTGTGAAAGGGAGAACTTGTAACCATGGTACTCTCCATCAGGAGGTTTGATGAGCAGCTTTTCCTTACTGAGTCAGTGACTTGACTAAAAAACCAAAATGAAACAAAACCCCAACCAAACAGAAAGACTTATGCATCTTGTAATGTGGGACAGTATCTTTCTGGGTAAGTGCTTGGTACACAGCTAAGCCAATTTGAAATCTTCCCTTGGTGGTGTTTCCCTTGGGCCAGTGGTGGTGGCTCCATGAGTGGTACAGGGAAGGCTGCTGTACCTGTTGAAAACAATTTACTTTTTTTCTCTTAGATTAGTTTTCCTCCTGGTTTGCCCATTGACAAGGCTGCTCAGCCTGTTAGTTGAAGGTCAAAAGCCACGTAAGGGAAGGAGGGGATAAAACCACCCTGCAGGAGCAACCAGCTCTTAAAACTGTCTCGGCCATAACCGAGACCTCCTTCTCCACCTTTTCACTCACACTCCTGTCAGTTACAAATGTGCACGTTGTAAAACCAGTGCTTGCTTTTCAAGAATGAAAGGTGATAGTTACGTTATTAACTGTTCATAACTTTGTCATGCTCACAGGAAGTACAGTCTTTGTCTTCTACCCGTATTTTAAGTTAGCTTTGTAGCTGGTCATTCAGTACAGTCCTGTTTTATTTGATATCCTTCACTGTTCTCTGTCAGACCAGAGACTCACGTGAAATGGGGCAGAGAGGGTGGGAAGAGCCTGCAAAAATTTCACCTCGTCCAGATGCAACTTAAATCCAATCTGTCTGTGGAACCAGCTTCAGAAAATTCTATTTATTGTGGACTAAGCAAAACCATGTAAATTTTCTTTCTTTTTTTCCTTTTAAGAGTACTTCATGCTCAGTATGGTGAACTGATTCAGCCAAGAAATGGTTCAGTTGATGAGACTCCCAAAATGTCAGCTGGTCAGATGCTTTTGGTAGCTTTTGATGGAATGTTTGCTCAAGTGGAAACTGCATTTGGTTTATTGATTGAAAAGGTATGGATTTGTTCTTTTTGGAGCGCTGTTTGAGTCAGAATTAGGAAACTTTTAAAAAAAGCAAACTAATTAATTTCCTTTACATTGCTCAGCTAAACAAGATGGAGATACCTCTTGCTTGGCGTAAGATTGACATAATTAGGGAAGCCCGCAGCACCCAAGTTAACTTCTTTGATGATGACAATAATCGGCAAGTTCTGGAGGAAATTTTCTTTCTGAAGAGACTGCAAACAATTAAAGAGTTTTTCAGGCTGTGTGGTACCTTTTCTAAAACACTGTCAGGTAAATAAATGTTATCAAATATTCAGCATGCTTTTATCCACTTCCCATCCCCTTCAGAAGAACATAAAATGGTCAATTTGGCTGTAATTTGCCCTTGATATATGGTGAGGAAGCAGAAATTAAAAATTAATTCCTGTGCCTTTGCTGTGTTTGTAAGGCAGGTATTATTTTTCTGAATGCATCAAATGCTGTGTTTATAACTAAAGTACTACTTCTTTCCCTTCAAAGGAATCAGTTCACTTGAAGACCAGAATGCAGTAAATGGACCTGTTCCAATTGTCAACGTGAAAGCCCTTTACAGGAACTCTTGTTTTAGTGAGGATCAAATGGCCAAGCCAATTAAGGCTTTTACAGCAGACTTCGTGAGGCAGCTTTTAATTGGCCTTCCAAATCAAGCTTTGGGACTGACCCTGTGCAGCTTCATCAGCGCGCTGGGCGTGGACATCATCGCTCAGGTGGAGGCGAAAGACTTCGGAGCAGAGAGCAAGGTTTCCGTGGACGACCTGTGCAAGAAAGCTGTGGAGCACAACATCCAGGTGGGCAAGTTCTCGCAGCTGGTGATGAACAGGGCCACGGTGCTGGCCAGCTCCTACGACACGGCCTGGAAGAAGCACGACCTGGTGCGCAGGCTGGAGACCAGCATCTCGTCGTGCAAGACCAGCCTGCAGAGAGTGCAGCTGCACATCGCCATGTTCCAGGTGAGAGCCAGCCCGGGCTGGGCAAAGCGAGCGTGAGCTACGGTGGCTGAGCACAGCAAACCTGGCGTGTTAATGGACTTTATAAAGCGTTTTGGTTTTAATTATGCTGTAAATATATAAGCAAACAGTGTTATCGCTAGCTTTTTTTGAAGACTGGCTGCTTTACAAGAAGCAAGTTTGGCAATGTATAAGTTTTTCTGAATCAATACATGTAATTTTTTTCAGTAGCCATTAAGTCATTTCTTGGAAAATAGTTTGTTCGCTGACTTTCTTACCAGCAGTGCTGTCCTGTTCTCCCCCTTTTCTTCAAACAGATTATGACTTTAAGGGAGGAGATGGCTTAGAACAGAGGGTATGAGTTGCTGAATGTCATCTTGTACCTTTCCTTCAGAGTTTTGATGCATTAACTGTCTCCTTGCTCCACTCTTTGCTTCATTAAA
This sequence comes from Dryoscopus gambensis, assembly GCA_013389985.1. Taxonomy (NCBI): domain Eukaryota; kingdom Metazoa; phylum Chordata; class Aves; order Passeriformes; family Malaconotidae; genus Dryoscopus; species Dryoscopus gambensis. The sequence goes on along the minus strand of WEIT01010400.1, from coordinate 362,170 downwards.
AAATACAAATAGCAGCAGTATCAGTCCTGAAAAATGCTCTTCTGAGGCTCTAGATGAATGCCATTGTGTACCTTTTACACTGGTACCCAGTCATGTTGTACTATCAGTGATCTTCATTTTATAGTGATTTGTAGGTTTAGGGACAAGGCTTTCTCAGCATCTGTTAATGAACCATTTCATAGACTGGTAAGCAAAATTGTCTTGGTTTTAATGCATCACAAGTGAATTGTTTCTGAATATTGATGGCTTTTCCTTTAGCTCAAAAAAATGTGTGTTAATCACTTCTAGTAAATTAATGAACTGATTAATGGTATAAACATCCAAGCCAGCAAAACAGTTTGCAATTACTTGTATCATGTAATGCTCTGGAATGAGTCAGAGCTTTGAGCTGTGCTGGTGTTGTCTGACACGCAGCCCTTACCTGCGACGTGCACCAGAGCACTGGGATGGCTGCTTGTGATGCAAAGTGTTTTGTGCTGAGCAGTATTGATAATCGAGTGTTGCTGTTACTTTCTTAAAGTGGCAGCATGAAGATCTCCTCATCAGCCGCCCCCAGGCTATTTCTGTCACGCCTCCGCCTCGTTCTGCAATTTTGGCCAGCATGAAAAAGAAACTTCACACGCTCAGCCAGATTGAAGCTTCCATTGCTACGGTCCAGGTATGACTGTGCTGGGGAGGGTTCAGCAGCACACGGAGCTGTGACTGACACAGGCTGCAAAATCATCTGCCCCCTTCACCTTCTGTTATCTGGCTCGCTGTCACACCCAGCTGTGGGGGCACTGTCATTGATCTCTTTCAGTCTGTCTGATGGATGCTGTTACGTTGTTTGATTTTGCTGTCTCATCCAAAATGTTCTCTTTGAGATAGCAGTAAATCTCTTTGGAGAAAAATACAAATCTGTGAAAGTACCTTTCTTTCTGAAGGCTGGTAATGCTCCTTTTCTTTAAGTTTGTCTGCCTTAGATCATCCTTACTATTGTTTTTGCTGCTAAATGTTGGAAGTTTCCTTTGTAGATCTGGGCACTTGAAGTATTCTGTGTGTTAAGGTTTGTGTGCTGTGGCTTGTGGCTCAGTACTTTAGATTTCTTTGGTGCCAATAATATGGAATGTTTAATTGTTTATTAACTACTGCTTAGCTTCCTGAATTTTTATTTCCTTTTCTGGTTGTGAAGGTACTGTTTATAATAATTTCTTGAATTACTTGCAAAATAATGGAGGACTCCTATGATGTTATATAATTCTTAGTCTAGAAATCTGATTACTTTTGCTTTTTTTGGTGAGTTAAAATTTAGACAGATAGACTTTCTATAACAATCAAATCCATTTGTGATGTGTACTGGAAATAACCTTTTAAACAGCACAAACTAACCTTTGTCAATCAGGAATACCACAGTATTTTACATATATGGGCATAAGAAGGTGTCTACACATGTTATATGGCATAATTTGTTTAAAGTCAGGCTTAGAATGGTGTATATCAGTATGAACCATCTATATGGTATTTTTCTTCCCCAATGCAGGAGAAGCTAGCAGCACTAGAAGCGAGTATTGAGCAGCGTTTAAAATGGGCAGGAGGGGCTAATCCTGCACTGGCCCCAGTCTTGCAAGATTTTGATGCCACTATTGCTGAAAGAAGAAACCTCGTACTGAAGGAAAGTCAAAGAGCGAGTCAGGTACTACAGACAAGTACAGTACCCTTGACTCCATAAGAGTGTTCACTCCTCATTTCCTCCTCGAGGTTTATGTAGAAGATATTTTTCTGTTCTGCATCTGCAGAGCAAACATAGATAACCAAACGCTTCTGGGAATCCCACTTGAAAGCAATAGGGATAATCTTTGTGAGAATTGCTGCAGGGCTGGATGACCCTGGGGTGATTCTGCTCTGTAACTGAGCAGTATCTGTGTGCTTAAAATTCTCACTGCAAAGGTCATGAAAAAAAACGCTGTTTGTCTAATAGACAGTTGAAGTGGAGTAATTGTTCTCACTCTTGCTTTGATTTTCAGGTCACCTTCCTTTGCAGTAATATCATTCATTTTGAAAGCTTACGTACGAGAACAGCAGAAGCCTTAAATCTTGATACTGCATTGTTTGAACTCCTCAAACGCTGTCAACAAATGTGCTCCTTTGCATCCCAGTTCAACAGCTCCGTGTCTGAGCTGGAGCTCCGCCTGCTGCAGAGAGTGGTAAGCAAGGGGCAAAGCACAAAACGTCTCAGAATCGCTGCAGGGAGTTCTCAGTCTTGCCCTCCGTTCCCAGGTGGTGTTATGCATCCCTTCAGATGGAGTGTGGCTGCAGAGTTTGTGCTGCCAGCTGCCAAACACGTGGCACTGCTGTCTGCACAGGGACTTTTCTCTCTGGGTACAGATAAAGAAACGTTTCTGTTATTTTTAGGGTACTGGTCTTGAACATCCCATTGGCAGCTCTGAATGGCTCCACTCAGCTCACAAGCAGTTGACCCAGGAGATATCTACACAGAGAACAGTACAAACAGAAAGAGAGCAGCAAATAGAAACAGTGTGTGAAACAATTCAGAATCTGGTGGATAGTATTAAGACTGTGCTCACGGGTCATAACAGACAACTTGGAGATGTCAAACATCTACTGAAAGCTATGGCAAAGGTATGCCTGAAACATCCTTAAATTTATTCTTCCAGCCAATGGCAGTACAGTTAAAGAAAAATACCAGTTGTAGCTTGGTGCTTTGTAGAGTATCTAGAAACAGTAAAACGTGTTTGTGCATATGGAGCTGAAGACACAAAGTTCATGTTTAAGAATTCATAAAGCTTTCTAGCTGAATTTTCTTAGCAGGCTTTGGTTGAACTGAACTTTTTCTCTCTCTTGGCAGTTGAAACATTGTATTTATAAGTCCTCTGGATTCTTATTCAGTAAAAAAGTTTATCAAAACTTATTCAAAAATTTATTTTCTGGATACATAACTTCTGAAAATTCAGATGTGAAACTGAGGGGCTGAAAGGGCTAAGAAATGCTCAACTTTATTCTCTTAGCTGAGATACAGTAGTTGACATTTTTGCACATCTTGGTTACAGGATGAAGAAGCGGCGTTGGCAGATGGTGAAGATGTTCCCTATGAGAATAGTGTTAGGCAGTTCCTGGGTGAATATAAATCGTGGCAAGATAATATTCAGACAGTTCTGTTTACATTAGTTCAGGTTATGGGTCAAGTCCGCAGTCAGGAACATGTTGAAATGCTGCAGGAAATAACTCCCACCTTGAAAGAACTAAAAACACAGAGCCAAAGGTAAGAAAGTTACCTCGTCTCAGGTGAGAGGAGGCATTTTGCATAACTCCTTTCATGTAGCAGGAGCACATCATGGGGCACGCACTTTGATTGTATTAGAACTCAGACATATTTTTGCAAAATTCTGAATTAATTTAATTTTCGAGTTTTCAGTAAGTCAAGTAGTTGTATGAATATTTATCAACTCTGTTATGATTCCCAGTGTCTACAATAATCTGGTGGGGTTTGCATCACCCTTAGTCACGGATACAGCGAATGAATGCTCCAGCCCAACTTCAGCTGCCACATACCAGCCAACCTTTGCTGCAGGTAATACCTGGAAAAGTCCAAACATGAAACCACCAGGAAATGGTATTAGAGAGGGGATCATAGCTCTTATGCAGACAATTTCTATGAGATTATAAAAGCCTATAAAATTTAAGTAATTCATCATACAATGACTGCTTGAGCATAGCCTTTGAGATTTGCATTCACGCCACAACTCCCAAAATACACAGAAAGCATTGTCATGCGTATCAACTGAACTGTGATTTCTGTTGAAATTAATATTAAAATTTATGGTGACTTAGGAATTAATCCAGAAACCCTACAAAAGCATTCATGTCTGCAAAGTTTTCATTACTTTAAAAACATGAATAAAATTTCTCATGAGAAATCCTTTCCATTTAAGGATTACTCTGCTGTCAATATTTGGACTAGGTGCAGGTTTATAATTTGTATCAAGAATAAGAATTACCTTTCATAACTGTCCTACAAATGATAGAGGTTGAGAGGCAATAAATATTTGCTTAATGTAAATAAATTCTTAGCAGTGGAATAAAACTTCATGTTTATGAAGTGAAAAATTAGAAAATGGAAACATTGAAAACTGGTGCAGAATTTAAAATGCAAATTTAAAATGCATTTATTCTGAAAAACTGATAGGTCTATTTGATACACATTTAATTGTGCTTTTTCTTGCCTCTATAATATGCTATTATTTTGGAGACTTTAAGGACTTTTCAACTTTCTTTACAGCTGTACGTAGCAATACGGGGCAGAAAACTCAGCCAGAGGTGATGTCACAGAATGCAAGAAAGCTAATTCAGAAAAATCTTGCAACATCAGCAGATACTCCTCCAAACACAGTCCCAGGAACTGGCAAAAGTGTTGCTTGTAGTCCCAAAAAGACAGCCAGGGACCCTAAAACAGGAAAAGGTAAGTACAAACCTTAAAAGAAACAAATAGAAAGAAAACCAACAACCCTACCACTGACAGCAACACAAAAAAGTACCTCAGCGGATTTCTGTGCAGGAATGTCAAGTTGAATTAAGTTTATTTTGCACCTGTAGCTGTGCAGGAGAGGAATTCCTACGCAGTTAGCGTGTGGAAGCGGGTTAAAGCCAAGTTAGAGGGCCGAGATGTGGATCCCAACAGGAGAATGTCTGTGGCTGAACAGGTGAGTTGAAAGTAAAGTTCCGGTATTCGTCCTTGCTTGAAGTACACGGTGATTAGCAGGGTGTGTGCTGCAGAGTGCCTTCAGGACTAAAATTCTGCTGTGAATGGGAGCTCCTTTGGAGGTGTGTGAGCTGTTCCAGTGCAGTCAGGGCTGCTGCTGCCTTTTCTCCCTGCATTTTTTTTTTTTTCTTTTTTTTTTTTTTTGCTGTCATATTCTTTTGTTTTTCATATGTGAGGTTTATGTAAAGCCATGAATCAGATAAAACTGCCTTTTGCCTGTCAGTAAGCTAACATTTGCTGCACAGCTGCTGATAGCCAGCGAGAACACGAGATCTGCACAGCTGCCCAGGGGACAGAACAGAGCACAGCCACTCCTGGCTCTGGGCAGCAGAGTCAGGGGACACGACACACTTGTCCACGGCTGTTTGAGAATGTTGGGGCTGCTTTCAGCATGGAGGCTGTGAATGAGAGGATGTGTGATCTTTTTTTGCAATACAGCTTCCTGTTTATTCCATGGACTGCACAAAGTTATGTTTACAGTTACCTTAGTTTTTTTTTTTTTCAGTGAAATATTTGCAGGTGCCATTCGACAGTAAATTCTAAGATCACTTAGACACTTCTAAAATTCTAGCTCATTTTTAATTCCTTGTTTGACCTTTTTAATAGGTTGACTTTGTGATTAAGGAAGCAACTAATCTAGATAACTTGGCTCAGCTGTATGAAGGTTGGACTGCCTGGGTATGAGTAGGGAGACAGCAGATCGGTCTGGTTCAGCGAGGTCAGACACCCACCAGAATCAACTCGGCCTCAGGCATCCGTAGCCGCACCACAGTCGGTGGTGATGCATACTGGGGCTTAATCTGAGGAAACCTAGGAAATCTCGGTGCACTGGGAAGTGAATCCTGCAGGATAGCTGCACTCAGGGATACGCTAAACACAATGGTCTGCAACCCCCACGGTCAAGGGTGAGCGCTCACCGCTTGAGCAACACGGTTTGTCTTTCTGCTGCGGGAGAACTGCAAACGTGTCCGGGGGTCAGCTGCAGAAAGCAATCAGGATGCTACAAACCGCAGAGTGATTTGGAACTCAATTCCACCTGACCCTGTGAACAATTCAGGAAACACCGAACCCTGTTCAAAGAAAAACAGAAAAATGGGGCCATGAAGAAATCACAGCAAGGGCAGATTTGATGCATTCAGATTCCTGTTCCTCTCGTTACGTGGCAGCAGTGCTGGTTGAGTTGACCAGTTAGTACGGGAAAAGGCTACGAAATGTAAACTTCAGAAATGGACTGAAAGCAAAGAGCTGTACATCAGATACACGCTGCATTGGAAGAACTTCTGAGATAGAAGAAAAAGCCTTTGTTCTCTTCTCCCTTTCCTCTTTCCTTTCACTCCTTCCTCCCAGCCTCTCCTCGCACACGCCCCTCTTGGCTTATTCTTGTAGGTTAGGCGTACTTCCAATATACTTTTTATTTCAATCCTTCTACTTCACAGTTTAGTCAAATTAACAACTTAAATTCTGTTTGGTAAACAATTTTTCCAAAAGCACTGAAAATATAGAACATCAATGGATTACTTATGAGTTGGATGGTCAAATGCAAAATGTAATTTTGGTTATTTTAAAGTCATTTTTGTGATTCTATTATGTACAGTTTCTCAAAATTGTCACTGTGCATTTAAAAGTAATGATTCCTACAGGCATTTGATTTAATGTGCACTTCCCTCTGCTTGCAGTGTACACTTTTCTGTAATTCCAATTGTCCCTCCAATCTCATTCTACTGTGATTGCTGTAGTTTCTTTCGTACGACGTAGCTGATCCAGTGTAATCTTTACCTTTTTAAAAACCAGGATAGAGTATCTAGTAGAGTTTTACATTGTTGATGACAGATAAACAATAAAGTGATGTTCTGGTGGAGGTAGAGTGATATGCTTTTTACTTCATTTTCCTAATCTTTTTAGTTCACACTTGTAAATTCTAGTGCTTCACTTCACAGGGGTATACATAAAATCCAAGAAATGAAGGACTCCCAAATTTTTGTTCAACTAGATCTGTAAAGGTTTCTGCAAAGTAGTTTTCCTTTGCCATATTTCTTCTATAGATGGTTGTTCAGTAATGCATCCATAGGGAATCTTCCACCAAGGTTTTTTTTTAATCAGTTCTCAAAGTGTGATTATGGTCAGAAAAGTCTCTCTAAAAATGGCATCATCTTACTTAGATCAAGGTCCTGCTTGTCTGCTGGTTGTCTAAAAGACTTCTTGCTTCATTGTTTAAGTGGGCCACCTTTAGGAAAAGGCAACTTCCTTTTCTTAAAGCAAATAAACCCCACAGAATTCGGTTACAGCTGCAGAATTGTCAAGGTGCTGGTAGCTGAAGCAGAAATGCACCCTGGCGTTCTGAACCCAGATTAATTTGTGCAGCTCCGTATAAAAAGTTTCTCTTTTGTAAACTTGGTGAATTCATTATGCACAGTAGCTGAAAAACGTGGGAAGATCCTTAATGCCATTTTAGTCACTTTTCAGAGTAAAACCACACTTTCAATACAGCATTTTTTTCTGTCAAAATCCAAGTATTAAAAGATTTGAGCCAAGCCCACTACTGGCATAAAATTAATTTATTGAAAGGGTTTGCAGCAGTTCATCTGAGTAGGAAGCTTGGCTGGTGATTTTTGGATAATGCCAGGCAAACTTCTGTTCCTTTCAGTATTTGCACTATGCTGACTGCTCTGCCTCCGCAGTAGGTCTTAGAATTCACTTTCTCCTCTGTTGCCAATTTTTTGTGGACATGCACTTTGAAGTGTAAGAGTTTTCAACAGTCCTATGGCCTTCCTTGCACTCTGATTGCCTGATTACCTCTAGGGAAGTCACAGGCTTTGCATCTAACAGTGCCCGTGCAAACGCATTCCGCTGCCCTGCTCCCTGCCCCTCTGCCGCGCGCCGCGGGAAGAGCCCTCGGAATGTTGCAGTGAAGAACACGCATATGCAGAGCAAGACACTTGACACTGTTGGTCCTTTTCATTTTTCTCCAGTTGAAAATAACCTTATGAACAATCTGTTGGAGAGGTGTAGTGGCAGGAGTGTGTTGTACCTGCTGTTTTGTTTCTCGGAAGCTGGGGGGAAGGGAGGGGTAATGCACTCACCTGTGGCTCATGTATTATACCTCTGCCATCCAGAAATGAAACACTTGTGTGGAGATGGGTTCTTACTGCGTAATTTAATAAAGTTTTAAAAAATAAAAATGAATATGTATTTTTAATTTCCTTGCATGCAAAACTGTGTGGTTGTGAAAATTACAGGGAAGTACAAACAAGTACAAACCAACCCCCAAATTAGAGGAGGATTCTCCAGAGACTTAAATTTGCATAACTGATGCAAAGGAGACGGCTCAGATGTGCAGGAGTTAGTGGGACTGCCGCGGTTGGTTTGTGTGCTGATGCATTTTTCTTGGAAATGGTGACAGTGTGGGAGGTTGGTGCAGTCTTGGTGAAACCTGAAATTCAGATTCTGCGCACACATCCTGCGTAGTAAATAAGAGTGCATTAGTTACACTCTCTTAAACCATGTTTCTTACAAAGACAGAAGGGTATTTCCTTTATTTTCAGTAAAACTGGCGTTAACTTTTCTCTGCAGTGAGTCACACCTAGAATAATGCAGGCCTAGAATCACCTCTCTAAGTCCATACAAGCCAGCTGAAGCTATAGAAGTCAAACAGTTCAGCTGATGGCAATTTTTTGCCTGCTGCTTACCCGCAGTAAATGTGAACCAAGGGACCATGCTATAAAGTAATTTCTCAAAGCCGAATTCCACGTATGTTCAGCGGTTTTGTTACCCTCTCACAGTTCCACAGGCTCGTGGTTGAGATGCTCTTGGTGCTTTGAAAATGGAGTTGCTTGTTTGCCTCCCTTCCTTCTCCCCTTGTGCAAAGCCAGGATGGGAGCACGGCTCTGCCAAATGGGGTGCTGGGATGTGTTAAACGGGAGTCATTAGTGGTGTCCTGGATTATTTTGGTAGGATAATGGCACTGTCAATACGACAAATTGAAAATGCAGCAGATCGATACTGTTAACAGAAATTAGTTTTGTACTTTGTAGGGACTTCGTGGTCTGGTTTTGCTCTGCAACAATTAGTTTTGCCCTGGAGGATTAGTCTATTTAAATAGTAATGTTTTGTGTAATTTTTCAGCTGTCTGTAAAACGCTCAAGTCGCCCTATAAATTGGACATAAATCAGAGGGAAGGAGCTAGTTTTCCAAGGAAAGATGAGTGAAATATCTGTAAAAGCATTGGTGACAGTCAGTGCTGTCTACTCTCCAGTAAACTGATCAAGTAATATTTACCCTGTTAAATGCTTTGGGATATCTGTGTGAGAAACACATATAAACATATTCCTTCAGAAATACCCGAGAAGGTTGGACAAGTTAAAGCTCTGTTTTTCTAAATGCTGTAGTCTTTAAGGTTAATTTACTTCAATCATTCATCAATATGTTCTGTGCCTGGTACATTAGCCATTCTGTTTTAGTACAATCAAGTACTTCAAAGCATTCTTTGCTTCCTCCTTTTTTTCTTGTCATCAAGCTTTTCCTAAAATTAGCAGACCCAGTTTATGCATTAAAGAATTTGACTAGGAAAAAAGTTTTGAGATGACACCTGCCATCTGTGTGTTTGTTAACGTGGTTCCAAATTCTAAAATGCATTTTTTTCTTTAGTGGAAAAGTTATGAGTATACTGTTTTTCACTGAAATTACAGATATTATCTACAACTACGCCTGTGCACATGAATGCATAGCTGATTAGAGCAATTCTGCCATTCATCAGGCTAATTTTTTATTAATAGCATAATAAATGCATATTAGGTATGCTGAAAGAGGGTGGAGGCTTGGCATGTAAACTTTGTGTGTCTGTTCTAAGTGCACAGAGCAATTACACTGCCTTTTTAAAAGATGCTTTGAAGGCAGCTGGGGCATTTAATTTTCTGTGCATCTGCTAGGAGAGAATCTTGGCGCAGGAAGAATTGATCCATTGCGGCACGGTCTGTGCCGTGCACTGAGGCAAGCAAAGCAGTTGTGTGTGGCTCAGGTAAGGTACAGGAGGGACTGAGCTGCTGCTCATCCTCTGCGTCCTACACCAGGGCTGCGACTTTAACAATGGCATTTCTAAATACACGTCTATGTAGGCACACAACTTTTAATGTGTCGTGGTGCCTCACGAGGCCTGGCTGCTCGGCGAGGGAGGAGTGGGCAGGTGGCAGGGCCCTGCTGTGCCATGGTCCCTCTGGCATTTCCGTGCTGCAACGCTCACCTGCCCCTCTGCCCCTCTGAGTTATGGAGCAGCGCTTCACAGGAGGGAGAGGCACCTCTGCGGGAGGAAAGCTGCAAGGGCACCTGTTCGGGAAAGACTGGCTGGAGGATGGTGAATGTGACAGGCTGGGGATGATGGCCATGCCTGCTGTTTCCATGGGTAAGTGCTTGGGGTTTTTGTGGTGAGAATTATATAAATGCTGTGCAGCACTGCAGAGATCCCTAGGAACTGTAATGCATCGTAGATCACAGAATGCTGAGGGGTGGAATTAACTTAAATGGGTGGAATGGACTTAAATGCCACCTAGTCCCAACCCCCCTGCCATGGGCAGGGACATCTCCCAGGGTTGAAGCTCCCTGGGCAAACCTGTTCTTACCACGCTCAGTAAAGAATTTCCTCCTAATATTATCCCAAATTTCTCCTCTTTCGGTTTGTACCCATTACTCCTTGTCCTGTCACTACAGGGCCTTGTAGGCCCCCTTCAGACGCTGGAAGGTTGCTGTGAGGTCATGCCTCGGTCTGGCTCCCTACTCTTAATTGACTAATAAAATTACTGCTGGCATCACTTCCTTATGAAATCATNATGGCCATGCCTGCTGTTTCCATGGGTAAGTGCTTGGGGTTTTTGTGGTGAGAATTATATAAATGCTGTGCAGCACTGCAGAGATCCCTAGGAACTGTAACGCATCGTAGATCACAGAATGCTGCGGGGTTGGAATGGACCTTAAACGGGTGGAATGGACTTAAATGCCACCTAGTCCCAACCCCCCTGCCATGGGCAGGGACATCTCCCAGGGTTGAAGCTCCCTGGGCAAACCTGTTCTTACCACGCTCAGTAAAGAATTTCCTCCTAATATTATCCCAAATTTCTCCTCTTTCGGTTTGTACCCATTACTCCTTGTCCTGTCACTACAGGGCCTTGTAGGCCCCCTTCAGACGCTGGAAGGTTGCTGTGAGGTCATGCCTCGGTCTGGCTCCCTACTCTTAATTGACTAATAAAATTACTGCTGGCATCACTTCCTTATGAAATCATCTTTTGTGTGAGCTTTGCTGTGGTAAAATTACAGATTTTGAGAGTGAACGCCACCATTTATAAAGGTAAAGTGTAACATGAAAATACTGTTAGCTTTTAGCGGCATGTGAATGAATTTGAAAGTTACTCAGTATGGAATCTGTTCTTTACATACATTCTGGAGTGAGTGTGAGAAGCACCCTGTGAAAGACCAAACCATTCAGAACAGACATACGTTTGCTTTTAGAGTGTCCCCCTTAGTCCTTCTCTTTTTTTGTCTCCGTCAAGCTGCTGCCAGAGCAGTTTTGGTGCCCGAGATGTTTTCTTTGCTCTCATCATAGCCTTGCGCTGCATCCTGGGCACAGTGATTCAGGCCATTAACACACGTGCCTGAAGCATTTAGAAAGCTGAGTCAGAAACAGTATTTATATCCCAGTGCCTTTCTCCTGCATTTATTTCCATGCTGCCACAAGTTCTGAAGGAAACACGTTGTTGGGCTTTGATGTTACCGACAGAATCGGCCCTGTGCTGGGCACTGACGAGGCCACACCTCGGGCGCTGTGTCCAGTTCTGGCCCCCTCAGCCCAGACCGGACATTGAGGGGCCGGAGCAAGTCCAGAGAAGGGCAGCGGGGCTGGGGAAGGGGCTGGGGCGCAAGGCTGATGAGCAGCTGAGGGAGCCGGGGGTGTTTATCCGGGAGGAAAGGAGGCTCAGGGGTGAGCTTATCAATGAAAGGAGCCTGGAGCCGGGTGGGGGCCGGACTCTGCTCCCGGGAAACAAGTGACAGAACAAGGGGAGATTCGACGTGTGTCACTCAGTGCCATGGCGCAGCTGCCAAAGTGGTGTTCGGTCACACGCTGGACTCAGAGGTCTTTCCCAACCCAACTCATTCCGTGGCTTTTTTGTTGGGTTACCACCCGTTCCCCTCCGGGCCGGGTACCGCCCCTCACGGAGCACCCCTGACACCGCCCCTCACGGAGCGGGCCCGGCACCGCCCCTCAGGCCCTCACGGAGCACCCCTGACACCGCCCCTCAGNTTTGTCTCCGTCAAGCTGCTGCCAGAGCAGTTTTGGTGCCCGAGATGTTTTCTTTGCTCTCATCATAGCCTTGCGTTGCATCCTGGGCACAGTGATTCAGGCCATTAACACACGTGCCTGAAGCATTTAGAAAGCTGAGTCAGAAACAGTATTTATATCCCAGTGCCTTTCTCCTGCATTTATTTCCATGCTGCCACAAGTTCTGAAGGAAACACGTTGTTGGGCTTTGATGTTACCGACAGAATCGGCCCTGTGCTGGGCACTGACGAGGCCACACCTCGGGCGCTGTGTCCAGTTCTGGCCCCCTCAGCCCAGACCGGACATTGAGGGGCCGGAGCAAGTCCAGAGAAGGGCAGCGGGGCTGGGGAAGGGGCTGGGGCGCAAGGCTGATGAGCAGCTGGGGGAGCCGAGGGTGTTCATCCGGGAGGAAAGGAGGCTCAGGGGTGAGCTTATCAATGAAAGGAGCCTGGAGCCGGGTGGGGGCCGGACTCTGCTCCCGGGAAACAAGTGACAGAACAAGGGGAGATTCGACGTGTGTCACTCAGTGCCATGGCGCAGCTGCTAAAGTGGTGTTCGGTCACACGCTGGACTCGGAGGTCTTTCCCAACCCAGGTCATTCCGTGGCTTTTTTGT
>WEIT01010400.1:327763-341754 GCA_013389985.1 Dryoscopus gambensis | reverse complement strand
GGCTCCCGCGGTGGCGGTGTCTTGGTGAACGTCCTGGTGCGCCGCGGGACCTGCCCCAGTGCCCGGGGCAGGGACGCCTTGGCGGCGGGCTCTGGCACAGAGGGGTGGCAGTGCCGAGGCGTCCCTGCCGCGCCGGGGCTGCTCCGCGGCTCCGGTGTGAGAGCTGCTGCCGGGTTTCCTTTCCGAGGCGCTGTGTTTGTGCATCCTGCAGGCTTTTTGCAGATCAGTGAGCCGAGCAGCATCTGTTGGTTCAATTCCACATAGGATCGAGTTATTGCACAGGGCTGGTACTGTGCAGTTGGGTTATAAGGTCGCACTGCTGAACCTGGGAGGTGTCACGCTGCTGACACGGTGTCTGGGTGGTGGTTTTGAAGTCGTGTGTGTGCTTTGATTAAGCCAAATTTAACTGTGTCAGATTTCCTGACATGTTACGGTAGCGGTGACGCTTGATCACAGCTGAGCGTGTGACTTGGCTCGCTTATTTCGCTTGAGAGTGCTTTTTAAGGTTCCGTGCAACTTTCTGCCGGCCTTGGCTCTTTTGGATCTAAAATTAGCGTTGGAGGACGCGCGGCTCAGGGCTGCCGCGCTCACCGCCGCCCTCCCCGCAGGCACCATGGTGCGGATGAACGTTCTGGCCGATGCTCTCAAGAGCATCAACAACGCAGAGAAGCGCGGCAAGCGCCAGGTGCTGATCCGGCCGTGCTCCAAGGTGATCGTCCGCTTCCTCACCGTGATGATGAAGCACGGTAAGCCCTGCCCTGCTCCCCCGCGTGCCCGGGCTGCTGCTCTGGGCAGAGAGGGGAATGGGGTGCCTGCAGTAGTTCGGTGCAGCACAGTTGATGAGTTGTGCCATCGTAGGTGAGTGTTGTGTGTTTCTCTGTCTGCTGCTCTCCCGCAGGTTACATTGGTGAATTCGAGATAATTGATGATCACAGAGCTGGGAAGATTGTTGTCAACCTCACAGGCAGACTCAACAAGGTAGGATTTGGCTTCCTGAATTCAGTTCTCTAAGGAGGTGTTTAAATGAGACCTTTTTTTATTGTTTTGTTTGTCTGCTGCATTTCTGAAAGAGCTGCTTGTAAAGAAGGTGGTGTTTCTTGAATCTGTGTAAATGGGAGTAGCATGAATGTTGTCAGTTAAAAGGCTGGTTATTTGTCTAGGTTCATAATGATATGGGTCACTAATTACATTTCTTTTAAAACTCTGAATATGTAAGATACGCTTTCAGGGAAGTGTGCTTGCAAGTGCTGTGTATTTCTCTCTCTTCAAAGGCTTTCTGGCTACCTAGTGCTTTCTCAGTTTCTTTGATGTTTAAGCTATCTGGAAGACTTGTCTTAAGAGATAGGAGCTGAGTTGGTTTCCAGTTGATGTTTGATACCTGCAGATGTGGAGAAGACAAACCTTTCTCCTGCTGCCAGGTGGGCTTTGCTTGCAGTGAGGGAAAGTTGAATGTTACATTAATTGGTGCTTGTTAAGTTCCTGGGGCATGTGAGGCATTTCATGTGTGTTTTGGAAATCTTTAAGTGCTTGTGTCTCAAGCTGCTGAGCTGTGTAGTGCTGTGGTGGCTTGCTGTGCATCGCTGTTTATAGTTAAGCTCTTCAAGTGAGAGTTGGCTCTTCAGTGAAGCAATAACAAAATTACTTGGTCAGAATATGTAGTAGACTGTCTCCATGATGAATAAATACTGCATCTGGAAATTGTGTGAGTGTATGAGGCAGATCATCCTGACACTCCCAAATGAGGGTAGCAGTTACAGTGTTACGTGTCTGTAATGGGAGTTGTGCAGGTCAGATTTGAGGGTAGTGTTCCTTGAACTCTTGCAGGGTGATGTTGTAATGGATCTCCCAGGCTGCAGGTGGATGTAATGTTTCTCTCAGCCATTGCAATAAAGGGTGAACAGTTGTTTAGTTCACAGAAGTGTGCACAGTGCAGGAAGGTGTGCTGCTGGCGAGGTGTTGGATCAGTTGTTAGGGTAACTGGAGCCAGCGAGGTGCTGGTGGTGGGCTTGGTCAGTAATATTACCTTGAAAATTCCAGTAACTTCTGTGCGTGTTAATTTCTTCCTGGTTAAAATCTACATGTTTGGGGAGTTTTTTCCTAACTATGTATGATGGTTGGAGGTGGAATATCCCTCAGCAATCGCAGGAATTTTGCTGGTGTTACAGGGTGCTGTTGTGCTCCCCCAGGTGTGGGCACTGCGTGGGTGGATCAGTCAGCTTCAGCAGCAGTGTTGGGCTGAGGAGGAGGAGGAGGAGGGGCGAGGCTGAGGAAGGTGAAGGCTGAGGAGTTGCTGTGTGAGGGCCCCGGGCGGGAGCAGCGCCGCGGGGACCGAGCGTGCAGCAGCGCTCGGGGACGTCCTTCGGGCAGGGAGCTGGCATCAAATGTGCAAACCCACAAAGTTCTTCGGTTTGTGATGGAGTCCTCTTTTACAGTGTGGTGTAATCAGTCCCAGATTCGATGTGCAGCTGAAGGATTTGGAAAAGTGGCAGAACAACCTGCTGCCCTCCCGTCAGTTTGGGTGAGTACGAGGAAGGGGCAAGTGTGTGTTGTGTGTAAAAGTGTTACACTCACAAACTGCCCGAGTTAGCCTCACCTGGCACCTTTCCTCTCATCAGCCTGGAGTTAAATTCCAGGCTTAAAAATCCATCCTCCATATAATGCCCTCTTTAACCAGTTTTAAAGTGCACTGCTAAGCAAGGATCTGTTTCTGCTTGGCTTTGGTAAAATCCTTGTTTCACCATTTCACAGCTTAATGGAAAATAGGACTTTTCTCATACTTGTTTTGGGTTTATGAATGGCCATTTTTAAATGGGGGAGGAGTTATATAAGTTACCAGGTCAGTGGAAGTAGACTGTACTGTTTGAATTCAGATGTCCTGATGGTGTGCAGATTAATCAGATACGAAGTGATGAGGGGCTTGGAGCCTTTGTTGAATGAACGTCCACAGCACAGGAAATGTTACTATTGTGCAATGTGTCTTTTCTTCGCAAAGTGTGTGGAATCAAGAGCAGTAAATCCCAGTGCACCAGGACAGCAGGGCTGGAAGAGGCTGCAGAGCCTCAGCCAGTCTGTCCCATCAAAGGCAGGATTAACAGTTCTGTGCTGTTTCTGCTCTGAAAGCTCCAGCAGTGACTCCTGCTTCAGCTGTCCCTGTGTGGTGACTCTGTGGTGTCGTTGGGAGTTTTAGGGGCGTTTATGGAGCGGTGGGGCCAGAGGTTCTCAGACATGGAGCTGTGTGGGTGATGCAGGTGTTGGCGTTAGCAGTGACAGCTCGTGGCCCGCACCAGGCAGCGCTCAGCACCGAGGCAGAGGTCCGAGCTGAGGAGCTCTCTGGCACGGTGGCACCTCTGCCTGCGCTGGGGAGCAGCATCTGGGCAGGACAGAAGGGGACTTGGTCTGGAAACCTTGGAGTTGCTGCTGCTGCGGCAGCTGGGCGGGCAGTGCCCGGTGGGGATGTGCGAGGAGAGAGGCAGGCAGTGGGAGAACAGGGGGTCACTGCCCTGTGTGTGCTGCAGAGCTGTGCTCGTGAGAGGAGGGAGCTGCTTTTGCACTGCTGACAACCCAGTCTCACTGTGTGGGGCCTGTTCGTACAGGAAGGGATCTTGCTGTTGTAACACAGATGAAGTTGGTGCTGTCAGCTCTGCACTAGGCTGGAACAGAGATAAATGGAACATTTGCTCTCTCTTGGCAGGTACATTGTTCTGACAACCTCAGCTGGCATCATGGACCATGAGGAGGCGAGACGAAAACACACAGGAGGCAAAATCCTGGGATTCTTTTTCTAAAACTTGTAAAAAAAGAGGATACTAATAAATTGTTCAAATGGACTCTGGTGTTTCCAGTCAATATTTTAATGACTTTGAGCACTGCCTGTGATAGTGCTTGTAACAGCTCTTCAGTGGTGCTCAAGCTCCAGCTTCACTTCAAATGATGTTTGGGTTGCACGCCATCCCTGGTCACAGTTCTTTCTGTTGATGATATCAGGTCCTTGCAATAGTGAGCACTGGAGTGGCAGTCTGGGGTCGCTGTGCAGGGGAGTCTCAGCAGGGGAGCTCTGATGCTGAACTACTGCTGATCCCAGCTGTCCTGCACGGGCTCACCTCGCAGGTGTTCAGTACTGTGGCTCCACAGTCACCTGTGTGTGATCCTAGAGTTTCACCTTCTGACTCAATAACAGGAGCTGCCTTGCCAGAAGGTATTTCCTGGTTATGGTTAAAAAAAGCTGTGGGATGTGGGATTCTGGAATAATTAAGATGGTTGAAGTTTGATTTCAGATCACAAACTTGTTCCACATCATACAGTCTAAGGAATAATTGAGGTTGGGAGGTGAATAATTCTTTTTCTTCAAATTTCTACTTTGAAAGTGTTTTGAAACACCAGAATTTTGGGTAGAGTAGATGCCATGCATCTACTTCGTGTGTTGGCACAAAGAAACAACCGTTTGGGATTTCTTTAAGTTTTTAGAGTGAGGAAATGAGGTGGTCTGAACTCACAGATGGGGAATATTCAGTATTGAATGAGCCGGTGTTTGCTTCAGGCACAGGACAGCACAGTGCACTTGATGCAGAGAAATCGAATGTATTCCAAGGCAGTACATGGAGCAGTACAACGAGTTGGTGGAGGATGGGGGATGCAAGCTGGGCTGGTTGCACTGTCCTCCCAGGGCAGCTGGAAATGCCCTGCCTTACTTCACTTTGTTTGGAGTCTGTCAGGAAGGAGCCCACGGAAATGCAGCAAGCCTGTTTCATCACACTCTAAACCAGCTGGTGACTTTGTGGTTCTGATACAACAACTGGAAACCGAGTTTTCCTTCTTGGTGTTACATCCCCATGCCCACCGTGTCCAGCTGCTTAAGCTTGAAGTGTCCTTTAAATGAGTTTGCAGGAGTTCTGATTCTCAGACATGTTTAGAATCTGAAAGTGGTATTTTTTTTTAACCTCAGTGATTTTTAGTGGGCTGATGACATGTAAATGCCTTAGGCAAGCAGTTTGTAGGTAAAAGCATTTTGGGTAAGAAAAGGATTTGATGGGAGGTGAGAGGGAAGACAGCATGAAGTGGGAAGTGCAGCGTGGATTACAGCAGGAGATGAGGGTCAGGTGTCAGTTCAGAGATGGGTTTGGTACCCGTGGGGCAGAGGGAACATCAGTGACGGAGGAGTCCCCTATGGGACAGGGAAACGGCAGGGTGGGTGACCCCTGAGGGAGCCCCTGCGTTACCAAGCTTTGCCCCTGGTGCAGTCCTGGCTCCCCTGTGGTCCAGCCCTGAGCAAAGCCGAGGTGTCACCTCCACGTCCCGTACACCGCTGCTGACCCCTCGCTCGGTGCCCGGCGCTGGAGCTGCGCTGCCTGCAGCCCCTTCCCGCTGCTCAGGGGGCCGCGGGCCGGTGGCAGCACAACAGTTCAGCCCCAGGTGGTAGAACGGGGTCAGAACTGAATTTAGCTGTGAAAATGAGTAAATTGGAAGCAGCAGGGAGAGGGTTGGTGACGCCCTTGCGAGGTGCAGCCCAGGCTCACCTCTGCGGTCAGAGCAGTATTTCGGGCTGCCGCTGCTCCTTGTGCCACGGCTTAAGAAGGGGATGCGGGATGTTCAAACGAGCTGCCTGCCGTGAGTCCAGAGAAACACCAACTTAATAGAGCATGAGAAGGTGTCAACAGAGGGCAGCATCCGACCTGCAATCGCTGGAGACTGAGGGAGCCCGGTGAGTAGAGGAATATCCTGACTTCTGTGCCCTGGTCCACAATGAGAGTTTTTTCTGTCTTTGATGCTTTGAGCCTGGTTTAAGGTAATGTGGGAGGTGAGAATAAGTGTGGATCTTCAAAATACTGCAGCAGGCTAAGAAGCCTGGGGTGTGACAGGGGCTTCACTGGAAATGCACATTTTCCTTCTCATCCTTTTGTCTGATGCTATTTAGCTAACTTAGATTTAAGCCAAGGCTATGTCTTACTGCCAATTAATGTAAATATCCATCTCTCAGTAAATATCTGGATGGATTTAACCACAGTTTAGTCTGGAGAACTATTCTAGTGGAATCAAAGTGTTTCAGAGGCTGGTGGCCTCCATTCTTGTTCATGCCTCTGATATTTTCTCTGCTCAGGTGCTGCTTTTGTGTTAATACAGGAGTGGGCTGTAATTTTCCTGATCCTCAGCACAGCCCGTCTGATCAGTCATGTGATGGAGTTGGGAACAGTGATGCTGTTGGTATGTTTGTGCTGGGGCAGGATTCAAGTTCCTAGTCTAGTTTAGTTACATTTTATTGAGGGTTTTATCTGCTGGTGCTGCACTTAATCATTGTGTATGCATTGGTGTGGCATTCTCTGCTTTTGGACAAGGTGCTCTAGCAGGGTATGTGACCCCCCCCAAACTTTCAGACTGCCTAGGAGGTGCCTTTTCCACAGTTTGGGGGTAGTGCTGTGTGAGGGCCATGGAAATGGAGAGCATTCCTCTTACTCTATAATCCGTTGCTATTTCCTCTTGGGCCTTTATAATTCACGACCAGGACTTGGCTTTTTTCATATTTAATTCACTTGATTTATTGTTCCCACTCTGTGAACAAACCATGCTACACATTCTGCAGAAAACTCTTTCTCCAGGAGCTTGCAGTCCCCTGCCTGTCAGCTCTAGATGTCTCTCTTGCCTTAATATAGGAAAACATGAAAAAGGCAGAAGTACTGAAATACTTGGTATGTGATCTTGGATGGAACTGTATTTGTGCAACACTCCTCCAGCTTCACCTCCCCGGCTAGATTAGACTGGGATTGGCCCCTTCATCTGTGGGGAAGAAATGTGGCACAACCATTCTTGTTGTCTTCCACTGATGCAAGTTAACTGTGCTTTCAGCTGGACCAGGCTGTAAGCAGGAAGAGGCAAGGACTATGTCTGTGAATAGGGGAAAAGTAGGTGATGGGTGAGGTTAAAAGAAAAGCTGCTGCTGAAGCCCACCTCTGGGCACTTTCCCACTCTAATCAGCTCCATGGATGGAGCCCAGCTTGTGTTCAGTCCATTGTTCTGTGCCCTTTTAAAAAGCAAAGTCCAGGAACATCAGTGACAACTTTAGGTTCTTAGTATCTTTAAAAAGCAGGCCTTTAACCATCAGAATGAAAAAAAAAGGGGAGAAATTGAAGGTTATTTTTTCCTTTTCTCCCTACACCTCTGCAATTCACATGGATGCTTGTCTCCTCACTTGCAGTAACATGCCCAGCTGTGTTCTTGCATAACAGGATCCTTGACACATAATCCACACGTCTGCGTGGGCTGGTAATTAGCGCTGGCCCTCGTTCAGTCCTTGGGATTCATTCCTTAGGGCAGCAGCATTGGCCCCTCAGCTCAGCATCTGCACTCCTCAAGTTTGAAACCATTTTTACCTCACTGGGGCAGGCTGTGGGTGTCAGAGCCGACTGCACACCTCGCTGTGATCGTGCTGGGACCTCTGTTCTGGTCAGGATGGGCACGTGGATCTGTCCCTCTTGGGCAGAAGCCAAAGCCTTGTTGCTTTCCATGACTGGTGGTGCATTTCTGTCTCAGTTCTATTTTCAGTTTAACATTCTGGTCCAGCCCAGGCAGCAGGAGTTGGGGTTTTATGTGAAGCCTTGTGTAGTGTGTGTTACGTCAGGTGAAGGATGAGATGTGTGTCGTAGGACCACCGAATTCATCTGCCAGGCAGGTGTTTGCTCTGGGAGGGCAGCAAAAACCAGGAGACTATGTTTAGCTCTGAAATACTTCTCTTGAATGACATTCAGTCCTCGCCAGCCTTTGATGAGCAGAGAAATAATCCCTGGAGGGAACAGCCGGAGGTGCCTGGATCTGTGCTGGGCTGCTGGCAGCTCCCGCTGTGGCTGGGGAGTGCTGGGACAGCTCCTGGTGCTGCAGCCACCACCCAACACAGGCACGGGTGAGAGCGAGGTGCTGGAGTGCAGGGGTGTACCTGAGCCTGAACAAAAATGATTCTGAGCCCATTTTCCTGAGAGAGGCCCTGTCCTGTGGAGTGGGCCATGGGGCCGAGAGCCACAAGCCCACTGCACATCAGGAGTCAGCCTTGTCCCCACACCCAGGCCAGAGGACCCATCTTGCAAACTGCTGAATGACAAACCCGGTGCTGGTAGGTGGTGGCTCCAGAAACAGATACAGTGATGGCACATAATGCTCCCTGATAGCTGAAATAAAAAGAATTAAACTGTACAAAAGTGTGCTTTAATTGCTAACTCTCTCCTGCCTGCTTAAATCACTAGAAATAAAGGTCTCCTCTTCAGTGATGAGCAGTTCCAGGCAGAACAGACGTGATGGGGAAAACATGTTTGGAATAAATACTGATGTGAATGACACTTATTAGCTGCAGCGTGGCATATTTATTTCTCTGTAGTTAGCATAATCGCACAGCTTGAAGTGAGAAGGGTTCTTTGCTTGTGTCTGTGTGTGCGTGCGTAAAAATAACAATGGCTTGTTGTGGGCAGAAAGCAGGTGATTGTGCTGTCTCTGCCGTTAGCACCGGCGTTTGGGGCTGCCAGCTGCTGTGGCAGGGAGCGCGTGGCCCAGGCCCAGCCTTCGGGCAAGCACAGCCCTTGGTCTTCCTGGCGTCCAAGGGGACACGGAGGAGAGCAGCACGAGCTGCAGCTGGCTCTTCTCCCGTCCCAGTGCCCGGCAGCTGCCTGCCCGCGGTGGCTCTGCTCTGCTTTTGGGTGCTGCAGAGCTCCTACAAGGGCAAAACACCCCTTGCCAGCCTCCCTGGGACTCCTGGCAGGGTGACCACAGCCCACAGCCTTAACCGGAGCTGTGCCTGGAGCGAGAGGGGAGTGGAAACGTTCTGATTATCTGGCAGGAATTCAGTCCCGGATGTGAAGGTGACTGGGTGGAAGCTTCACTGTCTCCTGAGGAGCCGGGTGGAGATAGGGTTGGCTGCTGGAATGTGCAGGTTTCCTTCCCTTCTGCTCCTGGGAAGCTGCTCATCCTTGTCCTTGTCATCCTAGCCTTGTCCTGCTTTGCTGTGGCTCCAGGTGCCTGGGGCTGGGGCTGGGGCTCTGCAGGGAGGGGCTGGGTGCTGCTGCTCTGGCAGCCCGGCCCCTTCTCCTTCCGTGGGGTTTGGGATTTCCTCCCCTCAGGGAGTGAGGGCCTGCAGTGATGGTAGAAGCACTGACCAGTTCAGTGAGGGCATCACACACTGTTGTTGCCACTTCCTCCCCAAGATCCTGGAGCAAGGAGGGAGGGAAAGATTTGCTGAGGGTCTGTGTTGGGCAGACGCTGCCAACCAGCACAGGGAGAAGGGTCCCCTTGCAAGAGCCTCCAGACAAATCTCCTGGCACTTGAGTGGTTCAGTGAGCATCATCTCTGAGTGGTTGCTTTGAAGCAGAAATTTCTCATCTCTTCTGCACACATTCTAAGGTAAGAATGGGTGGATATGGACAATCTTGGACCTCTGCTGTCCTGCTAAACTTTAAGTGAAGGTGTCTGGTGGATTGCACAGCTGTTTGGGGAAGGGAAGACTACGGGGTAGACAGACAAAGGGTGGACAGACAACAGTCAGAGCCCTCTTTCCTTAAGAAAAGTCATGAGGTATTTCAAATGAGAAGCCAAGGGGTTCTCAGGTGGGCTGTAGATGCTGAGTGCTGTCTCAGGAGCCATCTCACAAGCCTCTTTTTTGAGGGGAATAATTATACTGTGGTAAAAGTATTTGGTAGGTATTTGCCTGCCTTATGTACTGTGTTCTTCCGTTGCTGAAATGTAAGATGAAAAACCTGGGAGTAACAAACTTTCTGTTCTAAGTCCACTTGATTGAGTGCTTGGTTCAGAAATACCATAAAAGTGCCAGAGCAGAGCTTGAAATATCTCATTACCTGGTGTCAGGCTGCTTATAACTTCCACTCTGGGATTGTTGGGGATTTTTTTTTCCTGTTGGTCTTTTAATGAAAATGCCAAAGGGGGAAAAACTATTACAAAAAAATAAAAAATGCTGCTTTGATTGAAAATAAAAAT
Source organism: Dryoscopus gambensis (assembly GCA_013389985.1). NCBI lineage: Eukaryota > Metazoa > Chordata > Aves > Passeriformes > Malaconotidae > Dryoscopus > Dryoscopus gambensis. The sequence goes on along the minus strand of WEIT01010400.1, from coordinate 331,791 downwards.
GCTGAGGCAGCAGCAACTTTCAGTAGTGCTTGCTCCGTTGCATTGCCCTGACGTAGATAATTTCCCAGGCCTGTGGGATGTCGTGAGGGTCTGGTACGGGCACATCCTGCTGGCTTTCGGTGTGCCGGGAGGTACTGCAGAGCTGGGAGATGAGCAGGGCGTTAATGTCAGCAGAGGGAGCTGGCAAGCCTCTTGCGAGGCAGAAGCTCCGAGGCTGAGGTTGCAGCACTGGCTTGGCTTCAGTCCCCTGCAGAGCATGGGCAGCGTGACCAGGGGAGGGGACCTTGCTGGACCTTCTGTGGCTGCTGGTGACCCGTGACAGTGTGGGCACGCTGTTTTCCTGCTCGTGCCTCCTCTGACAGGGCTGTGTGCTGTCCTAGCGTCGGGTGCCAGTGCAGGAGCAGAGGTGAAGGAGCTCGTGGCCCTGGCAGGCTCTGTGTGGTGGCTGCTGGAGCAGTGAGGCTGCGGTGGGCCTGTGAGAGGTGGCTGAGGAAGCAGCTGAGGACTGGTGGAAGCATGAACACACAGCAGCAGTGCTGGGAAGGAAGCGTGGGCAAGGCTAACACAGAGCGCTGCTGGAGAGGTGGGGAGGGCACCTCTGTCTGAGAGGAGGAGGAAGGTGCTTAGGCAGAGCTGGAGATTCATGTGGCACCTTCACAAACCCCCTGGGGTGGAGAAAATGATGCTCTAGAAGGATAGGCTTGGCCAGGTCCAGTTCATACCAACTCTGGGTGGCATCAGTGTCTTCAGTCCTGCACTTCAGCAGTGCTTCCCTGCTGCCTGGGCATTTTTCCAGTGGGTGGAGGATCTCCATTCCATGCTGGAGAATGTGCTGCCATGGATGGAGGTGTCACAGCTTGTACACCAGCACTGGAACGTGCTGGCTGCTGGGAGCCTGTGGTCCCCTTGCTGTCTGTCAGGAGCTGTGCCCTGGCACGGGAATGTCCCTCCTGCCTGGGGCACACACACAGGGGTGCTCGAAGACACCAGGGAACCACCTGGGGAGGCCACGGTGCTCCGGGGCAGCCTGCATTTGTGGGGGTTTCTGTGGTCCTCTCCAGGGCTGAGCAGATTGCTCCTCTGGGCCTGCCAGGGGCTGCAATCCCCTCATTTAGGAACGCTGGCGCTTTCCACAGCAGGGAAGGGGAAGCTTGGAGACGTGGCAAACAATTTGCAACAGTTAAAGCTACACGAAAAGCATCTTGCATGGAAAATCAGACAGAGCAGGAAAAACAGCATTTGCCATCAATATAATGCAGCTGAAATCTCTTTCTTGGAGATAATCATCTCTGACTCCAGCAGTAAAAATAAAGGACAGAAACTGGAAGAAGCCAGAAAACACAGTCGTGGGAGTGAATCTCGGCAAAATGAAAATTAAAAACACAATGAAAAGCTTAGAATTGCCTTAAGTAAAAGCAGCCGCCTGGCCAGAACAACAGCCAGGATTATGTGGGAAGCACAGAGGGTGTGGGCAGCGGGCCGAGCAGAGCGTGGGGCTGCAGCAGGGCCGGGGCCGTGCCAGTGCTCAGCTGGGGAGGGCACAGGGGGAAAGCAAAGGGCCCAGCCTTGAGAAAGATCGAGATTTCAGGTTTCCCTTGCAGTCTAGGAGACATTCAGGTCCTTGCCCATAGCACCCGGTCTGAAGGGGAAAGCGATTTACGGTCTGAAGGACGTGGGCTGATCCCGGCTCCTGCCTGGGGGTGCCCATCCCCAAGCTGCTGCCCTTCGCTGGCCACCTTGTGCCGAGCCGGCCTCCTCAGTGAGCCTCCCCCGGTCCGAGGGCTGTGCCAGGCCAGCTTGTGCCAGGCTGGGCTCCTCAGAGACCCTCCCCCGGTCCGAGGGCTGTGCCAGGCCAGCTTGTGCCAGGCTGGGCTCCTCAGTGACCCTCCCTCGGTCCGAGGGCTGTGCCAGGCCAGCTTGTGCCAGGCTGGGCTCCTCAGCGAGCCTCCCCCGGTCTGAGGGCTGTGCCACGCCAGCTTGTCCCGAACCAGGCTCCTCAGCGAGCCTCCCCACATCTGAGGGCTGTGCCAGGCCCCAGCCAGGGCTCCAGCAGTGGAAGGGAAGATTTCTGCTGGCACAGGTCCATCCCACCGGGCTCTGCTGGCTCGGGGCTGGCTGGACCGATTTAAGAGCAGCCCATGGACATCCTTATTGTCTCTGCTATGTGGCAGCACGGACCTAGGCAAATGAGAGCCACAGAACTGGGCTCTTCATACTGTTTCCTACTTCGTTTCAAAATAGGTGTCACTTTTTTAAGTGCTACAGGAGATGCTCAGCCTTTTATCAAAGGATGTCAGCGTGTGGTGTGAATATGTATGTCTTTTGACTATTTCAGGCTGACCTTGATGTGTTTGTTATGCTAAGTGTCATAAAAATCAAACTGCTAAATTAACCAGCTGCTATTTCCACAACTCCAAGGAAGCACCTGGGGCCCTTTTGCTCGCTGCAGACAATGGCTGAGGGAGGCTTATGCAACTCCTGCTCTGCTGGTGGCTGCTCTCTTCCAGAGCTGCCATGGTATTTTTAGATGCAAAGGAGAAGTGTCTCCTAACTATATGCTAATCACATTTTCTAAGCTTCAGCTGATATTAAAATGATTCAGCCGTGTCCTGAATTCACACACTTTTGTTTGTTGCCTTTTGTATGCTCTGTGTAGCTTTTCATATGACTGTGCCTATTTTCAACCAAAATCATGGTTTGGGAGCTGCTGTATGACAAAGGATGTTTTTATCCTTTTTTGAAGATCTTTTGAGTTATCCTTAGCCCAGCTATCTGAAATACAGACTCATGCATATATATTCTCTCTGCAGGCAAAGAACAGAGGCAGGAATAGACTTTACAGCTGTGATTCTCAAATTTTATTAAAGGGCTGCCTGACCTTCAGGGGAAAGGAACATATTTTAGAACCATCATATCTGATGCTGCCACCCTGATGTTCATTTATGGCCAAATAACTTCTTGATAGGATTTTTTTATTAGTTTTGCTTGCCCTTTTGTTTACTCTCTTGCCTGATGGGAATGTGCTCAATAAATGTCTGTGTCTGTGTCTCCCACGGCACCCTCGGGCCCATGCTGAACACGGGTCTGCCGCCCTCGTGGCCTCTGCCCCGTCAGTCTGATGTGGTGTCTGCCAAGCTGAGGAAAAAAGTCACTTTACTGCATATAGTCTGGTGAAATTAATCATTTTCTTAGCAAAAAGGTGCCTTGTACTGAGCCCAGGATGTTGTCTGGTGCTCGAGAAGTGTCCTCACATCCATTGCAGCGCTCAGTAAAGTCACTGTGTACTGATGCAAACAGGGAACACAACAAGGGAGTGCCACAGCTTTTCCTGGTGAGGGCTGCAGCTCAGAGCAGGGTCCTTGCTGGTGGGGTCATTGGGAACGAAGGGGAGGTGATGGCAGGACCCAGCTGGGCTTTGCTGCTGCTTCCAGGCTCAGCTGGTGGGGCAGAGGAGAGCCGTGAGCTGGGGGCAGCTCTGCACAGCGGGAGGCGACGTTTCGGGGATCCCCACGTGGGATGGTGCTCCCAAAACCAGGCCTTTCCCAAAACCAAGCGGCCACCTGGGTTTGCTGCTCCCTCCTGGGCCACCTCTGCCCATGGCTGAGGGGACCCTGGGCCCCTCTCCCAGGGATTTAGGGATCTGTGCCCTGTCCACCTCTCCTGGTGCTGTGTCCAGCCTGTGGGCTCAGATGGGCCAGGCGTGTCTGGGGGACGTCGTGGCTCCTGAGGAGAATGGGCTGATGGCCCAGCACAGCTCCTGGCCCACTAAAGCTTTAAAGGGCTGCAGGCAGGACCCCCTGGCCCTGCCCAGCTGGAGCTACTGCCTCCCCAGCATCCCAGCTCCCACATTCCTGCTGTCCCAGCTCCTGCTGTCCGTGCAACTGAGTGCTGCTGGAGGACCTGTGCTGTTCCCCTCTCTTCCCTGTGCTGTGCCCCTCTCTCCCCTGTGCTGTGCCCCTCTCTTCCCTGTGCTGTTCCCCTCTCTTCCCTGTGCTGTTCCCCTCTCTCCCTTGCGCTGTGCCCCCTCT
>WEIT01010400.1:312659-327617 GCA_013389985.1 Dryoscopus gambensis | reverse complement strand
CCCTGTGCTGTGCCCCCTCTCCCCTGTGCTGTGCCCCCTCTCCCCTGTGCTGTGCCCCCTCTCTTCCCTGCGCCGCTCTTCTTCCCCTCCTCCTCTTTTAATCCCCGTCTTGCTTGGATTCAACTTTTTTATCCTGATCCTCAAGGACCAACACAAAATGCCTCCAACAGCTCAGGAAGCTGCCCAGATTTGCGTTTAGCATATTTAAATATTTAACATATTTAGGGTTGAATTAAAGCAAAGGGAGATAAAATTGGGAACAGACTGAAGAATGAGTGTGTGTGCGCATGTACAGAGGAATAAAGGCCATGTGTGCAGATACACAGGCAAAATAAAACATGGGAAAGGAGACAGAGAGAGCCTGGTCCTTCTTTGTTGTAGTATCAAGCACACTGTGACTAATGGCGATAATTTCCCATACCCCCCCAGTACCATAATAGAAGAAAAAACCTAATTGTCATCTGCCACCCACTGTTTGTAAAGCAGCTTCTCTTAAATAGTTCTTATGTATTGAGTTCAGCTGTCAAAAGGAGCAGCTTTTTTCATGGTCTGCAGAATGCATTTCAGTATGAACACAGCTCGATGCAAAGGTCACCCCATCAAAAATGTTTCCCTCAGTAGTGAGCATAATGGCAAAACCCAGCATTTTGCAGTCTATTCTCACCATTTTACTTGATATTTCTTGAATGTTAGACAGCTGGAGATTAAATTCCCTTTGATGGGCAGAATTTGAGGGAGAATGTTTTGTAGCATGTTTTGGGTTTCCCCTCCTTTCTGCCATGCTGCAGTATGGGCACTTTAATAGCTCCTTATGACAGGTAGTATGAGCCATAAAAAGAGCAGGAGACAGAGGAAAATTGCCTATTGTTTTTCAGATTGGCTATCGTTCCTTAGGATATTAGTATGTGTTCCTGTGTGTGCCAGTGTTGTAATGGTAGTTTGGATTCCAGATGCTTAAATTGCTCTACCGGTCAACGTTTCCATTTACTTGACACGTTCCAAGATGGAAAGACTTTGGGAGACAGCCTGCAGTGTGAGGGAGACCACAGCAGCAAATATCTCTGGAGACAGTAGGCAGGGGTCACGCAGCAGCGAGAGCGATTTCTGCTGACATCTCCCAGGAGCTGGGGTAAGGCAGATGAAAGTTATAATTACAGGGGTGCCTGCTCTGTGTGTGTGCTCTCCCACATAACCTGGCAGGGAAAAACGGGACATGGTCAGGCTGTCTTCTGCTGGACATCTGAAAGTGGGTGTTATGTCTTCAAGGGTATGACTTGCATGTTTCACCCACATTCTTACAGGAACTTTGCTCTGTTATTGAGTTGTGGAGGGGAAGATTGGAAAAGGTTTTATTTGCCCCTAGAGGAAATATTTTCTGCCGTTGTGCTGCCTGGGTTAACCCGTGGTGACTCTGGCCCAAAGGACTGTGTGTAGACTGTGAAAACAGTGCTCTACATCAGCCCCTACCAAATACATGTCGAGTGATCTTCCTGTAATGGCAAAAGGAAGCTCAGGATCGTTGAAAATGTAACCCCAGCTGTTCCCTTTCCCCTACAAGAAGGAATCTGGCTTTCAAACAGACATTTCTTATCATTTCATCTGTAGCTGGGTTGTGTGCACTGATTGAGGCTTCACTCTGCTTAAGGGCAGAGAGACCTTAAAGAAAAAAAAAAAATAAAAGTCAAGTACAAATGGTGCTACGCTTGAGATTTAAGGCCTGCCATTAAAGGCAGTCCTCAGGAGAAGTTCACATTGTGACAGTGGTTGTTGGTCAGGTGGCCCTGGAGCCCTCACCAGTGGTGGTAGGTCACTGTCAGCAGACAGGAGGTTGGACTGCCCTGAGGAGAGATGGGTGGGCCAGCCTGCAGGAGGAACCAGGGTTTGCCTCAGGGAAGGTAATGCAGTGTCACAGTAGTGTCCTGGTATGGTGATAGATCAGGGCATAACAACAGTTTGGAGATCTTAAATGCCAGCCTTCAGCAGGGGCCTGAATGCAGACTGACCCTGAGCATCTGAGTCACTAAGACTAGGCTTTGCTGCTTGATCTGTTAGTGAGCAGTGCTAATGGATGGAAATGTTGTTGGAACAGCTTCTGGGACAGCTGGGACAGTGCCAACACCACCTCCTCTGCAGGAGATACTGCCCAGTACACCCCGAACAAATTCTCTGGTGTTGCTTTTTCTCAGCCACACATCAGGACTGAAAACTTCACATCTCTCCAGGCCTTATTCTTCTTGTAAATGTTAGATTTCCCTTTTTTAAAGGGCAACTGTGCCACATGTAAAAAATGTTAGCTATGAGTGTGCTTTGAATGAGCAGAACCTGCTTTGTTCTGTTGTGCTGGCAAAAATGTCTTGACAGGGACAGGTATCGAAGTCCTGGGCTGAATAAACTGGCCTGGCATTAGGCAGAGGATGTTTTGCAAGAGTGTTCCAGCTGGGGAAACTACACAGTCTGGTCTCTTCTTGCTTCTATGCCACTGTGCAGCCCAGAGAGCTCCTTAGTTTTGTGTTTTCATGGCTGAGTGCCAGGGTGAAGAGTCCTTACTGGGTCTCTGGGGCCCTGTGCAGGTGACAGTGCCACGAGGTGGCAGTGGCCACCAAATAATGTCTGGCCAGAAGCAGGATGTCCAGGCAGTGCATTTGTTGAGCTCTTTGCTCTCTGATTTAAGGGTGGGAACACAATCCAGCCCCTAAATACCAGCTGAAGCGCTGCTCTACCTTACGCTTGTCCTCTGGCTTTCAAGGAGACTCAAATTCCAATTTCTCCATTCCCATGTTTTTTGAGCACCTCATCAAAGTCAGGGTGAGAGGAGACCAAATTCTTGATGACCTGTGCATTGCTCTGCTGTGTGCATCCTTCAGAGCCTTGCTGCCCCTGGAGGGCTCGCTCCTGTTCGGGCTGCACATTCCCTGCAGGATTATCTCGGGTGTTTAACGTAATGGTGCTGCTGTCCTTTTCCCAAGGTATTTCATTTCTGGCTGACATTCTGCTCTCCTGTGCCTGGGCTGCCTGGGATGGCCAGTGGGAATTGCAATGCAAATAAAAGCTAAATCACCTGGGTGACGGTGGCTGCACTGCCCTCTTACAGGTCTCCGTGTCTGAAGGGGCAGAGGAGTTTCCCTGCAGTTTGCTGGGACAGACTTTTAGAGTAACAGAATCATTTAGATTGGAAAACAATTTTAAGATCATCAAGTCAACCATTAATCAAGTCCACCACTAAACCATATCTCCTACACATCTTTTAAATAACTCCTGGGTTGGTGACTCCACCATTTTCATGGGCATCCTGTCCTGCTGTTTGACAACCCTACCAGTGAAGAGATTTTTCCTAATGTCCAACCTAAACCTCTCTTGGTGCAACCTGATAGATAGAGACGTCTTTACCATGCAGTTGATATTTTTTGCCATCTTTGGTGTAACCAAAAGTAAAGCTTGCTTTTGGTGTAAAGCAAGAACAAGTCCCTCTAAGGAGAATGGCTGGGAAAGACAGAATGGCTTTTGCATTCTGCAGCGGAGTTACTGAATAATCTGAAGGCAGGCCAGGAGGGTGGAAAGAAGGCAGGAATCCCCTCTGTTCTGTTTTTCTGCTGATAAATCAAGCACAACAGCACAAACTTAATAAAGCGCTGTGACATTTTAGGTAGAGTGTTGCACATGGGTTGAATGAGCTGCCTACCCGTGATGGGAGGCCTCACTTTCCAACAAGGGGCTTTGTTGCTGTGCCATCATAGGGGCTGGTAGATCCTGTGTGCCATGAGTTTCTGTAGGCAAACGCCCCATTTCAGGTTCTCTCTGTAAATGGATTTGGGTTCACCCAGCAGGGGTGATGTGAGGATATGTTTGCTGATGTTTTTGGGGTCCTCATCTATTTTTGGGAGAGCGCCATGAAAGGCTTGAATGGCAAATTCTTCCTGTCAGAGCATACCCCTAATTAAACTGGTCTGTTTATCCATGAGAGACCGGCTTATTATTGTTTTTTCTAACCTTGATCTAACAAATTGTGCCATGTGGTCTGCCACACATCTGCTGCTCTGTGCCTCCTGGGGAGGGTGGACACCTGGTGCCAGTGGGGGAAGAGTAATGGAGTGGAAACAGTGGCCTCACTGGGAATTTCCTTTGAAGGTAAAAGCCCTGCATGGCTATTTGTGAAACGCTGCAGCATGGGTAGGTTTGTTGTCAAGCACGAGACACTGGAAAAGCAAATAACTGCAAGCTGGCCAAGTGCTGGATGAGGATCTGTGACTTGTGATGGGTGAGCTCATCTGGCAGCAGCCCTGGCTGTGTCACACGCTGGTGGCTGCCCGTCAGAGACACGTTTGTGCAGGGTACCCGGTGCACGCGTTGCTGCTCCTCGGCATGGGCTGCTTCCGTCACGTTGTCCTGGGGCCAGACAGGAAAATGGCTCGTGTCATCATGTCACCGTGTCTGGTTCTGCCCTCCTGAAGCTGAGGGGGGAAAGGGGAATGTCCCCTTGTGGTCAGAGTTGGGTTGGAAGGGGAAGCAACTGGTTGGAAAAAGGGAGGATGCCAGACTTCTACATCTGCCAGCATGGACGCTTGAGCCTTTGCAATATATAAATCATGGAAAATGTGTGTGCTTTTCTCATTGTGTCAGAGTCAGAAAGCCCTGACCCAGCTGTAGGAAAATAACAATTTGAACAGAGATGTTCCAGCTCGTTAGAAAACAACTTACAGCATGCTTGAAAGGCGCCTGCAATGCATAAAAAGAAGCGGCTCACTCTTGCACTGGAAAACCTAAAGCAGAATAGGCAGATATGACCTCATCTCTTCATGCTGGAAAATTACTGCCTCTTGACTTGATGTTCTTGCCATCTTAAAGTGGTTGCTGGGAAGTGATTTAGGAGCAAGTGTAAATGTGGCTCAGTTGCCTATCTGGTTGGAGCAAAGTCTCTTGGCTCTAAGTATGTGTAATGAAGAGAAAAACAGTGGAGCAAGCAATATAGTCTCCCTTTTTTGCTGGCTCTTCCAAGTGTCTAGGAAGCTTGAAAAGGAAGAATTTGAAGTGAACTGTGTTGCCTGACCCTTGCATTGAAGGCAACTATGGTCCTGCTACTCAGAGTACAAACTTCTGCTCGGGTGCCCCAGCAGTCCAGTTGGGAAGCACAGCCCCAGGGACAGACACTCACTGTGCTCAGGAAAATGAGCCAGTTCCATGGCGCAGGCACTGCACATTTTGGGGGTGATCTAAGTGGTCTAGCAACAGATGGCACAGATGGTTGTCTGTCTGTCCTCCCCTTGTGCCAGGGTGGAGTACCAGGCTTTTGCTTTGACTGCAGAGCTGGGGCAGACTTGCAGGTGTGCTCTGCTCGCAGGCCGTGTGCTGCTGGCAGGGCACATCACCTCTCTGTGGTGGGCTGTCGTGTTGGAGGGCTTTGGGCTGGAATAAGGCCTTTGGGAGATGACTCTTTTATGAGGAAGGATGGCAAAGCCCAGCATCTCTGGGACCACAGCCATTCCCACAGAGTGCACCTACCGAGAGATAAAGTCCTAAGGAAAGGAGAGAGTGGTGGCATGGCTGGAGGACCTGCAGTCTGTCGTGTGCTTCGATCACTAGTGCTTGAATATACTTTTTTATTCAGCATACTCCATAGACCTAGAAAAATCAAGCAGGATCTGTCTCTGAGTATAAAAGCTCAGGAGCTCTGAGCCTGGAGGTCCCCAGGTTCCCACTGGCTCAGCCACGGGAGTGAGAGCCAAGCCCTGACTAGTAAAAGTGCTCCTTGGCTTCACACTGTTGCTTCACAGCAGGAAACATGTAAGCCAAAGGCTCTCAGCCCTGAGTCAGGCCAGGAGGGATGGGACCTCTGCAATGTGTCTGCTTGGCACGCTTGGATGTGCAGAGCTAGGTGAGGCAGACCAAAATGTATCACCCAGCAGGGATGTACTTCCCAGTCTGCCACTTCCCCAGGGAAGCTTTGGGTTAATTACTCTTGGTGCTGGGAAACAAGCTTTTATTTCAAAGATGGATTCCTTTGACTTCAGTTTCTGCCCATCACGCCCTGTTTGCTGAGGCTCACTCTTGGCTCTTCCCTGTGCAAGTACGAGTGAGTATCAGTTGAGTTGTGCCTTTGTTTTACTCAGATACACAAAATTCCTTACGTCTGTCTCTGCAGGAATTGTTCTCCAGGCCCTGGTTTCCTTTCAGCTCTCATTTAAGCTCATTTCCATGTCTTCCTGCTCTCTGAAAGCTGACTCTCTGTCCTGGACACAGTTCTCAGTACTTAGGTCTACATGCAAACTTAAGGTCTCTTGCATGCTGCCTGGCCCTTCAGTCAAGCAAGAATGGCAGCAGTATTGCAGAGAGCATTACTTTCTTGTCTGAATCCGTGCTTTCTGTCTTGTAAACAAAACATTGTCTTTTTGGATCCCAAATCTACAGCCTTGCACTGTATTCTGCAGAGGTAATCCAGCAGCACCTGTGCTCACCTGTGCAGGCAGCACAGCAGGTCTGGTCGGGAGCTGGGGTTATGTGGGTCTTGTGGGTATTGGCACAGCCTGCCAGGATGCTGTTTTCTACCAGGTCTGTTGTCTGTGTGCTCCTGGCACTCATGGAAATGAGGAAGTTCTCCCTATGGCCTCCATTTCACAACAATTTGCTTTTCAACTTAATTGGTGTTTGTCAGCATTAGAAAACTTCCAGCTAGAAGATGTCTTCAGGCTTGGCGAGGTTTCAGCGAAGTAGGGAAACAGGAGCTGCTCTCTCTCCTTTGGCTGGGGTTCTGCTGCCTGTCAGGTGAAAGGTGGGGATGGGAATGTGGAGGGGAAGCTGTGTCTGACACCCACCACGGAGGCACGGGGGTCCTCCTGGGATGGTTTGTTTTGGATGTATGAGGTTTTATAGGCAGAGAAGAGCTACAGAATGTGGTTCAAACCAAACATCTGCTGTGGGCAGGATGTGCTGTGGTCCAGGGGAGCCACCTCTGGTTTCGATGAATAATTTTCCTTTGCTATGAGCTCTCTTTTATTTGGCAGCTTACAGCAAGAATTGGTGAGCGTCTTGAAAACTCTCAGCAGGTGGGTAGCACGGCCAGGAGTTGTTGTTTAAGTAAAGGTTAAATGAATGTGTCTGCCCCCTGTGCAGTGTAAGCCACAAGATCTAGGGGGACTGGAGAGGGCCCGGTATCTCCTGCAAGACCCAGTTTGCAGATTAGAATAGTAAATGTCTGAAGTAACCAAAGAGAGTTGGAATGAAATGTAGGTCTTGTTCTTCCCACCTGTTCTACATCTCTGCTCTCTGCAGTGTCTGAGTCTCAGTAAAGCTGCTGGGATTTCAGTGCAATTCTTGGCCATATGCATAGCTTCTAGTTTCTCAGATTTAGGAGGGACTTGTGAGATTTAGGAGGGAATGTGAGATCTTTCAGCAGAAAAAAAAGGTACAGAAATCCAAACCAGAAGGCAGGGTATCTTTTTTTTTTTTTTTTACATAGCTTATCTTTTCCTGTTTAAATGCAAATATTTGTCCTTGACACCCTGCTTGAGGACAAATAAAGTGATTGCTCCTCATGGCTACGCTGATTTTCTCATTTGAGTCTGCTGCTATAATGGCAGACAGATTAAAAAAAATAATTAAAAAAGGGCAGACGATAGGGCGGAGATGGGATGTTAAATGTTGTGGAGAGCATGGAAACCCTGTGTCAGCCCAGAACTTGTGACGGGAAAACCATCACTTGGCAGAGACAGCTTAAGAGGCTTGTAAAGTCTGGCACCATCAAAACCGCGGTTTGGGTTTTATCAAAGCATCCAGTGGAGCCTTGGGAAATGACAGCTGTATTATCTGTCCTCAGATCATTCTGAGAGCAACATCAGCAACAGGCTGGAAACAGTTCACGAAATCATTTTATACTGAGGGTTTGCTGGGGGCAGAAATGTATAGGGAAAATTGAAATGAAAGAATTAATAACAGTATCAATAACCTTCCTACCGCAGCTTTCAGACGTGACATGAAAATGACTTGAAAGTTACCATCTACTGTGCATTTTATTTCCATCAGGAAGACTTGAGGGATGAGAGGAGAATCCAAACAAGGCAATTAGAAGACTGGAGCATGTTGAGGAAGGAAGAAATGGCTGGCGTGGAAAACTTTTCAATGCAATTTTCCCTGCCAGACACAGAGGCTGGGCCAGGTTCTGATGCGGTGGAGCAAGCGCTGGAGTGAGCAGGTTTATGGGGCAGCAGCAGGGACTGCAGTGTCCGCTGGTGGGCACGAGGGTGGTCTGTGCAGGATGCTGATGGCTGCAGCACAAGATATATTGCAGCTCTTCCTAGAAGGGCATCCTAGAGGCTGAAGATTCTAGCTAGGGTTTCTCACTCACCACCATGATTTAACATCACTGGAGTCATTGCCAAGATTTCCAGAACTTTTTCTGGGCTGTGGACCAATTCTGCTTAGTGCAGTCCAGGTTGTATGAGTGTAGGGGAGGGTAAAACAGCCTACTTTTTTTTCTATCACTGTATGTTGACTCTGAGCCATTTGTGCTTGTTCTTTTGCTCCAGGATGACTTGACTCCCAGCCAGAAGTTCAGAGTACTTGTCTCGAGCTTTGGGACTCTGGACCCAAACTAGAATTGTCCATAGCTACTGGAAAAGAGAGCCCAGCACGTAGGTTAAACCACTTACAAATGATGGCATAATGGAGGCAGCCAAGCTCTATTTCTGCAAGTGACATAGCCACCTAAGAAATGAAACCGCGCTGGAAACGCTCCCCTCCCTGAGCTCCAAATGCTTTTCAGACATTACCTAAGCCATGAAGCTGTGATGGGACAGACTACTGTGATCCCATTTGCCAGTTCCAGGTCATTAATGTGCAGAGGAGAAGGGATTCAATTTTCAGACTTTCCCAGGGACAGCAAGTTTCTACTGTAGTTTGGGTTCAAACTTAACCTGTAAATCGTCCAGAATTTATGTTGGTTTTTGACCTATATTTAGGTACATTTTTGCCATAAAGCTGGCCAAACCTGTGGTGTTTCTAAGGGAAAAGGGAAGAAGTGAAGCTTGCAGTCTCCATTTTCTGAATTAGCAATTGCATGTCTGAGAGGAGCTAGTGAAGAAGAGAAACCCCTTGCAGGAATGATGGTGAATGCTGAGGTGCAGGCTCAGTTGCACAGGGCTGAGAATACAACAGTCTTTATATACAGGGGAGAAAATTTATAGCTTGCGTGTCACTTTAGGAAGCTGGTCACTACTTCTTTTTTTGTTCCCAGAGCAGTCCCTCCAAAATTAATTGGTTATTCCTTAGTAATGGAGACAGATAAGGGGTTTATGCTGTCAGATGGAGCACAGGCACTGAGCTGAGGAGCAGGTCCTGTCTCCACTGCAGGAGATGGGCTGAGGGCTGCCAAGCAGCTGCAAGTCCCTGGGGAAGCAGGGAAGCAGTCTGACAGCTGGAGGGAGGCTGGACACCAGTCTGCAGCACTGGTGAGTGGCAGCACCTTGGGCTGTTCAGCCCCAGCCCCGGGGCAGGTGTGGGAGCCTCTGACATGCACAGGCACCCATGAAGCTGGAGGATATTTGTGCTGCTGTGGGGCTGGAGCTGCTCGTAGGGAGAATGTGCTGTTCTAAAGCAGAACAGGGCTTTCTCCATGTCTACCCCTGTTCCTGTAAGCCTGGCACAGAAGAGAAAATGCCTTTGCAAGGGAAAGTACTCAGTGTATTCACTGGTCACAGTGTTTGGTGGGCTTATTTGCCGAAATAATCCATGCATGCCCAGAGTAAGAAAAGACTGCTGTGGCACTGAGTCTGTGATTCCAGCTCCTTTCTCCCTTTGAACACTTGCTTTTCTTCTGCAATCTGTAGTTGGTTGGGACTTATTCAAAGGTAGCTTCAAAAGATCAAAGACAGATGCAGTCTTTATAGCATTCATGCCTCTGCCATTCAGTTCATGCAAATATTAATGAGGTGTGTTTTATATGGCCTGACATTCATGTCTTTTTGTTCACCCTAACGAGATTGTTCTACTGTCCTTCTTGTTTTAATAAGCAGCAGAGTCTATAAGATCAAGTTCTAAAAAGATATTTTTCCACTTAAGGATTATCAGGAGCAAAATTGGGAATGATAATTTTAAAAGGCATAAACCACCAGGATCTTCTGTCTGATGCCTTCAAAGCAGTGCATTCTCCTCTGCTTTGCCTACTCTGAATTATCACAGGTTTCAGGCTAACACATAGATTTCTTGCCCTTTTATCTCTCTAATTGTTTTCACAAGTTCATTAATGATTTTGCAAAAGCTGTAGTGAAACTAAATGACATGCTCATAAACCTTTAAAGGAGAATATACCCGTCTGGTGATGGGAAAAGTCTCATTAGTCTTTTCAAATCGCTCCCAGCAGGTTTTCCTGCAGATTCAAACTTGTTAGGTGCATAAATATGCTGCTCTAATTCACTCGGCTGTGCTGATTGTGTGACAATTGAAGTTTGCTCTGCTTTTAAGTAGCCACTAAAATCACCTTTGCAAGGCAGATATTTTGAGAGCCAGAACTGTTCTGAAATCTGAGGGGTTTTTTTAAATCTGTGGAAGTTCTTGGGCTACTGATGTCACCTACGCCTTGCTTCCAAGAAAATCCTGTGCTAGGTTTTTGGAAGAACACTGGGTTTCTCAGTGAGCTGGGAATATTGAGGTGATGGAGATAAAGCATCTGCAATATATCTTCAGTCTGGGGCTGAAGGTGGTGTGGGATTTTTGCTGGGACAAAGACTAAATTATGTGGTATTAATCACCAGGTGGGAAGCGAGGTCCTCTGTGGTGTCTGCAGGTGACACATTCTGACACGTGTGGCAGGGCGGCGAGAAGAGCTGGGTGTGAATGAAGGCAGCTGCAGCATCTGTGGGGAAATGTGCAGCGTGTCCCAGGGGAGACTGCCCAAACCTCAGCGAGCAGGGCCGTGGTCACACCTGACCCTACCAAGGAGATTAAAGAAAGTAAAAGACTTTCTCAGAGGTGTTTTTCTGCAGTGCTCTGGGCATGATCAGTGCTGGGAGGCAGAGCCTGATGCAGCAGTTCCAGCACAGCAGGACATGGGGCAGGGGTGGAAGGCTGGCCTGAGCCCAGGAGCAGGGTCTGGGTGCAGATGAGCCCAGGGGAACCGAGGGCAGAAAGCTTAGTGCTCCTGCAAAGCACTGGGGACACCCTGAGCTGCTGGAGCAGCGCATTTCCAACCTCCCTCAGCTCAAATCTGCTCCTTCTGTGCTGAGATAAAGAACGAAAATGATTCCCAAGTCTTGAGAGTGCTTTCCTTTGAGCTCGTTTAGATGAGGATATTTCTACTACGCAAACCTTAATTGAAGTATTTGATTTCACTTTTGTATGTGGAGTTAATTTATGTGATGCAATTAAAATACATGTCATTTATACAATAGGAACTTAGAACTGGAGTAGATGATTAAAACAACTGAACAGCCTCTTCTGAAATTTTAACTTTGCTAAAAGCATAATGATCCTTTGACAGGGTATTCTAGTTGAGCGTTTTTGAAAGTTAAGTTAAATACAAGGATGCATTTTAGATAAGTACATTACCATGCAAGCTCTATTTTATGCCTGAGGTCTCAAAAAAATTGGTTGGTGTAAGCAGAGGACACTGATACAAGTTTGGGCCTTACTGCTCACAGTTGCCTGAATGAAGCTGAACTGCCTGGCAGTGTCACTCCGAAGGGGTGAAACCCCCTCTGGCTGTGTTCCTTGCGCGTTCCGTTGTCACCTCTCCATGAAAGCTGCTCAGCACCACCCTGGCACTCTCACATTAGCAGGTGAGTAGACCTCGGTGACACAGAGGAAAACAAACCTCTTTCCCCAAGGAAGCAAGACAGACACATCCAAACTCAGCACTAGAAACCAAAATGCACTGAGTCAGGCTTGCATCACTACCAGTGGCAGAGTGCTCAGCAGGTGGCTGAGAAATCCCTTTTCAGTAACAGGGAGCACAGCTGTTATTGAACCCATTTCATACAGGACTCTCTTGGAAGGGGGATTCAGCTGTAGCTCTGTTTTTAAGGCCTCACTTGGTGTGAGGCTTTGCTGGAGCTGTAAAGGCTGGTTTTGGTGGCTGTAACTGGCAGCTGCTGTCACCTGCACTCCTGCACAGCGCTCTGTGGATCGCGGCAAAGCGCTGCCATCAGCCCGGCTGGCCCAGAACAACAGACACATCTACTCGTGTTTAACCTCACTGCCGCAGAAAGCAAAGCCTTTCCTCGGGTTAATGGCTCGGCTGAAACGTTTTGGGCAGGCTGCTGCCTGTGCAGGGCTGTCCTGGCCGTGGTGGGCTGCGCTGGTGGGGCTGCAGGTGGCCTGCAAGCTGGCCGTGTCTCGGCATCTTCTGCAGGGTGGTGGGCAGGAGGGCTGGGCTGGCAGCTCTCTGAGCACAGCTGGGGCTCTCCTGCTCTCCAGGCCCTCTGTGCTGCTGTCACCGCCTGTGCTGCTCCCCAGAGCCACCCCGAGATGGTCACGGAGCTGTGGCCGTGCTCACGCTCACGCACCCCGGCTGTTTTATCAGCTGGGTGGTTTCTGGTTGTGCTCTCGTTCTCTGGAATTAGTGTAGGAGCTCAGTGTTTTTCAGAAAGGGAGGTCGCAGGGAAGGACTGGTTTCTGCAAGTCTCCCAAACTGGATTTTGCTGGGGACTGTCTGAAACTGCAGAAACAGGATTCAAAGTTTTCATTTTAAAATATGTTTGGCAAATCTGCTTGATTCTGCAACAGAGCATTCAGGATAGCCGATGTCACTCCCCAGGCTTGTTGGTGTTTGTTTCTTTGTTTGTTTGTGAAAATGTTGAAATCTTTACCTGACTCCTTGGGATTAACTAGGGAAGGAGAAATGTCTCTTTTTGTCTTTTTTTTATCCCCCCCACCTCCTTCCTCGGACAAGCAGTGTTTACTCCACAAATCTTTTGAGCTCTCATTATCTGAAAATCATGATTTCCAGTCACCCTTTACCTTGGGTATTTTAGTTACTTCTTAGTGCTTAGCTTTGGTTCTCTGTTTTCAGTTTCTGTAAGAGAGAAAGTTTCTCCTTTCTGGCAGTGCAGTTGTGCTGCTGCATTGTTGCGTGCAAAATGTTCTGAAACCTTTGCATAGGAGGTACAGCTCAGTGGAAAGTCCTTCTGTTACACATGAGAAATTAATTTGCAATTAATTAAGTTGTTGGATGAATTCCTCCTTTGTTCTGTCTGAAAATGGCCTGTGAGCAGATTGCTAAATTCTCAAAATATTCATTGCAACAAATTGTGATTTTCTTCCCTAAATAATTCCTGGTCTGACCAGAACAAACAGTTTGCAATGTGCAAGTGGAATTCATAATTTTTTAGTTTCTTGAGTGGCTGATGTATGGACTGAGGTTCCCCAGCCAGTGTGAACTGCAGATAGCACAAGATAGGACTCAAAACTTGCCTGTAATTGGTGCTTTAATACTGAGATGTTGGGTTGTGACCTGAGCTTTCATTATCTTGAGGGACTGAGCCCAAGAATAGAGGGGTGTGCAGTTTAAAACCTGCCTTCAGACGGGTATTTGCAGAGGGCAGGGGGCTGCCTGCAAAGAGGGTCTCTGTACTGGGATTTCAGGGGGATGGGATTAGTCCCTGGCAACAGATAACTTTAAAACTCCCAAATATTACCAGTGGAAAGAAAAAAAAAATATCGGCAGTTCTTTGGTGGAGGAGGGGGAAAGGGCAAATGGGAAGTGCTGTGTGGCTGGAAGCTGAGCTGCGAGGCAGCCTCGGGACGAGGAGCCAGGACAGACTGGCCACGTAGCTGGAGCCTGGTAGTGCCGGTAGAGGCTGTGTGGCAGAGCACTCGAATGCCAAGTCGTCACCCAGCCTGCCCAGCCAGCAAATATTAGAGGAGCTGAAAAAATGCATGGGAGCCTAACAGCAAATGTCACCAACTGCGGCAGCAGCTGAAGAGGGCTGGATGCAGCGGTGGGGTGCTGGCAGCCCTTTCTGTCCCTGCCGCAGCCCCTCCGCGCTCCTTTCACAATTCACAGAACTCACAGAATGGATGGGTTGGAAGGGACCTTCAAGATCATCGAGTCCAACCCGTGCCCTAACGCCTCAACTAGATCATGGCATCGAGTGCCACATCCAGTCTTTTTTTAAATACATCCAGGGACGGTGATTCCACCACCTCCCCAGGCAGTCTGTTCCAATACTTTATCACCCTTTCTGTAACAAACTTTTTCCTAATATCCAGCCTAAATTTCCCTTGACGCAGCAGGCAGCTGTCAGATAGCCCCGTCTGCATTCCTTCACTCCTGCTATTTGGGAACGCCACAGCATGTTAAAAAAGAGACTCCACATTTTGCTTTACCGCATTGTGTTTCTTTCTGCCCGTGGAGGTTTTGTTGCCGAACTTGGTACAAAAGCTGGCGGGACCGTTTTCTCCGCCGTACTGTAAATTTTGTTCTCACAGCGCTGCTCTTCTTCTGACCAGGAGCTGCATGTGGCCGCAGCGCAGGCTGCCCGCGCCGGCTCACGGCGGGCCGCTCGCACAAAAGCGAGCGCTGCTAATGAAGATGGAAGTGCCGGCACTCACACTGCTGCTGCCGCTTTGCTCCTCTCTGCTCTCGCTGCCTCTGCCCCATTGAAGCCCGCTCGGTAGCACATGTCACAGCGCTCACTTTGTCAAAACGCTGCCTGTCCTTCTGGACCAGCGCGGCTCCCAGACCGACCGCGCTGGCATCAACAATTGGTTCATTCTGCCTCCGTTAATTAAAATAAGCTAAGACTATTGCATGTTATGGTGGCCTTCGAAGGCATCGGGACACGCTCGTGCCTACCAGCCTGTTCCCGGAGCTGATCCTCGCTGGCTGATTCGCGTTGCGTCTGTGTAATGGTTGCTAAATCTGGAGTGAAACAGGAGCAACAATTAGTGAAACCCCGAAGATTTCCCTCCTCCAGCTGCCTCCGGCTCCGCGGCCGCCGTGTCCGCGCCGTCTCTCGCTGGGCGCGGGGCTCG
>WEIT01010400.1:265055-312638 GCA_013389985.1 Dryoscopus gambensis | reverse complement strand
CCGGGCGGGCAGCGGCGGCTCCGCAGGCGCCTCCCTCCCTGCGAGCGGTGCAAGTGCCCGGCGGACTCTGTGAGGGCGGGCTGCCGCCTCGGGGCTGATTGCTGTGGGGTCCCGGCTGTTTCCGAGGGGCAGGGGAGGCCGTGTGCTGTGGAGAGCAGCACCAGGCTCTTCCGAGCGCCAGGAGCTCGCCAGTACTTCAGAACTGCAGTGTGGCTTTACAGACTAGGCGGTTCTGCACTGCTGATGAGACAGGCTCATTTCCTCAGGGATGATTCCTAGAAAACTATCTAGCATTGCTGTAAAATGAGGATTTGTGGTTTAATAGTTATCATGGGAGCGGCTCCAGGAATCCCTCTGCTGCACAGCCACCATCCTGCACAGGCTTCTGTTCTCCACGCAGTGCTTTCCTTCCAGCCTCTGGAGCAGACACGGAGCTTGACATCATGTTCGTCTGTCCATGTATTGTGATATTGCCAGTGACATTCAGTACTTCGGGGATTTTTGGCTGCTGACTTTCAATGACATTAGGAGCAATCTCCATAGCCAGTGTGAGATCCTGCTCTGTGCTGAAGAATATAAAAGAGACTATTGCATTTAATATATTGGAGTACATGAGACACAGCAGCAGTTTGTGTGATTTATTGGGTAGGCAGAAATGCGCCATAGCATGTTCTGTAAATATAAGCACAAACATATTGTGCTACATCCCACTGTAAATTTCCTTTACTGCTAAAGTGTCTAAATTAATGAATGCAGGAATAATGGATTATTTGAAACAATAGGTTCTATCACAAGATACATGATGATTAACACAGGAGCACACTCGACTGTCCCGACAAGGACTTCAGACGATGGTGACATGGAACAAAGCAGCACATCCCTTAGGATATGGCTTGATGCCCTTGAGTCTGCCAGAGGTGGTTGGTCCTGGGCAGACCGGAGAAAGGGGCGGCCTTGGTTTCTGTGCTGTGGACTGCCCTCTCTCAACCACTTCTGCATCTTTCAGAAAAGTCTAACTTGCATCTCTCACTGGATACCACCCCTTCACCTCACTTTTTTAACGTGTGTCAGACACAAGACAGATGATTCCTACGTTGTAGTGCCTGAATCCCTCTCATATTGGATTTTTAAGTGCTTCTGATCCCTTTTAATCTGGAGCTTGGGAACAGGGAGGATTGCTCTCAGTTTCTTTGGACAGTTCCCAAAAAGGAAGAAACAAATAGGTAAATACATAAATTTTTAAAAACAGCATTAATTTTTACTTGCGATGAGGCTGACAGAAGCTGGCTGATGGGAGGCAGTGTGGCACGTCTGTTATCACATCTCGTACAACGTTTGATGTAGCCAGCTGGCAAATACCAGCGACTCTCCTGAGTTCATAGCTCACCCTGTTTGTGTTGACATTTCTGGCAAGGAAAGGTAAAGAGTTATCCCAGCGGCAATAACCTGTGAGCCCTCCCTCTGCATTTCTCTTAATTTGACTGAAACGAACGCCTCGCTCAGCGGGAGTGGGTCGAGGGCCAGCGTTTGCCATGGTGGCTGCTTGGCTGGGGGAGCTGCAGGAGGGGGATGCTGTGGGAGATCCCCAGGCTGGGGCACCCGTGGCGATCCAATCCCAGACCCACACCCGCACACCAGCAGCCTCACAGCTCTCACCTTCCTTTCCTCCCCTCTTAAAACCTGACTGTGCTGTAACCTGGCTGGCTCCAAGTGCGGCACAGAGCTGGTGTGAGGTGCTGCAGCCCCCAGGGGCGGCGGGCTGGGCCCTGCCCTGCTGCTGCGGGGGCAGAAGCACACACATGACAGCAGTGCAGGAGTTTCTGAGGGACAGACACACGTGTGAGCAGCGGATGGACATGCAGGGACTTGTGCTCAGCCACTGCCGGACAAATGCCTTGTGAAGCCTCTGCTCTCTCTGATAAGCAAACAGAAATACTTTCTCATCCTTAAATATGACAGTTTGCCTTCACAGAGAGGAAATTAAAAAATTAAAGGAAGCCCAAATGATTTGACTGTCCTGCCAGCATCCTATGTTTCCTTAGGCTTTGCTCCAGTGCTTGCTTTGTCTGTACTGTTAATAATACTGTGTTGCCCTGGAAATTGGCTAACTTTTTATTCTTGCCTCTTTTTAAAAATTTGACCTTTAACATTTGAGCTTTCATAGTTGCTGTTAATCTGTTCAATAAGAAAAAAACTATAGAAAAGGCAAAAATCATAATCTGGTCTGTCTTCAGTCTTTGACCACTATTTTCTCTTTCAGACACATTCCCCTCACCCTTGGGAATGCTAACCCCTCTCTGGAGGACTGCTGGGAGCACGTGGCTCCTCCTGCCTGCATCCGCTGCAGCCTTGCGTAGAGGCAAACAGGCTGGCCCTTGTTTCTCATTAGTCCTTCATGTCCTGCCCTCCCCACTGCCTTTTTGACCTGGTGCTTGTATTCAGTAGCCACCGTCGCTGTCCAGCCCAGCTTCCCGCACCCAGGAGGCCACAGTGTCACACGTTCCCTGGAGCTGTGCCTGGGGCGCAGCTTTCCTGTTCAAAACCTCAGGTGCAAGATGATATTCCTGTCATCAAAGCCGGCCCTTAACTGCCTTGTACTTTGTTATGTGCTTTACAACTCCAGAGTTTTAAAGCTCCAGATATTTGAGTGACGGGAAGTTGTTTTTTCAACCCTTTTCAATTAATTTCACTCTGTCATTGTGCTTTTCCCGAGTTGGATCCAGACTGGTCCCTGTCCACTGAGTGTCCTCTTCAGAAACATCTCGTATGGTACAAAGTGAACAACCATTGAGGAGAGAGCTGGAGGCCAGAAAATAATTCCCTTCCTCTCATTTTAGCTGTGTATATGATGAAAGAAACTTTCCAGCACCTGATGCTTGAATAATTCTCCTCTTTAATGCCTGAAAGCTCGGCTCACCTCCGCCTTGCTGGCTGACTGAACTCGCGCTGCCTGCGTCTCCTTCCAGGATGACAGCCAGGAAATTATTACAGGGCAATTCAGAGACCGTGAAATACAGGATGAGCAGATGGCAGGTCACGTCTCCTTGCCATGAATAGCCCATGTCACCGTGGCACTGCTTCAGCCCATGCTGAGCTGCACTCACTGAGTCCAAACAAGAAGCATCACTGGTGGAGATGATGTCTGTTAAGGCAACATCCCAGCAGCACAGACCTTACGACTGTGGCAAAGAATTTGGGCATTGGCAAGAAGCTTTAGTGACAATGAGCTTTAAATACCTGCTGTTAAGATAATCACAATAATCTGTCTGCCAGCTTTTTCCTAATGTGCATCTTCTAATTCATTGTGGGAGGCAAAATCCTTTGACTGGTGGAATGAAGACGTGGCACTGTGACTATAATTTACATTGTTAAATAAGTGGAAGGAGCAGCTATCAAAAGCTGAAATCCTACCCAAAGCAGGAGAGCTGCCTTCACAGACTATTTTTTTTTTAAAGACAAGAAATTAATGTTTTCATGGAAAGGAATTCCTGATGGGAGGGATGCTCAGTTCTGTGAAAAAGATTAAAAAAGTGAATATCCCAGTTGCAGGATTTGCTGTGGTCTTGATCTTTTAGTCTGCCCTTGGAGTCGGGTATCTTACCCTCTGCTTCTCATTTCCTGCTCTGTGAACTGCTGCATTGGAACAAGAGGCTGAAATAGCCATTACGGTCATTCCTGTCATCCCAAAGAGGATGTTTCTGGGAAAATTAATTTCTCTTCTGTCTAACTGGGAAGCTCAAGCAGAGCTCTGTCATGTTTTGGCCCTTGGTGCAGCAGTCGGGCTGATCCCCCTTATCCTTTCAGCATTAATTACAAACCACCTCTGCTCCTGTGAGCAGCACTTTGCCAGGGAAGCCCGTGTGTCACCTACTCATCAGCAGCACAGCTGGGTGTATTTGATGCACAGGGACACACCACAGTGTCAGAGCCACCCTTCCTTTACTGCTCGTGGTGCTTCAACAAAAGGCAGATCCGGGATTCACTGAGAGTGGAGCACAATGGAGTTAGAAGTTTGATAGGAAAGCATCTTAACAAAAAAACCTGAGGAAAACACTACATCTAAATGAAGCCCTGAGCCCTGACAGCAGGCCCAGCAGGTAAGCAATGTGTGCTGAGAGAGGCACAGCTACCCAGAAATCACTCCTGACACAGTTTATTCTCAGGTAATGAAGAGGATTGTTTTCCTGCCTTTCACACTCAAAGCCCCTTCTTTTTTCCTCCCCCCCGAGGTGAGTGAGGGTGGCAGGGAGCAAGGAACAACTTGTCACCCTGCTGCCCGGGTGGCAGCTCTCATCCTCGGTCCACCAGCAGTGCCTGACTGGCACGAGACCTTCTCATGCAGATTTGGACAGTGCCTGGAAAACACCTTTTCTTTGTTTCCCTGGAGGTGAAATCTGCTGTAACCTCACCCTGTTCCCTGGGGGTGTGCTCACATCCGTGCCCTGCAAAGGCTGATTCTGACCCTTCTGTGGGCAAAACCCTGTGAGGGGCAGATGTTTGTGGAGCTGGGATTTGCAGCTCCCCGGTCACCTCTGGAAACGGCTCTTTGAAGGACATTTTCAGGGCATGTTTGCAGAGGCTTGCATTGCTGCTACCCTGCTCATGCTGAGGAATAAATTGGATTTGACTATCTGCAGCTGCTTTTGGCACCTTTCACTAGTGCAGAAATTCCCGTTGTGATCTGTGAAAAAATAACCACCAAAAATCCTTAATTTTATAAGAGGTATTCCTGGGAAAAATGTCACTTTTCATACAGGCTGGCTAAACGTAGCCAATTGTGCCATTTATTCAACAGGGAGCATTATAGTTTGCATTTTGCGTTTCTAAGAATTGAGTTTGCTAAATGGAGCACTTCCCACTGACAGCCTGAGTTGGGCTGTGCTCTTCTTTCCCTTTTCCTTGCAGCTGGAAACCATTTTTACTCGTATCACAGAGCTTCTTAGCCCTGTTGAATCTGGCTTAGTGTTTCTCAAGGGACAGAGGCAGGATTACTAACAGCTTTCCAACCCACTTAAGTCTCTCTGTTCATAACACAAACTCTCAGCAAAACAGACTCGAGCAAGGTCTTTGTCCTGGATGGCTTTTTGCTAAATTAGTTAGCAATGCTCTAGTTAGCAAAATCTCTTCTCCCCTGCGGAGGGGTCCAGGCTCGCTGGCACACTGCAGCAGGGCTGGGGCAGAGGTGATGTGAGCAGTGCTGAGAGAAAAGCTGTGGCACGTTTAAACCTCAGTGCAGCCAGTACCCAATGTGTGGCCTCAGACCTGCCGGGGAGATAAAGAAATATTTTGATCTGAATCAGAAAAATCTGTCATTTTCTCACAGAGAATCTGAAACGGGTCCCTCTTTTTCTCTCTTTCACGGATGAACAGACAGAATAAGCTGTCCACCTTCAGAGTATGAGTTGACTTTGCCTTTCAAGAAGAACATTTGTTTCTTCTACATTAAATTTATTAATAAACGTGTTTTTCACAGCAATCTTAGTTCCTAAAAATATGTATCCTAGGGTTTGTTAGATTTTTCTAAAGACTTCCATGGAAGTTGTATGCTGTAGGATCATGCAAAAAGGAGCAGGTATATGTGAACACTTACTGCAGATTCTTCCAGATTAGACTCTTTTTTTTTTAAGAAAAAGAAACAGCTTTTTCTTATTCCCATCATACAGTGAAATGGATCTTTAGATGACAGATACTGGAGTCTGACAGGCATCTCATCCTGCATGGAGGCTAGTGACAGTCTGAGAGAAATTGCTCGTCTGAGTCAACAGCCAGCTGCTCCAACTGTGTTTGTCTTCAGTGCTAATTTCATTTCTTTGCTTGGTTTTCCTGGAATCTGGGCACGCACACTGACCTGATAAATAACTGAAGCCAGCAATAAAGATAAGGGAAAGTTCTACACTTCAGAGGTCAAGCCAGCCTCCAAATCATATTTGCCCTAATGGAGAACAAATTCAACACTACCAAAAGTCAAATGAATGTTTAGTCACCTGAGAAAATACCATTATAAGCTGAAATGAGCTCTCATTATTTTCTCCATTTTATTTCTTTAATTTCTCCTTGGCTTCTGCTACAAAACTAAAAATAGGGGCATTAGTCACAGGGTACTTCAGAGGCACCCTCAAGGCAGAAGCAAGGTTCTAAGGTAAATCACAGCTGGTGACTCTTAAAATGGATGAAATCGCTTGCATTAGGCCTTCAGGATGCATATTTTCATTTACTTGATTTATTCCTTTTGTTTAAGCTGGGATGTGAAGTGGCACGGGCACGATGGAGCCAGGCTGATGAGGAACTTTGTAGTGAGCTGTCAGGGCAGAAAATCCCATTGCAGAGAGATCCTTCCCTCAGGGCTGATTGTGAGGATGGTGCAGCAGAAAGCTGAGGGAATGATTTAAAAGGGGGAAAAAAAGAAGAGAAGATGGGGAAATAGGCAGGTAAGTTACCTGACATGCTGCTGGCACCAAGGCACCCGACCTCCGTGGTGCAAACAGCTGCAGAGCTGGGCAGAATCAGGCCCAGATGATCCCTTTCTGGAGGTGAGTAGGATGTCTCAGCCCCTCATCCCGCTCCTCACAGCAGCTGATTTGTGTCCAGAGGCTTCCCTATCCCACCTGAGCTGGCCCCGTCCCTCTCTGCCCAGCCTGGGAGATGCTGGTGTTTCCCAGTTATATCCACAAGCCTCCCTCTGCCTTCCTACGTCCTTGGAGTGTGTGAATGCAAAGGCTGGGAGCTGTCTAATGCAGTCCTTCTGACAGCCAAACCCGTGGTTTGGAGCCCAAAACGTAATTAGTAAATATCTTTTTTCTGTTGTTGCTGATGTCAGGTTGCATTCCATGTCGTGGTATCACCAGCATCCTAGGGGGGACCTCCTGGGTGAGGCATCTGGGCAGTAATAAGGTCTTTTATTGATGGATATGCTTCTTTCTGGAGAAATAAAGGAGCCAGCAGGGCCAAACAGTACTTTAATGGCAGGTCTAAGACTGCCTCTTGCAATTTGTGTCTTGGAAATTCCTTACACCACATTTACTTTGCGAAACATTGAAAGGAGTAAGGGGTTACTGTGGAAGTAGATATTAGCAGGGACTGGGGGAAAGCAGAGAACCTTTTATGTATCCCCCTGTGCCCCTGTAAAATCTCAGCGCTGTCTTACCTCACTTGATATACGTTTTGTTACTTACGTGGGCATGTGAGTCCTAATTGGCTATGGGAACTTTTCCAGTCAGTTTAAGTGCAGTTGTGGGGCTCATCAAGGCAGCTGCAGACCTTAGGCCTGCACACAAAGCATGGAACGTTTTGTGTTCTGTGTTCTATTTATTACAGAAATATCTTTGTAATGGAACTTCATCTGATTTGTTCGTGATGGCAAAAGCGATTCTGGATGATTGACTTGCGTGTTAATGTGGTGCATGGAGAGTGTGGACACATCAGCAGTGTTGGAGTTCCTGTGCCACAAAACATATGTGCACCATAATAGGGCTGTCAGCAAGTTGTAATGAAGCTGACTTTACTCAAACTGATCTTTTTCACCTCGGCAAGATAGTGTGTGGGCTTTAGAGTAACTTACATTGGATCAGCTGAGTGAGGGCTGTGTTCTGTGGCTTTTGTCTGTTCATTTATGCTGCCTTTGTAGTGGGAATTCATTTGGCAGAACTTTCCTGTAAACTGCAAATGCAAAATCCTCAAAATAAATCCCCGAACATCTCTGTACTCCTGTTTCCACAAAATAGAAATATATTGAGAAGACAAATTTTATTGTAGTTAAAATTATTTTCTCTTCAGGAAGGAAAATCCAGATGATATCATGGTTTGCTTCAGTGTTAACAGATACTGGTTTATCAGGCACCTTAGGTTTTGGCCAGCTGTACACAGAGGTCAGCAAGAGTTGTGGTTTTTTCCTGTTTCCCCCAGGAAGGGGTCAGACAGCTCCACGAAAGCATACGACTTTCTAACAAAATGGATCCTTAAGGACAACAGGACAAATTCTTTCCTGGGCAGGCAGGTTTGATGATTTTCAGTTGTAATTATATGTTTCTTTCAGGGGTAAACTGGGCCAAGTGTTTATAAGTGCACCCAGGTTCACAGAGGTAAATGCAGTGTATGTTGTTTGGCTGGGGGAGAAGGAGTGCTGCTCCCGGCATAAAAACAACCCAGTGGGTGACTCGGGGAGTTAATGTGCTATCCTGGGCACTTCTCCATGTTTCAGTAGAAGGAATAGTACTAAAAAGGCTGCTGCTCAGATTTTAATAAGAAGGTCTGTGAAGATTGCATTTTGGCTTATAGCACAATATTTCATTTTCCCCAGTTCTCTAGAATCTTTTCTAATAATGCATCTGTGTGTACATTCTGTGGTCGCAGACATATTTTAGGTCACTCAGTCAAGTGACGTTAAAAAGAAAAGTGCTAACAACAAATTTAAAATGCTGCTGGTAGATGGGTGCAATAGTTCATCTGGTAAACAAGCTGTTACTGAAAAAATGTTACTGGTGCCGTGGATGACAATTATGGCAACTGAAGATGTTATTTCAGCTCCACGTCACCAGTGCCATCAGGAGGCAGATGGCTTCGAGGCAATCCCAGTCTGACTGGCCATGTCTGCTCCCAGAGCAAAGATAAAGTTGTTTTTCCTGTCCCTGTGTTCAGCATAGCCCACGCCAATCCAATAGCCTCTGGTATTTGGTAATAAATCTCAGAAACTCAACCATTCAAAGCAAATCCTTGGTTCTTGCCCATCACTCTCTTGATCTCAGAATTTTCTTGCCCTTAGGATGGAGCCATGTTCACTGCTGGGCTCTTATTCCAGTCATGCAGTAGAACCAGATCTCCTGGAAGCTGAAGGCAAGAGAAATTCTTCAGTGGTGCTGATTTTAATTTTCTCCCCAATATTCTGATCCTGGCTGATCAAGCATTCATGGCACCAGGGCGGCATTTCCTGAAAAATATTTGCAGTGGTGGGAAAATATCAATACCTGAGCTGAGCAGCAGCACCTGTGTCAGCACTCCCACTTGGGTGGGCACGGGGTGTCCTCCACCAGCACCAGCACGACAGGCAACCCAGCCAGTGCCAACTGCGTCCCTGAGAATTTCTGTCACTCCGTCTGGGGTGGCAAACAGTGACTTTAGCATTTTGAGCTGACAGCTCAGAGCTGGCCATGGCTGCTTTAACTCAGAGTGTGCAGAATTGAGTAGAAAATGTCATTACTTTAATGTTGAGTGAGTGGAGAAGTGCAAATAATGGAATATGCAGCAGTTCTTTAACTCTCTTGAAGACAAAATAGATCTGTATAAGCTCTACCGTAACTTATTTGCTGGTGAGGCCAAATTACATGAAAAAATAGCTCACAGAAATTATTTGTTGGTTTTAAAACTTCTCTAAAGGATCTGACTGTCCAAAGTTTTTGTGCTGACACATTCACTATAAAGAGTTCCATGGAGGGGTGGCTCAGAGTAAAACTTGTTGGTGGGTAGAATTATGGATTTAATATGTTCAACACCATTAATTGTATCTGCTATTTACTTAGTGTTTTACAGGGCCAAATCATCATCCTAACTGATTTATGCAACAGTTAAGATCTTTTATACTTTCTAACCTTGAAGTGGGGCATTAAAAGGATACACCTCACCTTACCCAGAAGGTCAGAGGCAGTAAGGTTGGTCCCATGGTCACCAGAGGCACCTGGGGGCTTGTTCCTCCTGCATTTTACTGTTCATGGACTCTTCTATGGCCAAAGTTTAATTTAGGTAATTTTTCAAGAAAAGACAAACTGATGAAACAGAATATGTATAAAGAACAAGCAAAAATAATTTTAGGATTAATCAGAAATGTTCAATTCAGCTGGGAGAATTGACCCACAGAGGCAAACTCAGAGCAGCAAACAGCCACCAACAGTTCAGGTTCTCTTTATATCCACCTTGCATTCTTGAACATGTTAAGCAGCTGTGAGTAATGAACAAACTTGTAAATTAATGGGTTTTTTGGATGGACAGTTAATGAGCTGAAGAAGGGCTGAATTTATTGAATAAGTAATTTATTTAATGAACAGTTTGACTCAGAAGTATGGTGCCTCTGTTGTAGCTTGTAGTTGGACCTAAGGGCCTTTTTATATTTTACTCTGGTATAAACTGCCTTCTGTATATTTTAGTGCTGCAGCAGATTTCTGGCCTTTTCAGCAGGATGTGGAGAATGACAGCAAGCAGAGTGGAAACCGTGGGGTTAAGTTCTGGAGCAGCACCACTGCAGCCAAGATACAGCAAGAATAAAAAGGGGATTGGACTTGTAATTGCAGTAGCAAAAACATCCTTAAGGCTGGTGGAAGGGACCTCATATGCCATCCTTCAGGCTGTAAATTAAACTTTATTAGTGGCTCAGGTGAAGCTTTTTTGGAATGAGAACATGAGCTCCTGTGTTCTGCTGCAGCCTGTCCTGGATGGACCCGAAGCTGGTGTCCTGTGGCAGGGCCTTGGTCTGTCTTGGCAGTTCTCATGCACCTTTTACTCCTTGTGGACACTTCCATGGTGCAGACGTGGGCAGCACAGTGTGATGGAGAGGCAGCCTGCCTGTTCTCATGGCAGGTTGTTAATAATTAGCTTTTCCCAAGGTGTCTGGGGCTGGCCAGCAGATGCTCGACTTGGCTGGTGGATCCCATACAGCAATTCCTGTGCAATTTTCAGCCTCCCTGTGCTTAAAGCTAGATTATTTGGGAGAAGAGTTCAGATTTCTGTCGATTTGCTGATGCCTGCAGTGGTGTTTCAAAGGGGATGGCTGACCATAACTCGCACACACAAACCAGGCAGAGCAAATGCACAAACAAGCTGTGTGACACCAAGCCAAGGGAGCCTCCTCCTCGCGTCTGCAGGGTGTGCAGGGGGCACAGCCCTGCTGGTTCACAGCCACAGGACTTGCTCCAAGTCAGGAAACAGGACTAATGAATGGCTGTTTTGTTGATTAAAAACACGTAGCATTTGTGGACTGTTGAGAGGATCAGGTGCCAAGAAGAAAATGTACCAACGGGCTTTTAGCCCTGAGTGGGGGGGCAGCCTTTGGAACTGGGAAAGGATATGCTTAAGAGTGGAAAACAGATCGATAAGGGGCTCTTGGAGAGGAATGTTTGGTGCTGGTTAAATGGTCAACCCGCAGGGAGCTGGAGAAGGAAAAGCTGTGTGCAGAAGGATCAGGACAGCTGTTACAGGAAAAAGGGATTTAGTTGTTAAAAGCAGGACCATACCCAAATCAAAATTTTTTCACATTAAAAAAAAAAAGGCAAAGAAAACCCAGAGTGAATAAAGCATCAATTTCCCTACATTTTAAATGAGATCTAAAAAAGAACTCAGTAATGGCATTGGTTGCCATGGTGTTTAAAGGTGCAGCTCCACAGACACTTCAAATAACAGGAGCTGCTTTTATCTGCCTATGTGGCTGAGTTAATTTTCATCTGCTGGAATTATTCATTTAGTTTGCTTTAATTATTCTATATTGGCAGTATCATAAAAGGGCCTGATTCTGCCATCTCAGTGCAGACAGAACTCTTTCTGACTCCAGAGGAAGAAAGAAAGGTTAGATGCGAGCTGAACTACTCAGGAGATGCAAATGGGAGTGCTGTGGCTCTGGGCTTGCAGGGATGCCCCAGAGCTCTGTTTATACAGTGGGTAGGGCAGAACTGGGCAGAGAAACATTCTCCAGGCTCTGGGGTGTGAAGGTGCATGGAAAACCCACAGAAGAGGTGCTGTGCCCTGCCAGCCACAGGCACTGATGCTCTCCCAGGTCTGTTCAGGGGGACTGTTGAGGCTGGAAGAGTCTCTCTTGTGTCCTACCAGGTTTTGCCCCTGTTTTGCTGAAGCAGTAATGTCCCCAGCTGGGCCAGGGGACAGCCTGGTGAAGCTCACAAACCCTGTCCCTTGCTTTATGTGCCTCCGACCCTGCCCCAAACAGGCTTTTGAAATCCCTCCTTTTGTGTGTGTTCTGTGGCACCAGCAGTGGTTATTGACCAAACCAAAAGGCTGCTAGTTAGATTGCCAGATCCCTGAATTGCTGTCAGATTGCCAGATCCCTGAACTTTGGTTTGAGTTTGGAAGTGCCAAGCACTTGACTTCTCCCTTGGCCTTCAGTGGTATGTGCTGGGAGGTTGTTGGCAGCAGCACCACCTGGGTGAAGGCTCAGATCCCTGCCCCTGCACTCCGGGTTGCAGCAGCATCCCTGTGCCCACAGAAGAGCCTGCAGCTTGTTTCAGATCTTGGCTCACAAACACAGTGCCCGACCCTCTGCCTCACCACCTTCGTGTCTCGCCAGCTTAGCTCCCTCTGAGCCCTCGTCTCTTGGCTGAGAACTGCCATCAGTGCTGGCACTGCATCTCTGAACACGAGCACCTCTTTCCTGTGCTTGGCTTTACTTAAAGCACGGGAATGACCCAAAAGAGGAAAAATTAGAAACTGATGATGTGAGACGATGCAGCCCTGTGTAACCATAATATGGCTGTCGTTTGAAACAGGATATCAATAAATACATTTATAGTGCTTTCTCTCACAAGAAGACTTGTCACATAATGTGCAATGAAATGGCATTTAGAGTCTCAAGATCTTTTCCAGCATCCTGTCTATGCTTTATTTTATTGATGTTTTTCCTTGTTCCCCTTAGAAGCATGAGTCAGGAACCCTCTGTTATTAAAAGCAGTCCCAGTTGCACATACCTTTCATTTCCTTTGGATTACATTAATTGCCTGACAGCTAAAAGTGATCTGGGTTTTTCAGTCTTGATCTCTGGACCACAAGAAATATTTACCAGCTACAGCAGATTTATAAAGATGCCACTGAGATGCCTTGAGACTAACAATCAGAAAACACAGCAGCAAAACAACACTATTTTTCAAGGTTAAATGCTCAGAATGCTAAAAAAGGAATTGCACATAATAAAGCCAAACAAAGGCTTGGATTCAGCCCATATTTTCCTCTACTTGTCTCACATAAAAAGAAAGGTGCCTGTGGTTTAAAAATGATTGCATAGCATCACACAATAATTAGAAATTTAATAAGGGAGCTTTAATTTTAATTTAGTTTTGGTTTTGTAGTTCGAATGTCTGTTAGTGTCAACCCCCTGCCTCTACTGCACAGCCATTCCCTGGCTCCATGGCTTTGGAAGGCTCGTTTTGCTGAGAATGGCTGGGTGATGCTGGATAAAGACCAGCTGACGTGAGGGAGGGATTGACCAGGCTGACGTTAGCAATCTGGAGCTCAAACCTGTCCTGCGTGACTTTGAACAAGTCATTGAATCTCCCTGCACCCCGTTTCCCAGGTGTAAAGGGCAGGTAACAGCACTCCTCACTCACGGGAGGATAACTGCTTTGGGAGGTGCTCGGGCACTATGGCAACAGCCTCAGGAAAGGGCTGTGGACAGAGGAAATGCCCAGTGGATATGTGCTGGGAAGGCAATGACACCAAATTTGCAGGCTTAAATTCATCATGGACTTTGCAGCTTTGTTTCAGTGACAAAGATGATAGGCCTGATTCTCATTCAGCCACGGCCACCACTCCTTGTGGATAAAAAGACCCATCTTAAGGCCCTGCATCACTGGCAGAGATGCTGCTCTTGGGCCATGGATGTATTTGGGTCTTTTTCCATCCCTCCAGCCTCAACTGGGGTTCCCATATACCCAGTATGAAGATATCCCCTGCCTTGAAGTGACTTTGCAAGTGAAAAAACAAAAATTTAGCTGCAAGATATAGATGTTTACTGATCTCAGTGTAATTCATAAGTCAAAATGCAAAGCTCTGCGTACAAACACAATAGAATTGAACCATTTAAAATTGGTCTGCAAAGGCAATAATAGCCATTCTTTAGTTATACCCAGTGAGAAGAGGTGATGTAAAGTATTATGAATTCTTGTCTGAGTGACCTTGTAGCAATTGTGTTTGCCAGTGTTTCAGATAAGTGCTGCACACTTCTGTATTTATAGATTATTGCCATTTGAAGGGACAGGGCTTGCTCTCAGGGGATGACCCTTGGAGCAGCACGCCTGACCCATCCTGCAGTTCTGAGAACCAGGGAGAAGTGAACCAACCCCCAAGGTCAGTGGGGATTTTAAGTAATAGAGGTGTCCCCATCCTGGATGTACTGGTCTTAGTTTGGATGCCATCAGCAGAGATTGGCAGCAGCAGGGAAAACTGGAACTGGCAATCCTTTTCTCCCCATCAGTGCCTCCCTCTGAACCTGAGAGAGGACTGCCAAGCTGGTCAAGTGAGCCATCCTCCTGGGGATAGACAAAGCTGCCCCCAAAGGTAGATCAAGCTTTCTCAGTGGTGAGGAACTTGTTGAAGCCTTTGCTGGTCTCTGAACTACGTCTTTGTAGCGCCACAAGTCTGGGCTGGGAGCAGCTTTGGATACCACCTCAACAAGGAAAAGGAGAGGTGAAAACTTCCACAGTGCTTTAGCCTTCCACTAGGTACAACTGAGACATCACTGACAGGCACTGCTGTCTTTCCAAGCCTTCCTTGAGATTTTAAGGAGGTCGATCAAGTTTAGTCCATTTGCAGGTGGTTTTTCTGCGAGGTGCTGTGTCCGCAGCAGGACGAACCCATGGAGGGGAGTGGCTGCTGCAGGTGGCCCTGGAGCTCAGGGTGGGTGCCCTGCTCCTGGGCAGCTCGGTGTGGGTGCCCTGCTCCTGGGCAGCTCAGGGTGGGTGCCCTGCTCCTGGGCAGCTCGGTGCGGGTGCCCTGCTCCTGGGCAGCTCAGGGTGGGTGCCCTGCTCCTGGGCAGCTCAGGGTGGGTGCCCTGCTCCTCGGCAGCTCGGTGTAGGTGCCCTGCTCCTGGGCAGCTCAGGGTGGGTGCCCTGCTCCTGGGCAGCTCAGGGTGGGTGCCCTGCTCCTGGGCAGCTCGGTGCGGGTGCCCTGCTCCTGGGCAGCTCAGGGTGGGTGCCCTGCTCCTGGGCAGCTCAGGGTGGGTGCCCTGCTCCTCGGCAGCTCGGTGTAGGTGCCCTGCTCCTGGGCAGCTCAGGGTGGGTGCCCTGCTCCTGGGCAGCTCGGTGTAGGTGCCCTGCTCCTGGGCAGCTCAGGGTGGGTGCCCTGCTCCTGGGCAGCTCGGTGTAGGTGCCCTGCTCCTGGGCAGCTCAGGGTGGGTGCCCTGCTCCTGGGCAGCTCGGTGTAGGTGCCCTGCTCCTGGGCAGCTCAGGGTGGGTGCCCTGCTCCTGGGCAGCTCGGTGTAGGTGCCCTGCTCCTGGGCAGCTCAGGGTGGGTGCCCTGCTCCTGGGCAGCTCGGTGTAGGTGCCCTGCTCCTGGGCAGCTCAGGGTGGGTGCCCTGCTCCTGGGCAGCTCGGTGTAGGTGCCCTGCTCCTGGGCAGCTCAGGGTGGGTGCCCTGCTCCTGGGCAGCTCGGTGTGGGTGCCCTGCTCCTGGGCAGCTCAGGGTGGGTGCCCTGCTCCTGGGCAGCTTGGTGTGGGCACCCTGCTCCTGGGCAGCTTGGTGTGGGTGCCCTGCTCCTCGGCAGCTCGGTGTAGGTGCCCTGCCCCTGGGCAGCTCGGTGTGGGCACCCTGCTCCTGGGCATCTCAGGGTGGGTGCCCTGCTCCTCGGCAGCTCGGTGTAGGTGCCCTGCTCCTGGGCAGCTCCCCGACACTGGTTTGCAGCAGGCAGGCGATGCCAGTGCTCCCAGCAGCTCGGCACGGGGGTGGGTGGTGCTGGCAGTGCCCAGAACAGGGTCAGCCCTCACCCCTCACATGGGACAGAGCAGCTCACAGGGAGCTTTACACGCTGGTTAACGCCTGTGCCACCTGCCTCTGTGTGTGTATGAGGATGAGGTACATACCTCAACTATTTTAGGGAAATACATCAGTACTATGAAATAGAAATACCTAGAGGGGCTTGAAAATTTGGTTTAAACTCTTGTATAAATGGCAGATCTTATTAATTTTGTGCGGGTATATCGTGTTGTGACTCCAGGTTTATTCTTCTGTAACGAATATGGAAAGCAGATTTTCAGTTCTCAATGCACTAGAACATCACACCTGTTATTTTCTTATTTTCCTCCCTCTGCCTTTCACGTTGGAATGAAGCCCTCTACCTTGGAAATGTGTCTCTGTGTGGGCCTTCAAAGCCTAAGGCTGGCTGCAATAATCCTGCTATATCCATTTTTTTAACCCCTACAAAGAGCTAATCATGTGAATCATTGCTCATGTGAGTCTGCAGTACTGATTTTGTCATTGTTCTCAGTCCCAACTTTCACTGCTTTTGATGATTCAACTCAAACTCTTATCACATGTTCACATTTAAGGAAAAGCTTTGGGGGACTTAAATTCTTACTTTAATCCTACCTCCAGCTAACAAAGTACCCTGAACCTTTGGAACAGAGGAAGAGAATGTGTGTGTGTGCGTCTGCGTAGGCTGACCTGCTTGAGAGATTGTTTCTTCAGGCTTTGCCTTATCTGTTTACAGATTCAGTAAGGCCAGAGAAGGATTATACCTAGTGATCTTTGGCTCCAAATGTTCGAGTCATCTTTAAACTGGAGGTGCCTTGGCAGTAGACAAGGGAATTGAACCATTGCTTTTGCAAATACACTGAGTATTGTATATTTACCACGTAATTCATGGCTAAAACAAATTGCTTTCCAGAGCAGGTACTGAGGAAGAGTTTTTGCGTTGAGGTCTGCTCACTGGGGACTTCCACTCTGGTATTTTCTGTTCACTTGTTCTGTTAACCTAAAATCACCAGCTAAGTTGTTTAATCCCTGCGTATTGGGGGAAGATGGGGAGGAAATGGTCTATAAGTTTTTCAGTTAATCAGAAGTCCTCTGAGGCTTCGAAGAAATCCCTAACTTTGGGGTATCCTCCTCCCCCAGCCTGCGCACAAGCAGCAGAACAGCGCGGGCAGTGAGCTCTGTGCTCTGCTGAGTTCTCTGCAGCAGATGCCGGCACCAGCCCCGCTCTGCCGGGGAGGAACGAGGGGAGATCGCTGTGAGAGGCAGAGATGCCCAGGGGCGAGGGTGGGGAGTGCCACCCGTGCGACCGCAGTGAGGGAGAGGAGCAGTAAAGCCCTTGAGGAGCTGGGGAGAGTCCCACGAGCAGAAAACACCAGTTGTTTATTCAGTACATTTTCTCTACTTTAAGAAAATTAGGGAAAGGTAGGAGATGAATTTACCTCCCTGGCTGAGAGGAACAATGCTCCAGAGAGAAGAGACTTAGTCTCCAGAGCAGCCCTGAGATATGAGGGCTGGTTCTGATCTTCCCATTAGGGTGAAGAAATCATCCTTCCCACTCTGAAGCAAACCAAATGAGCATCTCACTGAACAAATTTGAAGCAAATAGCTAATAAAATCTAAAATAAATGAGATTACTGAATCAAATCATAGAATGCAAAATATTTGTGTAATTGTGTAATTCATAGCTGTTGCAATATTAATGAATTTTATAATAAAATGATTAAACACAGGATTCATTTTCATTTTGCAAATGTGCTTAAGCCTTTAATCTAGCAGGGTATTACAACGTAGGTAAATTTTGTTAAACCTTTCTGTGAAAGTATTTTGTTTAAAAAAACCCACAACTACAAACCTCTTCCTGTTCAAATTCCTCATCATCACTCTGTTTTCTTTAGTCTCCTTCTCATTGTTTTCTTTATTCTGCTTCTTCCCGTTGTTTGTGGCTGACCTACTGAAGGTAAAATGAGACAATATGCACCTGACACGCTGAGCAGTGCCAAACCAAGGATACAGCTCAGCACAGCTGAGGTCCAGTTGCCTACAGCATCCTCTTACTCTAATCCTGACTTTTCTCTTCCTACAGTCTGATATAGCCTCCTGTATAAAGAGGTTTTTCTCTGAATAATCTTGCTGTTCACCATGAACTCCTTCAGGAGCAAGGTCCAACCTGATGGCAGGAAGCATGCCAAAAAGTAGCTGCAGGAGAAACAGAAAAATCCTAACTCAATCTTCATTTATCTCAACCTCTTTTTATTTAAATTTTGTTTATACATGCTGAAGAGCCAAGAGTAAGCCAAGCAGCGGGGCTTTTTCTGTGAGTTTCTTTGATCATCTTCTCTTCAATAGGGTAAAAAAATGATGCTCAAACACCTTTGTGTTGCTTTCGAACCCGAGGAAAGTTCCAGAACTTCAGTCCAGGCTGGGCAAAATTGATTACTCCTATCTTCTGTCTGGTAACTAATGGAGCCTTGCTCTAAGTTGCTCTACAGAGCTTTTGTGCTGTTGTAAATCACTGCTGTTGTCAAGATGGAAAAGTTTTGAGCTTTCATGCTCAGCAGTGCAAGGCGGCGGGCTTTTCTCGGAGCTCTGGGTGCTTGATCCTGGCCAGGAGAGGTGCAGATTTCTGGGCTGCAGCTTTTGTGTTGGCACACAGGCACAGGCTGGCGCTGGATGCTCTGGGAGGGGGGAAAGGCTGAGGCTGTCCAGCCCTCGGGGTACCCCTCCTATCATTTGTTTCACTCTGCTCCTGGCCAGGCCACAAAACTGGAGCCCCGTGTGGAAGCATCTCCCCTGGTTGCAGGAAAACCAGTGAAGAAGGAACGGATGTGTTAGGCCTAGAAATGTGTGTACAGTTTTGCTGCTAGGGGAATTAATTATCTGAACAATTTACATTGGATTGTGCTGGATTCATTGTTAGGTGAAGTCCTTAAATCAAAACCAGATGCTTTTTCTGAAAACAAGATCATCTTGGTGAGATGGTGTCTGGTGAAGGACTTACTGGGGGAAATCCTGTCACATGCGGGGTGGAGAACTCAGTGACCATTCTAGCCCCTTTTAGCACTAAAATTGATATGAATCAGTGCTAGGAAGGTGGGTGAACCTCTGCCAGCCCTGGGCTGCCCAGCAGTGAATGAGCTGTGTGGTGTTACACTGCTCTGTGAGGTGTCCGTGTGCCCTTCACTCACACACTCACGCCCATCCTGTACTGCAGTGCTGCTCCATCTGCACTCCTTTTGTCTTCATACACCTGCAAAGAAGGGATTGGTTGTCCTTTTTATGTACTATTCCTCCAAAAATGTTGTGTATCACACAGATGATTAATACCATCCTGTTCATCTTTACAACACTGCGGTAACTCCACCATCTCGGAAAGGTGTGGGCACCTGTATCCAAGACAGGCTAAATCATAACAACTCAAATAATCCTCTGAGTGCTTTGGTGCAGGAGAATAAAATCCTTCCTGTAGCAGCTGTAATGCTTGCTGGGAGTGTTTTTTGTCATGACGGAAATACAGCCTGTTGTTTTTTAACAGCAGTAAGTTGATGTGGTGGGGTCCATTCTTTGCAGGTTGATGGAAGGATCTGTTGAAATGACTCAATCCACAAAACAAATCAAGATATGAGTAGATCTAAGCTGTACATGGACCTGCATCTCCCCTTTCACTCCTCACAGCAGCAGAGCAGAGGTAGCTGTCATTTTCTGTCATACACAAACAGGCTTTTGTACATCCATTTGTAAATATAAAACAAGATTTTGGTTTCTGGCTTCAAACCCTGAACACACCAGCCTGGGCCTGAGGTTCCTTGAAAGACACTGGGTGCTATAACCATGCTACTGCCTCTTATGAGGACAACATTAACAAAATTAATGCTGGGGGAAATGCAGGTAAGAGGAAACCCAACATCATTCCAACCCAGATGTTTTATTCAGCTTGAAATGAATAGCTAATTTTATTTTCAAATGATCTAAGCCTTTTGCTTTTTGCTGCAAAAAAGAAAAGAACAAAATTTCTGTGGAATGTAGTATCAGTAATGAATCTTGAAAATATAAAGTAAGGCCAGCAGGCTTTCAGTGCTTCTCCTTCTTTGATTAAGTCCTTGCTGAATTCAATCCAAATTTACAAAGCATGGGTTTGCTATTAATTCAGTTTTCCTCTTGCCCAGCTTACAGCACTGAATTAAAGGCAGTAGCTCAGAGCTTGCTACCGGCAGGCAAGGAGGTCAGGAGGAGTCCGAGGCTGGTGCTGGGCAGCAGGGACAGGATGCAGGGTGAGTGTGGCCGCTGCAGAGGTCCCTGCTGTGCAAAGAGCACCGTGTGCAGCAGGGGTTAGGATCAGGCGCGCGGGTTTGTGCCTGTTCCTGTTTCACAAAGGTCTGGCAGTGCACGTAAGGACTGTCCGAGCTGCTCGCTGGGTGTGCTTCGACTGCACAGGGATGTTTGATTTCCCTGTCCCATCACTCGGGACTATGGTAACAGCAAATTCTATTTCCTAACAATGATTTTCTAAAATAATGTCATGGGGTGATTTGTGCTGTAGCCCACATTATTCAGCCCCCACTTGACCTGGATGAGTTACAGGTGTGTCAAATCAGGTGTTTCCGCTAAGGGTCAGAGACCCGCTGACCCTCGGTGGGCTAACACATAAGAGAGAGGAGAAGAGCCCCAAAGAGCTAGCTGGGAGAGCTACTGGCAAGGCCATCCTGCTATCCTGGAAGAAGACCAGCTCGCTAAGTTATGGAATCCTGTCACTAGAAGTATCAGAGCATCAAAGACCCACTGAGCTCCACCGCCTTCGGGGGCCCCCGCACCCGTGCCGGCCAGCTCCGATTCCAGCGTCACGGGAGAGAAGGGGAAACCGCACCCACAGAAGGACTTTCAAATCTTCCAGGTTCCCTCCCCTCAGTGGGAGGCTTTGTTATTTTTTTTGTTGTTGTTATTACTCCTAACCTCGCTGTTTGTTAAATAAATAGTTTCATTTTCTCTTTCACCTTCCTCCGAGGAGAATTTTCTTTTTCTCCCGAACCTGATAAGGGGGAGGGGTGGCATCTCCTTTTTAGGAGACGTTCCCCTTGGATGTTTCCCCTAAATTTGGCCAAAACCATCACAAATAACTTTTCCTTTCCCCCCTCAAGCTCAGTTTTGCACTAGAAATTGCGGAAACTAGTAAATGAGTTGCAGGAGCAGATGGGGCTAATTGCACCTGTCTGACAGTGCAAATTTTAGCTCTCTGAGCCTTCAAAAGGCTGTGGATTCAAATCACAATCTGCAAAACAACTGATGGAAAGCCTCTCTGAAAGCCAGGTGGTTACTGGGTATGACTGAGCTCTTGCTGAAGCTGTTAAATCAGTGACAGGTGATGAGCACTGCTGGAAATCAGGCTGTGAGAATTTATGTCTTAGCTGTGGGAACTCATACAAAGAGGCCTCTGGAACAAGTAACCCACCCTCAAACACAGCCACCACCTTCAGTGCACAAATGCTCAGCTTAGATGTTTTCCTTTCCACACACACTTTGCATCAAAGACGTATTTGAAAATCCTGTCATTTTTTGCACTTTTCCTCATTGTGTATGCCCACCTTGCCTCTGCGGATCTGGTTGGGTGGCTTTTTTGCGTTTATTCTCTCCCAAGCCAGCAAAGCCCCGGGGTGGGCAGTGTGTCACATGTGCTGCTCAGCTGCCGCAGAGGAGGAGAGGTGAGGTGGGAGAGGGAACTCCCCAGGTGGGAACCAGGGTAGGGTCTGAACAGACTCAGGGGCTTGGGAGTGGTTTGAAGGAGGCCAGAGCAGTCAGGCAGGGATTAGAAGGAAAGGAAGTTCGAGGAACAATTTGCATGCAGTTCCTTTCTCTTTGTGGGCAAAGTGATTGTCTAGAGTGGCCCTGTCAGCGTGGACACAGGAGTGAACGTGAGAGTGGGTGGACTCTGTGACAGCAGAACTGTCCCTCGAGTGGAGAGATGTGTGGTCAGCCAGAAGCCTGGCAAGAGAGGAATGGCATGGAAAGTCAGAGGTGAGCAGAGCACTGAAGCTGTTGGGATGACTATCTGTGCATGGGGATTTTAGGGAATGAAGAGGAAGAGTGATGTCGTCAAATCACCAGGTAGCTGCCTATGGGGCCAAACTGGGAAGAGCTTTTTTTCCTGCACTGGCCATATCTAACCTATTTTCTTGATGTTCTGTGGTTTTCTGGCAAGGGAATGTGTTTCACTTTGCTATGGTTTGTGTAATCCTTGCTGAAGTTCTCCTGGGCATCCTACTTAGCTGGTAGTGTATTGTCCTATCTTAGTGTGATCCGCACAGCTGGGAGTGCTGGGCATAAATCACTGCTGGATAAGTGCTTGTTTTGTGTGTGACACTGGCAGCCAAAGGCGGTTCAGCTGTGCCCAGGGCGAGAGGCTGTGGTGTGGCAGGAGCAGAAATGCAGCGGGGGAGAAAGAGCAGGAATGCTCACAGCCCGCCCCGCCGTGTGAGCGCTCCCGTAGGCTCTGATGGATCCTGTGCCCGACGCTGGCTTGGAGCCAAATCACCCATCCTGGCACTCGGCATCTGACACAGAATTTGCATTTCCTCAGCATCCTGAACGTGTGTGCTCTGAGGACAAATGCAGCTTCACTGTAAGCACGGCCCAGCCGTCATTTTGGGTGGGAATAGAGCACCTTCAGGATGAATTGCACCACGCTGCTCCACTGAGGGGTTAAACTGTTTGGTGAGCGTTCCAAAGCTGGATCCCTGCCGTGATTAGTGCCTGTGCCCATAGGTCGTGCCCTGTGCCCTGCCAGGAGGGCTGCCGGGAGCGCCGGCCGCTCCCTCACGGGGCACGGCTCTTCCACCTGAAATTCCTCCACTTCCAGCTCATTGCTTGGAGTGCTCAAACTTAAGCATGACTCTGCATTTGAGCACTCAGTTTTGAGATGGCCTCTGGCGTTCAGACACACATCCTAATCTATTTATCCCCACAGTGTGTGGTCCCATGGCTTTCTGGAAACGGAGCTGTTGGTATTTCCCAAACCTGGGGACATCTAAGCACGCAAGTGATGTTGGAGAACACGAGCTCTCATCCAG
The DNA here is from genome assembly GCA_013389985.1 of Dryoscopus gambensis. Classification (NCBI taxonomy): domain Eukaryota; kingdom Metazoa; phylum Chordata; class Aves; order Passeriformes; family Malaconotidae; genus Dryoscopus; species Dryoscopus gambensis. Next base: position 289,912 of record WEIT01010400.1, on the reverse strand, counting down.
CTCTCCCTGTAGTCATGCTAAAATGACTGATTAGTATTCCTGTCATCCCAAAGTTTTGAAAGAAGATAAAATTAGTTTAGGAGGACCATGACTGTGCTAGCTGGTGTGAGGGAGGGATTGCTTCCTGCTTGTGTTTTGTCAAAGCCAGAGCAGCCTGAAAGAGCTGACAGGTTTGGGCAGGAGAAGAGGAGCTCCATGATAAGAAGGGACAGTGACAGCCAGCCACCTCTCGGCAATCCAGCAGAGAAGCAGTGACATCCATTCTCCTTTTCTGGGGGACAGGTAGGACAGAATGCCAGCAGCAGCTGGGTGACCAGGGTGCCGTGAGAGGACGCGGGACTTGCAGGCAGTGACCGCTGCCGGTGCTGCTGCAGTGACAGTGGACAGAGTGCCTGAAGCCCCTGCTGCCTCAGGAGAGAAAAATCAACCTGTTTGCTGCAGAACTGCTCTGCTGCCCTGGGCCAGCTCCCCTCCCCTGGAAGTACTTTGATTTTATTGACAGCACAGTGAGACCTAGCATCAGGAACACTCAGTCTACCTCTCAGCCAGCCTTTTCCTAGTAGTGGAAGCAAGCGTTTGTGTAACCACCAAAATCTGGCTGTGGAAATTGTGACCTCATTTGAGATTATTTCATTTCACAAAGCAGATGCTGTGCCTTTCTCCATGGCAGTACTAATTCCTCTTGAAATCCTGTCCCTCGGAGCTGTACTGCCTCTGCTCAGACCGTGGGCTGCCTGTTGCAGCTGGATTTGCTGTGAGCGTTTGTGTGATTGTTCCCTCATTTCCAGGCCCTGGCCCAAAGGCCATCTTTGTCATCCACACTCTCATTTGGCATGAAGATGTTTTCCTCTCAAATCCCTGACCAGATATTTACCGCTGTAGCTCTGGCCACAGGAAGGCAGAATTAATGTTTCCTTTGGATGTTGCATCGGGGTGTCACATAGGAAGCTGAGAGTGAAAGGCTGGAAGGAGCCTCCAGAGACTTTCTAGCTCAAGGTGCTGCTCGGAGGAAGGATCAAGTCAGCCCACACAGCTCCCATGACACATCACAGTTTAACTGCTCTCCACGGCTGCTGTGAGGGGATTTTTGCACATCCAAAGGCAGTGTATCTCAATCCCCCGCTACCTTAAGAAAATATTTTTCTTACTATCCAAAAAAGAACCTTTGCTGCTAATAAAGCCCATTTTTTTCTTATACTTTCTTCCTGCTTCCTCAGCCACTAGGACAGAATATAACCTAGAATTCATCATCCTTTAATAATGATGTTTAATGTGTAGAAAGACTATCAAGCTGTCCCATTGTCTTTCTTTTTGGTAGATCAAACAAAGTGAAGCCACTCATTAGTGCTGATTTTTGCACAGCTTTCCCCATTTTGGGCTTTCCCAAAAAGCTTAAATCTCAGAGGAGGATGAAAGGTGAATGAACCATCACTTCTCTTTTTTTCTGGACCCCATTCATTTAAACTAAGATTTCTTTTTCTTTTCATTTTGGGATTGTTGAACCTATAAATATAAAAGGGAAAATCTGGAAATGTGAAACCCATGCAAATCAAAATCTGTCTGAATCTATATGAATTTTTTGACAAGCAAAGTTTGAGCAGCTCATTTCCCTATGCTCCAGCTCTCTTTCAGACTCTGCAAGAAAGTTACTTAAGGCAAGAGTTATTTTCTTACTCAGCTGGCTCCTTTCTTGGAGCCTCCATCTGCGGGCAGTGCTGCGTGCAAGTGTGATGTCTTCTCCAGCCCTGCTCTTCGTTCTCAGCTCTGTCCTGGGCATTAACTGCCAAAGACACTTCTTTGTTTCTTTGCATAATGCATACAGGCTCTTTTTGGAATGACAGCTTAAAAGCAAAGAACCACACCCCAGCTCAGGTAAAGGCATGATTTTAGCATGGGGGATGTCATTTTCCGTTCTGTGTGGTGATGTTTCTCGAGCGTCCTCGTCTGCAGTGTAATCCTGAGAGATTTGCCAGTGTGCTGCAAACACTTTCTGCTTAGTGCTCTGGGGGTCCAATCCTTTTGAGTGACAGTGATGGATAGCCTTATCAGTAATCCTCCCACTGCATCCCCTGGCTGCCTGGATGCACCACAGAGTACTTAGAAAATTCTTTGCTGTAGAGAGAAACAATTATAAAGCATTTTTAGAACAGTGAAGGGAAGGTTTTTCACAGCTGGCAGTTCTTATTTATGACAAGTAATAATTGCCTCAGCTGAAAAAAGACTCTGAAAAGGAAAAAGAAGGTATTTTTAAAGGGAATTTGGTGCCCTTGGATTTGCAAGTTGGATTCTGCAGGTACCAGGTAGCTCCAAGCAAAAGGATGCTGAGGGTGCTGAGGGGGATGGCCTGGGTCTGCCACAAGGCACTGCCTCCCAGAGCTGGTGGCAGACCTACAGAGAGCTGCAGCCATGCCCTCACCAGATGAGGACTGAAAGAGTGGATTTGTTTGTGTTTGTGTTAGTTGTTTTATTGTTGTTGTTCTGGGGGTTTTTAGCGAGGCAGGGATGGGGGTTCCTGGGGCTGGGTCTTCTCTAGGACACCCAGGTATGAAAGAGCACGTGTTGTACACTGGTGTTCAGATCCCCAGGCTGAAGAGGATATAATTACAGAAACTCCTTCTGAAATGGGACGAACGAGACACCAACACGATGCACTAGCCTCCAAGCCTGTGTTTTCTGCTAGAGACATTTACGAGGCGTGTTTGCAGCTAATGCACACATCTTAATCACTCTCCTGTAAATATATGTTGGAATTCAAAAGGCCTGAGCTCCTGTGGCTTCTCACAGATTTTTTTCCCAGCGTCACTCTTTTAAACTACAATTTTCCTTGAGAAATTATAAGACTTAAACTATATCTGTAATGCTGTAAGATTATAAATATCACGGCCTTTGAATTTGGACTCAGCAGAACAACTGTTTCTGTATATTGTTTCTCAGTTGGATGGGTTCTGGGAGTACTGTTTAAAATATAATACATTTTTAAAGTGTCTTGGCAAATACTTTTATCAAAAAATTTCCCGATGAATCACCTGACAGAACTTACAGCCAACAATGAGCAAACAGGGAGATTGCTTTTCAGGGTGGAGGTCTATTTCTCCAGTTCTTTTGTTGAGCTTCTCTTAGTGGGAAGAGAAAGTTTACCAAGGCATGTTGTCCACAGTATCTCTGCGACTTGTAAAGGTCTTTTCCTTGCTGCTAAAGACTATTTCTTTTCGTGCAGAGAATGTTGCATAGCCTATTCTAAATGGAAATCATATTTTTAAAATTTCTTTGCTGTATGACAAGCGCGGGTTCCACATAACCTGGGCTGAGAAGAAGGGTCCTCCAGCTCCTTGGCAAGGAAGGCAGGAAAGAACTGCCAGGACAGGCCTGCAAATGCAGGAATGCTCCAGGAGCGCCGGGGCTCTGAGGCTGGAACGCCTGTGTCTGCAGGAGTTCCCAGTCTGACTTTCTGTCCTCTGCTGTGTCTCCTCCCGGGCACAAAGGGAAGGAAAAGATCAGTGTTTACTGCCTTGGCTGTGGCCTCTGGGTTGATACCATCTGAGAAGTGGCTGGCAAGGTGTGAGCACCCAGTGAGGCACTTGGCTGGTCTTTTATTTAGACTGTGGATTACTCTCTGCAGAGATGCTGCATCCTATGGTGTCATATGACATCCTGGGCAGCGTTTCAGGACAAATAAATAAATAGAAACAATAATAATTGCCTTGCACTTTTCTCTCAGCTGCAGGATTTTGGGAACCCCCAGTACACATTTCTTCTAGGTCTTCAGTTTTGAAAGTGCCTAGAATAGGGAGAAAACAAACAAGCAGCTGGCTCTAATGAAAAAGGACAGTTAAGCTTTCCATTAGATCTCACACAAACAAAGCCCAAAGCACCCCAATTTCACATCAATATTAACAAATCCATAACAGCAAGTAGCTTCCTGGAATCTAGGACCCTTTGGGCTCTTTAGAAAGAAGCCAGCAGGACTTTCCACAAGCTGTAACTAATATGTTTTGTGTGCTTTCTTGGGCTGAGGCCTCTCATCATTGTTTTCTGCTGACACCTTGGAGATTTTCTGGATCTCTGTGTTCCATTGTGCAGCTGACTTTTTCTGAAAAAGCCATTTTATTGACAGTCTATAAGGGCTGTTCTTGGAAGAGAAATAAGTAATGTATTTGTACGCCCTGCTGTCTGCATGGCTGCAGCGGGGTCACGCAGGGACACCCGACTTTGGGTTCCAGGGCCATCAGGGCATTTTCATCTGACATCTTGTGCAGGAGTCAAAGCAGAGCTGTGCCCGCTCACATCAGTGAGGATTCAGCCTTCAGAGTGAGCATAAGAAATTACTTTGAATCTCATGCTGCTGCAGCTGCAGGAGCAGATCAGAAAAGGTCAGGAATAATGCTCTGCTGCTTTTTGTCGTAGGCTGCACAGGTCTGGGCACTGGAGTCTCACACAAAATAACCCCCCCCACCAGCTCTCTTCCTAGAGCTGGAGTTTCAGAGGCAAGAGAATCCCAAAGCAGACAAAACACCCTGGTGGAGGGAAGGAAAGATAAATGTAAGGGCCCAAAGGGTCTGAAACATTAATATTTTTCTTTTGCTTTTTTTTCCTGTGAGAGAAATTTCTGTTAGAAAGGGCCCGTAAAATAATGGAAGGTTCTCCAGTGTACTAGCCTGTGATTTATTATTCGCAAGTGTGCTTTGTATCTCCCTAAATGCAGCCAGGCAATGGATTCTACCATTAGGATGCAAAGGTTTGAGCACAAAAAAGAGAAGTCTGAGGCGGGCTTTGGAATCTGGAAAGCAAAAGCCAACTCTGAAGGGGGTTCTGTGCTTTTGCTGAGAAAGCAGGAGGGAGAAAGCCTGGCCTGGGGAGGTCGGGCAGGGGTGGGGAGAGGGGAGAACTGCCTGGCAGCAGAGGTGCAGCTCGTGCCCCTCCAGAGGGGACTCCAGTTAAGCTTTGCTGCCCACCAAGACCTGGCCTGGGAGCACAGGGGTGTTGCAAAAGGAAAATAACAACCAGCTGTGGTGAGAATTGCCTTGCTGGAGGAGAAACTGTGAAATAGTTTTAATTATACCTCAGGAACCAGATGTTATGTACAGATATTATATAATGGGTTTACCTACTGCACTGGAGTTTTCCTATTTTGCTTAATAAGTACAATTTTTCAACACAAGTTGCTGTTTGGGAGTGGGGAAAGTAAGTCACTGAACATTGCAAAGAGTTTTTTACAGCTTCACAGGTTTTTGGATGGAGACCTGAGCCAATGGTCTGCTTGCAGCCTTTATAAACACAACCTTTTGGCAGTCAGTCGGGTCTTGGCAGGAGACTTGCAGTTACTTATCACAAAAGTTTTCATGTAAGCTTGTCAAATTTAACTGCACTTTTATTTTTATTTGGCCTTGATTTTAATTTTTTCCAAATAAGATTTTTTAGCCTCTGGCTGACTAAGTCTCCTGGGTAATTATTTGATCACTGGTTAGATCTAGTTTCTCATGTAGAACACACACAGTTGGTTTATACTTGATCTAAACATCTATCACATTTCTTTCTTGATGTTATTTTTTTTTTTTTGCTAGGGCTCGTATCTGCCCCTATATGATTTTGTGTCCTTTTCAGAGCCAGTACTAATAATTCATCAAGAATCACAAAATCATCAACGCACAAGTGACAATGCAGGCTGACACTTGGCTCCCTTTGGTAAAAGGAGCATCTTCTTGGGAAGGTGGTGCTGAGGTTGTTTTGCCTCCCAGTTTCCTGTTCCAAGGGGAACAATGTGCCCACGTGCTGGATCTGGCCCTCATTCAGGGGTTCGTGCCTGGTTTTTAGGGAGAATTTGAAGTGGTTGCAGGAAGGGGGCGTGTGTCCCCTGCCTTGTGCCTGCGTAATCACCTGGAGCTGCTCCAGGGGAGAAAGTGTTGACAAATGCCAGTGCTTTTTCAGAGCACATTGTAATAAAACCCCTAAAATATATTTGCTATTGTTTCCTGCTGCCCTGGGTGTAGGTCTGCTCCTGGATATGTATCAAGAGCAATCCCTCTGTTCACAGTTTAAGCATGAGCTATAGAGTGCTTACTCCAACTGCCAGTTTCCTGGGAAAAAGGTTTGCAACGACCATCCATTATCCTGGCTGTAAAGAAAGTAAACTCTTAGCTGCATATGAAATTAAGCGATTCTTTTCTAGCACTTGGACTTTGGGTTTGGTGATAATAAGTGTAGGTTTGTGATTTAATAGGTCATTACCTACTTTGCCCATAATCACAAAGTAATAAATAACTATTGGCAAGATGGATAGTAGCTAGGTCTGAGAGGCATGAAAAAGATAAAGCAACAGGCACAAAAACATGCTTTATATTCATAGAAAATGGGTCCTAGCCAAGAAATGCAATCTGAACTGATAGGAGAGCAGATTTTTATTAGATGCCTCTGATTTGGGGAATGGCTGAACATCTACTTTCACAAGAGCTAGCTGTTCTTCTGGTTTATAAAATGTGTTTTGGACACGTTACGTGGGAGAATCCCTTTGTGAAGAGGTAATTCCGTATCTCACAGACCCAGGCTCATGGTCCCGTGCACCCAGACTTCCCTCTGGAAGACCACGCCAAGTTTTGGGCCCAATTAATCAAAAGCTGTCAATGCTTCACTGTTACTTGATGTCCCCTTCAACATCTGCTGCAGCTGCTTTGAGTGCTCTGGGGCACAAGGTGCAGTTCCTCAACCCTTCCTTTCCTGTGACACCTTACTCAGTTCATGTCTAACAAACAGTGGCATCAGTTGCAGTTTTATGTTTTCCCAGCCATCCTGGTTCCCTTCTGTGCAATGCAACAGTCACATTATTGCAGCACATCTATTGCGTCAGTTTTGTCATGAACTCGTCACATTTTTGATTATCTCTAGATATGCTGTGCAGAGCTTCAGGCTTGCTTTGTAGTGTGCAAGAAAGTACATGAGAAACTGAGATCCAAATGTGGCAACAAACCTCCTCGGGGCTGGGCAGGGAGGATGGTGTGGCCGTGGTGCTCATCACCAACTCCTGAGCTCCCCATTTGTTTCTTCTCTGCCTCTCCTCTCCACCTGACTGCTGCCAGAAAATGAGGATGCAGGCAATGTGTAGATGCCTTTGATGTGGTCTAGTTTTGAAAATGTGAAAATAGAGGTGTGCGGTTCTGAGCCTGACACCAGGATCGGCTGGTGGCTTTGTTCAAAATTTTTGGATTAATCAAGAGGAAATACCCGTCCTTTTCCTTCTCGGGGAGGTTCAAAGAGAACGTGTCCTTGCACATTTTAAGGAGGTGAGGAGATGGGGGGAGGAGTGAGATGCCTGAAAAAGTGCCAGTGGATGTTTGTTCACTCTGGAACAGGGAGAAACAAAAAGAGCTCTTCCATATTTCTCACCAGCCTCCCCCGTTTCCAATACGTTCGCTTTATATCAGTGAACTTTAAGAACAAAATGTGCTCAGGGAAAAGAGATTAAAATTGCAAAGCAGTTTCCTTTCCTATCAACAGAACTGACAGAAAAATGACAAAATGCTTGCGGGAATGATTAGAGAGAGTGAATGTTCTCATTCATGTCATGTCGCATATTGCTAATTTATATGTATTTGTTTTTGTACCAATCTGGCAAGTTTCAGGAAAGAATCTGCCAGGAATCAATGGGAAAAATAGGCCTGTATTCTTCTGGAAATTAATAATAAGTATTTGCTCTGTTTTATTTGGGTTTTAATGACATCTGTTATGAGTGATGGATACCAGGAATGGAAACAGCCAGCGAGAAGAGGGAGGAGGCTCCCAGCAGGGCTCTGGAGACCTGGGACCTGCTGCAGTTTCTGCTGTTGGCCTGCTGGGTGACCGTGATCAGCCAGTGCACCTTCCTCCAGTGTTCCATTTCATCCACACAGGACAATGAGGAGGTGAGACCTCCAAATATCATCTGTGAGGGAGGAAGGCTTCATGTTTTCCATGCCTCTTAAATGTGCTCTCTGACTATAGACTTTTTGGAGTTCCTTACATTCTTTCCTCTCCTTCTTCCTTTCTTCTTTCCTAAGTCTCAAGAAATGGCTAAATGAGTGATAGAGCAGTTAGTCAATGAAATATTTCAGTTACATATAAATATTTCTTTCCTCTCCTCACTCATCTTTTGGCCACTCCAATTTTTAATGTGTCAGTAGTCTGCAAATATAAGATTCTCACCTTATACTTTGACTTTTTCCTTTCATTTTTACCCGTTATTTGGTTACATTTCCATCCATCACTGTAAATATCTTCTAATTTCTTCAGCTGTAATTTTGTTGCTTTTTCCATAACAAGTAGGGAGCTATTTAAAGTTCCAGTGACTCTGATGATTTCAATGACAGGAATTTGAAATAAAATTCTCCTCAAAAGCCTAAGGAGAAAAAAAAATGAATCTGGCATGTTCACCTGACTTCCCAGAACCATTCAGGGGCCCAAATCCTTTTGATTTATGTGTCTTTGGAGATTTGCCTTTAATGCTCCGATATTCTGTAAAGGTGCTAATTTAATTTAATTATCATTCAGCCTGGTTATACAGATTAGTTTTTTCAATCTTTCCTGGTACTGTAGCACCTACAACTCCTCAATCCCTTCTGTTACTGATTTTATCTCCATCGCATCCCAACCTGAATTTTTTGCCAAGGTTGCTGCCTTCTAGGTTTTTCAGCCTGATTGTCAGGAACATGATATGGCCAAGAATAGACTGGGAAATATGGTTCTTGCTAGCCTGTTTCTACAGAGAGGAAATTAAATTCAATGCAAAGAAGCACTTGCTCTCTAGCAGAACTCAGTTAATGTCATGAGAAAGGGAGGGAAAAGAAGTGCTGTGAGGGTTAATGGTGAGGAAGTTGGCAAGAACCCAGTATGGGAGCTCAAGAGAAACACCAGGCCGATGGTCTATCATCCCAGCAAATACTTTGGCTATTTTCCTGTCTGCATCCACTGGTTTGATCTGAGGAAGGTGCTGTCTCTGAGCCGTGCAGCTCTCCTTCTCAGAGCTGCTCTGACAGTGCATCTCACCTCGTGATGCCAAGTGCGTTTGCACAGTCGGGGCTGGGGCTGCCGAGGCGTCTGCAGGAGCCTCAGCACAGGGCGGTTCCTTGTGGGATCAGCACGTAGCTCCACAGGGGACATCTGCCTTCTTGACTGGCCAGACTCGGTCTCACAGAGCACAAATGTCCCATGGGGGTCCCTGTCCTTGGAGCCTGCACGACCCATCCTTTGACTTTCTTGGCAGCAATGAGAAATCTCTCAGGGAACCCAGGGAAGGGCTGGGAAGGGCACAGGTATCCTGCAAGGGCTGCAGACACCAGCATAGTTGAGGAGAAGGACCCCTTTCCTCACCAGAAAGTTTCCTCTTTCCAAGGGACTTAAACCTGAAAGAAATGTTTGATCAAATGGTGGAACTCCCCCATCTCCCCAAACCACTCCATGGTGAGTGTTAAGTCTTTTTTTCCTCCGTCCTGTGGGTTTTTTTCTGAGTTGGGTATGTCTGGTATGATCATGTCATACTCTGGGCGTGGAAGGAACATCAGCTCAGCATTTTCAATGGAAGCAGAAGAAGAGTTAGCCCAGCTTATCCAACAGTTTGTGTATGGGAAAGGGGTGAGGAGGAAATCTTGGTCTCGGAGGGCTGATGGATTGATTTACTGGAACTGTTCCAAGTTCTTCTGCTTGGCCTGGCTCTTCTCTGCCTTGGTAACACAGAAGTTACCAGCCACACGAACCCGTGAGCTCAGCAGAAAGGAAAGGAGATTAAGGGGCAGGATCTGCGAATTTTACCCATGTTGTTTTGGAAGAAAAAGTGTTGTAAAGAGAACACAAACAATCAGGGCATATGCTGAGTTTGTTTATCTTCAGAAGCCTGTGGTAGGTGTGCCAGTGCTCTGGTGTTCAGCAATTAACAGCAAAGGCAGACAGCAATTAACCACATGTCTGCTGTGAGTGGTAATGCAAGTTATTTGTATTTAACCTTCATGATTCATGAGCCACTTTCATTCCGGGAACTAAAGAGAAAGGGAAGGAATATCTCAGAGCCTGATGTCAGCATGTGAAAAATGATCAGACGTCAGCAATGAAAAAACTTATATACACAAATAAAAGTTTATCAATTTTTTCCCACGCTTGGCAAATGAAATATAATCATTTACCATATGTATATATGTGTACATATATGCATACATACATATCTTTGTACGTATATGTTTTTGCTGACAACAGTAGAGTTCTATTTCTGGGAATTTCAAGCCTCATTTGCTTTTAGGATCGCAGACTGTACATACACTGAAACCAGTGGAAAAATCCTTATCAGTATCAATGGCTGTTGCATTTGGACTGCTGGTAAAAACACCACCAGAGGAGCCATAGGCTTTGGAGGGGTTTTTTTTTGGTTGGTTGTTCTTTTTTCCCCCATGTATTTCTGAAGGAATTAGACTTATTTAGGAAAAGCAGCCTTTATAGGATTCAGCATTCAAGGGAATGTGATGGGACTCCCAGACTGTTGGAATTAAGCCTGTTCTGAGGCCACATCCTTTTCAAGGGGTTTTGAACTGGCAGACAGCCTTCATGAATAATTGTCACTGGGACAAGTACAGAGCTGGGTCTTTTATAAAAAAATATCCTGGCCACGGGGGAGGCAGAGCAAGAAAACCAAAGGATACCTGTGTTATTCTCTGTTAAAGATGAAATAGCTACGGCATCAGGATTGCATGCACTCTAAGATCACTTTTTGTTTTTCCCTGAACCAGAGTTCTGTCACAAAGCTTCTCTTTGGTGGAATGAGGTTTAGCAACCAGTTTGTCCCAGTATTGGTAAACAGATACATTTTGGACAGTTTGCCATTGAGCAGCGTATCAATCTAGGCTTAAATCTAATGAACTGGCTCCAAAAAGTGTACTGGGATATTGATTTTTGTGAATTAATAAGATATTGTTTTTGGGGTTTTATGGATTAATACTTAGCTACAAGCTGCTCGGGATTTGGATAGAGAATATCCTAGTGGTAAAATGCAATTTTATTTTGGAACTGGAAATGCTTCAAGATGGAACAATTGGATTGGCAAACAGATTTTATTAAAGGGTAGCAAGGGAGAGACACAAAGTGCCTTTATTGCTTATTCTTTCAATACAAGTAATAAGTATTGACAACCTAAAAGAAATCCAATGGAAGATTTTTTTGAAAATAGAGTTTGGAGGGCTGTTAGTTTTGCCTGTGCCTAAAAGAGTCATCCTAGAAAAACCAATTAAAATGAGGTATTTTGGCAGGAAAACAATAATCTTTTTAGCATAAAAAGAAATAATTCAAATTGTGTTCCCACTTATGAAAATGTATCACTTAGCTCGGAATCAGAAGCTTATTTAACACTTTTAGCAAAATGAAATCTGCTTTCCTCCTGCTGTCCCTGTTTTCATTGGGAACTCCAAAATTTTCCAATAAGAATGTTTTTGCAGGTGAATTTTCTCAGGGGAATTTTCTTTCAAATCCATCTAATAGCCCATGTCAGGGAGCACTTCAGATGTTCCACAGTGAGATGAAGAGAGGTCAGGGTATTGTAAGAGGAGCTGAAGGACGAGAGGAGCGAGTGGAGCTGCAGGCTGCCAGACTTGTAGGGGCAGCACGGCAGTGGGCTGAGCGTGACGGAGAGGTTGAGGGGCAGGAACAAGAATGCACTCTGGTGTCTGTGATCACCTGGGATCACACTGTGCCCTGGTTACCTCTGAGCTGCCAGGCTCTGGGCCACAGGAAGTGCGCTGGTGTCAGCTGGCGTCAGTGGGAGCACTATTTTGAGTTGTGCTCCTCCAAAAGGACCTGCACCACAGCCTGTGGGAGAAAACAGCAGAGCCAATGAGTTTTTCCACCCTCTACTTTTCTGTAATTACTCAGCTCTGCTAATGCCAGTTCTGATCTCAAATGTAATGCCGGGGTGACTGCACTGGTTTCACAGGAGTTGATCCTCAATTGTTCAACTGAGAGCAACATCAGGGCTGTAATCTCTGCTACAGAGCAGTCACAAACACAACAAATAAATAGCCATTGGCATGGCTTCAAGAAATGTGTTCCATCAGTTGTTGTTCTCTTGCCATGAAAAGACCAGTAACGAAGCGTTCCTGTAGGGAACAGGTTGCACCTGAAATGTAAATCGAGTTCAATATCATCAGACTTGTTAGCACAGTCTTTGGTGCTGCTTGATAAACAGACGGCACATGGAGCCCTGACACCCGGCTGGTTGGGCATTAATAAAGCACTCGGTCAGCGTCCTAACTGGGAGGCAGTGAGGAGAGAGGCTCGGGAGTGGCTGAACATTGTGAGGACGTCGGGAAAGGTGTGAAAACCTTGAGCGTCCTTCGATCGCAAGCAATCTCTGCTGGATCTCAAGGGCAGGCGTGCGAACGTGGACACGTCTCTGCGCCTCAAACCCCAAACACGCTGTGCATTGCCACTCAGGCAGGGCTGCAGGGAGCACGGCCAAGCACAGCCCGCCAGGCAGAGCGTGCAGCTGGGCTCTGGGGAGGGATTGGGTGTGCAGCCACAGGATTGCCTGCGAGAGCTCCTTGATCAGAACAGAAATATTTAATCGGGTCTGTCTCCTGTAACTGTCATGTAGAAAAAACAAGGTTACAAATTGGATTTGTGTGATCAATGGGCGAGAAAGACCACTTTATCCACCTCAGCAGTGCTGAGGGATAGCACTAGGCTTTGGTGACAGCAAGGTGCCCATGTTCCAGCAGGACTGACTCTCTCCTCTCTGGGGACACGGGCTGTTCTGGAACCATACATGGATCATTTTAAAATTTTAGCCACAATCTTGCCTTCTTGTATGTCAGTAGAAAATCAGCTGCTGAGTTTAGAACGAGTTTGATTTTTCTTACAGCAGGATCAAAGGAAGAATTTGCACTAATTTCTGAAGGCAAGTATCAACCTGGCTGGTCAGGTTGCACAGCAATATTTGGGTACATAAAGGTGTACTTTGGAATTTATTCAAGTACATGAGTGGTTTAGGAACCTGTACATAGTTTTTTGAAGTTCAGGGCTACAGTGGAGAGCATGGTACAGGGGTCTGAATCAAACAGAAAGGGGCTCAGAGCCTGAGCAAATCTTCTGCAGCTGAGTCTGGCACCACAAAGCCACTGTTAAATAGATCTTCCAAACCTGACACTGCACAGTTTCAAACATTTGCAAAGCACGAGCATCACAGCAGGTCTTACTGAATCTAATGGCACAGTAAATTTAGTAAATAAATAAATAACATACAGCATAGATCATGGGAGCCATGTCTGAAATTTGTGTCTTGCCGAGAATTGGCACAGTGACTTGGCAGGGCCTTTGGAAGGTTTTGAGTTACCTTGATGAATGACAAAACTATTTCTTAAAATTGTATCTCTTTGTATATTAGAAACGGACTTGTAAAAGAGGGACTGCCGGTCACAGTCTGTCTGTCTGTCTCCCCACAAGTCTGGAAGAGGTTGATGGGATGAAGGGTGCAGCTGTGGAAGTCCCCCCCACCAGAGCATGAAGATCTTTAGGATCCCTTTGGAGAGGAGCACAACTGAATCCAGGTATGAGAGGGGCATGGGTCACGGACACCACATGGCAGGTTTAGCAGCATCCACCTCTGCTAATGTTTGCTCTGTGAAAAAAAACCCCACAAAAACCACCTAAACATCAGAGATTGGGATCCACAGCGACAATTCCTTACTTCAGGAAATGAAGCTTTTCTGAACAATACCATCTTCTGTCATGCCTAATCAAACTAATTAAAGAACACTACCACACTTTATTAATGTAATTTATCTCGTGCCTGAGGTGAACTATATTTATGCTCCAGTTACTCAAACATCAGGGTTCTGTGTTTGAAGGAATGATGTTATTCAGTGGTGTTTGTGTTCCACAGTATCAGGCAGTAACTGAGCAAGCGCCTGGGAAATTGGGTATTCCCTGCTTTGGAAAAGCTTCTTTGGGGAATGTGGTGTTGCACAGGTATGCTGGTGAGCAGGCTGGACTCGGGCATGTCCTTATTTGAATGGCAGCTGGGGGCCTACACAAGCCAAACTTTTCAAGCCAAACTAGCCAAGATTCATCTGTAAGCACCAAGCGTGTGAATGGGCTGTGTAACTGAACACACGTGCTCACATCGTTTAATGAACTGGGCTTGGGAGGCCAAATTTGTTCCAGCTGAAGATCTGGCAGGGAAAGGCTAGTATGTGCTGAAGGAGGAAGGAAGGAAGTTAGTTAGTTCTAGAGATTAAAAACATGAAAGAAAATGTCAATAGAATAAAAGCGCATTTATTTTAAAAGGTATTAATGGCTTCCATGAATACGCTGCTGATGCAGCCTCCATTGCAGGGCTCGTAGGCACAGGATCCACCCACCTTTTGTACCAGCTGGAAGAAGCAGTTTAACATAATTTATGGAGTAGGACAGCGTGAGACAATGGAAAGCATTGCCCAAAACTGACTGAGGGGTTTTCCTGGTGATTGCTTGCGATTTGTTGCTGTCTGCCTGATTAAAGCAGAAGATAGGGGAGAGCGAGGAGAGCAGCACAGAGCTGCCATGGGCCTGGGCAGAGGATGTGACAGCTCCTGGGTGGGCAAGGCTGGAGGCAGGGTGAGTTGGCAAGGGAGGTGCAGCCTCCTGCCTCCCCTACAGACCTGGCTTTGCTGAGCTGAGCTGAGCTGAGCTGGCCCAAGGCCATTTTGGCCACCTGTCCCTGCTATTTGCCCTCATTTGAGGCCAGCCCTGGGTGGCCTGAGAGGAAACCCCACTGGATCTTGGTCTGAAAAGTACCCTTGGAAAGGACATTGCAGATGGTCCCTGTCTACCCTACCTCACCCACACTTTAGGTGGGTAAGATGGGCCCTTTCCTACCAGGGGCCTGACTTTGGGATGAAGGGCAGCTGAGATTTGCAGACGTCTGAATCCAGAACCGGTCCAAGCTCAGGCGTGGCGTGTGCAGTGATGGGAGAAACTGGCACAGGCCCGGAGAAAGCAGTGGGAACAAACCTGGCTGGGGACATGGAAAAGCAGGCACCTCCCCTCGAGCTGCAGCACGCTCCATCTCAGACCCGCAGTTGTTGCCAGCAGTTTTTGGTGCTGCTCTGCTGGCTCTCTTCCAGCCCATACACTGGGCATTAATGCAGTGACTGTGCAGGTTTACTCGGGCTGGTTTAGAGAATTTCACAGCTAAATTTAAAGCACTGTTAAGCAGGGTGGGGAAAAGTACCATCCTATTTTATTATTTTAAAACTTGGGTTATGTATTTACTGCTTTCCTAAATAGGTTCTTGAAAAATATCTGACAAGTAGATTCTGTCTTGTAAATAGGTCCAAATGAGTTTTATTGAGATTTTTGTGTAAATCTTTTCTGCTCCTAAGTAGATTTTGGCAGTTTTAAAAGCCTTCTAAGAGCAAGGAAAAGGAAGCTTTTATTCTTTGTGAATGAATGAACCGCAAATTTCCTTGGGTAGTGGTTAAAACTGTTTTGGATTTTCCTAGAAGAGAACAGTGACTCGCATCCATTGATAAAGTACACCTTAGCTCTGTATTAATAACAGGTGCAGTGGGCTGGATCAGATTGCATCTGCCATTGAGAGCACAGAGGCTTCTCTGGAGGGCAGAGCAGGACTGAGCTCCCAGCATGTTGTGTTTATGGCTCCAAACCCAAAGTACAGATTGGAGATTTGTCCCAGGTCGGAGTCTCCTTGGCAGCCTGTGCACTGCTGCATATCAAGTGCTCCTGCATAAAAAGGTTGGATGGCAAAAAATTAAATCCTGGTGCTTTAGAGTAAAAGGCAAGGCCTGATGGCTCACATGTTCTAGGAACATGCCTCCCAGACTGCCGGCTCAAAATTTAGGGTGAAAACAAAAAAAACCCCCAAAGCCACGATGAAGATGTCAGGATGATGTGTAAGGTGCAAACTGGGAGAGCCTGTGGTAGAAGAAGAATAGAAATTATCTTGAAATAGAAAAACCTGACTGGAAAGGTAACTGAATAACACGTTGAACATGCTGATTTTTCTTCCTGATGATTAAAACAAGAAAAATCACACTACAGAGCTGATCATTAGTGTAACTGTGATTTTAGTGCTATGTAGGATAATTTCTTTCAACAGTGGAGAAATGGCAAGAAATATGCCACAGATAGAGTGTCTATTAACAAGTAAGTCAGCTGGGGCAAGCAGAAATTCATGTAATGTGCCATGAGCATGATGAGATCCAGAAAAGGCATAAGGACTGAAAAAAATGGTAAAATGCATGGCACAGAAAGCAGTCATTAAAAAAAAGCTGTCATAGCAAACACAGAGCTTTGGCAGTTCATGCAATTGAGAAACAGCAATTAATTGAAACTGGAAGAGATATTTTCCCAGATATAAACCTGGCTTTCTATTTAGACAGCTTTTTTTTGCTATTATTTATCTGGAGGCTGTTTGCATATTAGATCTTCCAAGTCCTGTCCTTCGTTGCTTCGTACCCCTCAGGCTGTCCCTGACGCTGCTGCCAAGGGCTCTTCAAAGGCTGTGGTCATCCAAGAGCCTCCTGTGGCCACTGCTCCTGCCTGGCGCTCGGTCCTGCCTCGTGGCAGGTGGTGGCATCTCCCCACACTGCCCAGCCAGCGTGATCCCCTTGCAGCTCAGGCAGGCAGAAGTGGTTCTCGCTGAAAGGACAACAGCAAGTGACTTCTGGTGGCATCGCCCTGCACAAAAAATTGGCAACATAGATTTTCATTAAAAAGAAAACCTGAGCATCTAAGATTTCTGTCTTGAAATCAGTGACCTGTGCCTGGAAGAGGGTAAGGTACTGTAGTTCAAAAGAGCCTCAGCCTTGCTCCCTGCCCCCATAAAAATGAGAGAAAGCAGGATTGCAGCTGAAAGGGAATTGGGTTTGGACACTCCAGGGCAGTGCACAGAAATAAAGCCCCCTCTCCTCCCTTCTCCCTGGGGCTCGGGCAGGCAGATGAATCGCAGCAGAATTTAGCTGGTTCAAGAGAAGCTGAATGAAAGAGTTTGGTAACCCTGCCAGATTTATTGCTTTATTCATTATTTATGCAGACAGCAGCTGCAAAACAGATTTAGGGACTGACTACAGTAAATAAATGGCTGACACGGCCCAGCTTTGGCACTCTGTGGCTGCTGTACCCACGTGCTAATTTTGGTTCAGATACTGGTATGAGAAGCAGCATTACCTGAAGCTGGTGACTCTTTGTGGGTGACAGCAGCAGAGCAGGGACGGACCAGTGTCCTTGTCCTGGGGCGGTGAGGGGGGTGTGCACAGCACAGGGCTCTTCCTCCAGCGTCTGTAAGGTGATACAGATACTCCATGGGAAATCTCTTGCTTGAGTTATGGGGTGTCTGTCCCTTCCACCCTGCAGGGTTGCTTAAAACACAGTGCTCCCAGTACCTTCGGGGACTTTATCGTGTCCTTCCCTGGGTCACGGCTGCTCCCAGGGCAGCAGCAGCAAAGCTGCTCCTGGACAGAAGAGGGGAGCTCTACTACATATATTTTTTTTTTTAATGAGTCAGATAATGCATTTTGTTCCGGTTGGTGTGATGTATTTCATACATCTGTCTTGGCCAAAACAGAGCTTTAATAATAGATGTGGGGAGAAGGCACTGGCTGAAGGTTGTGTAGCTCGTATGAAACCCTTGCTGAATGCCCAGTGATGAGACAGCCTCCTGGCATCATTTGAACAAGACTTTCCTGTCTACGCTCATGGGAAATTTATCCCATTTAAATCCCTGTCTGTCTGTGTTGGCGGTGCCATCCGGCCCCTGGGGGTGTGCAGGGGTGGGTGTGGGGGCAGCACGGCTGTCTCTGCCCGCCCCTGGTGCAGCCCCCGGTGCCCGAGGGCACAGGAGGCAGGTGGAGGTGCCGGGCTCTGGGTGGGACCCGCGCTGGGCTCCTCTGCTGCTCGCACTGGTGGAGCATCCTGTGGCGCTTGGCAGCAGCAGGGCCATTAACCTCCATGTCCTGGCCGAGCTCCAGCCTGCCTAATTGCGTTCTGCCCGGGAGGCAGGATATTCATTCCCAGGGAAGGTTCAGGTGTGGAAATTGCTCCTCGCTCCCTCTCCTAAACAATGCTACACCAAGGGTGGTTTAGTGCTGCAGATGAAACCTGTTTTATTCAGAAACCTAAATCTGGATTCAAGGATGTAACAGAGCGCAGAGTCTTCAAAGCAATGCCCAGGCTCCTGAGCAGACCCAGGTGCAGGACGTGGCTTTTGCCTTCCTGCAAATTTTTCACATTCCTTTATTAATAACAAATCTCCTAAAATCTGTTTAAGCTCATTACTTGCAACAAATAAAAATACTTCACTCAAAAAGGAAACAGATGGTCCTGAATGTTGAAGATCTGTTTGAAATGTATTTTCAGCCCACTGTCTGGAACTTGTCTTGAGCTGTAAAGGAATCGAAGTTTAATTACAGGCTCTGCAACACTAACACTGTGCAACCAGGGGATTCTCCCAGCTTTGTGTATCAACCTAACTGATGGTCTCTGTGTCACTGCTAAAGGGAAATATTCATGCATTTGTTGGAAGGAAAATAACCCTGGGTCTGGGGGCTTCTTCTCTGGGACCAAATTGTTCCTGCATTAGAGTCAAGTTTGGCTGTGAAGCTGGAGTGGACACGAGATTTGCACTGCCTGGGCTGACCTGGCACCCTGCCTGTGGATGTGGTGCTCCTGGCTGGTCCCTGCTGGTTCACATTCACATTAGGGAGGGAAAGCTGGGGAGTTGTGCAGAGAGCCTCAGCCTCAGCCCTGTGTGCACAGCACAGCCTGCAGTGCCCGAGCACTTCCAGCGTCTCTGGATTTAAAGCTGGGTTTGGGGAAGCGCAGGCTTTAAGCAGAAGCAATGGTTATGGTTTTTCCCCACAGGGACACCTCAGGAGGTTAATTCAGTCTGTGTTACTCGGGCTCCACAGCTCCTGCTGGCACATCATCCAGTTTGCATCGTCGGTGTCCTGCTGCCAGCTGAAACACAGTATGGTGCTTTAAAAAATAAATCACACAGCTCCTGTCCCGTGGGACATTGTGCTCTTAGCTGACCCGTGGGCATGGCTCTTCAGGTAGATATGGTCACCCCAAATTAATGGGTGGAGCCAGAGCTGAGGCAGAGGAGGGGCTCCCTGTGGGTGCCCCAAGGACAGCACATTGCAGGGCAGGTTTGCCCATTTCTTGGAATAATAATAGTAATAACTAATAATGGTTATCAACAAATTGGTCAGGGCAGAGTTCATTATTCTGGCTTTTCTCTGACACACCGGAGGTCGCTGAGCAACTGGCAGGTAGGATGTGAGTGATGCTGTTTCTCTCCAGGGCCAGGTGTTCAGGGTTTGCCAGAGTTGGAGTGCTTGGGGTCTCTGATGCTTTTCTGCCTCGTTGGATGCTGGATGTGTTTGTGGCAGGACAACGACAAATGGTGAATAAAGTGCGTCTGAAACGAAGCTCTAAATGTGTAATTTCAGGAATTACAGACTGTTGAATGAACTTGTATTTGAGTAACATTGGTGAATACCAGTCTGGTAGTCAAGCACCTATAAACAGAGAAAAAGGTTGTCAAGTAAAGGGGGATTATTTTAGAAATTAAGGACTTGTAGGATTTTTATGTAATGTATTTTTGTTGAAATCTTATTTTCTTGAAATCTTATTTTCTTGAAATCTTATTTTCTTGAAGCCTTATTTTTGCCTCAAATCTAGGACCTGGATTTTCTCACTTCCTCCCCTCATCTTTTCACAGGAAGATTGGAATAGCTGTATAAAGTGAGGGTTTATGGAGGAGGCATTCTCAGCTTCTCCCTAATAAAATTATGGAGAAAGAAAAGGTCAAGCAAGGTTTCGCTTATCAGATTTTCTATCAGTTTTTCTCCTTTACTTTAACTGAAAAATAATGAAAAATGAAAGGTATTTTTAAAAAATAATCAAAATGAAAACTTCTGTTTCCCAGAAAATAATAATTCAGAATTTCTCTCAAAAAATGGTGAGTGACAGGTTTCTAACCTTGAAAATACTTATTTTCCCCCCTCTGCCTCCTTCATCCCCAAGTTCAGCCAGCTCTGGCATCATGCCCTAGTGAAACAATGAGAAGATATCTCATGGTTACCCTCTTTGGCAAAAGAATGTTCCTGAGGGGTTTCTTATTTGGGTAATGATGATGATGCTGATTTTGTTTCTGCTTGTTTGTTTTTGTTTGAGACATAGAAATCTCTATTATTGCAAAACAAGTTCACTGGTCCTCGTTTATCCTCAAGGAAGAGAAATTCCAACCTGACTGGGCAGGAAGTGTTTTGCTGGCCGAGCCCTTGGGCGGCCCTCGCGGGGCTGTGACCGCGGGTGGGGGCAGGGGCTCGGGGCTGGGGCTGGCAGGTTCCCTGGGGCATCATCCCCCGCTTTGGGGGCTGGCCTGGCTCTGCAGGGGCACCAGCATGGCTCAAATGACTGGTTTTGAGGGGTTTTTTCACGACAGGCTTCACAGGGTGGCTGGTTGAGGTGGTTCAGGTGGTTCAGCCTCTCTGCCTGTGGGATTAAAATCTCTTGCATCCTCAGCCCATGAGCTGCTCCAGTGCAGGGGTTGGTGGTGTGATGCTGTGGGGAGCTCAGCCAAACCCCTCGGTGGGGTCTTTGGGATTAGTGGGGTTAGTGAGAGCCACCAAGGCGTCAGGACCTCTGCAGGAAGCTGCAGTGTGGGGTCTCAGCCCAAGCAGTTTCAGCAATTTTAACTTTTAGTGTTTTTAGCAGGTCTTGAATGTGCTTTGTAGCCTTCTGAAAGATGGATCTTGCAACTTCCCCCCCAATATATAATCTGAAAACCCACTTCAGAGCTTCTCTGATGTAGATTAATGCACTAGGAATGGCATTTTGTGAAAATATAGAAAATTACCCACCAATTGTTTTGATTGCCAAATACTAGGAGTTTGCTTTATACAAATATCAGCAACCCCTTCTTGGAGGCATTTGTTCTTGCATTTGGACCTGTGATCTAAGATCATGCATAGCAGAGCTTTTCTACCAACCTCGTTGCAGACAGTTTCCTCCTGAACATGAGCTCATTGTTCTCCAGATGTAATTAGACCAAGTGTTATGACAGTCGGTAGGATTACAGCGCTTTGATGAATGACTTGTTTCTCAGAAGAGAAGGTTTGTGAAAACAAGACCATTCATCTCATTTCTCGCTCATTTCCTCTGCCCAGCTTTCTTCTTGAAAGTATGCATAGGGGCTTGGGCGTGAGCTGGAGGGGAGGTTTTGGTGCTTCCCACGGCCTGTGGCTCTGAGTGGCAGCCCTGCCCCGGAGGCCATCAGCTTTCCCCCCAGTGTGGTGTCTCAGAGCTGGCAAGAGGGCTCTCGGCTCCTGCAGGTCTCTGATGAAGCTCCCTTGGGTGCAGCTCCTCTGGCGCCGTGAGCCTGGAGCCCAGAGATGGGCTGGGAAAGGTTCTTTTGTGGTTCTGTGACCGCTGGGGAGGGCAGGGGCGCTCCGAGCCGCGTCCCCTCCAGCCACAGCCGCTGCCGTGGGCCTGGCAGGGCTGTGCTGGGCACCACGGCAGCCAGACGTGTGCAGGAGCTGGGGTGGGTTGGACGGTCGGGATGGATGGAGACGAGAGATCTCTGCAGTCAGGTCATGGAGCATGCGGTTTATTGCAAAGGGCGTGGGTGCAGGGCCCTACTTGGGGCTGCCAGCCCAGCTCGGAGCAGGCCCAGTAAGAGCAAGAGTGTAAGAGTGCAGGAGTGTAAGAGTAAGAGCAAGAGAGTGCAGGTGAGAGCAAGAGCACGAAGTTCTCGTTACAATACAATAAATCTTCTTCTGTGCTGAATATTCTAATTTCCACTAACCAATCTAGTACAAGATACAAATCCTATAGCATTTACATGCAGCCTATAAGAATCATTACATTACCATACTACGTTACATTTTAAACCCTAAAAACGACTCTTTGAACCCCTTCTGCCAGGCTAGTGGGGTCTGCTCTGACCCTTGGACCTGTCTGCAAGCAGAGGGTATTGTTCAATAAAAAGGGGATTACCTTCAGCCGGCCATACCACTGTTTTCCTGTTGTTCAGTAACTAAGCCTTGGTATCTCAAAGCTTGCCTTCATTTCAATCTTGCTTATAGTTTCTATATTCTCAAAATCTTTTGCCAGGCAATCATATTTATAAGGCTTTCCTCTTTCATCTTCCCCAACAGACGTGCCTCTCGGCACACATCTACCTCCTTCCAGGGAGTTCTGATGACTGATTATCAGTAGCTAGTGTAGCCCTTTCTGGCCATGCCGGAGCTTTAGAGGGATTTCAAGGGCGTTTGGCCATGGCTGCTCTTCCACGCTGGTTGGAACTTCCCTGGGAAGTTCTGCATGCTGGTGCTAATCATTTATCTATTTTCTGAGTAATACGTGTGTCAGAGCTCAAGACAGTAGCTTTTCAGAGGTTTGAACAATGGTGACCATCCATTCCACTTTACAGCGTAGTTTTTTATCTGAAATTGGGTTTTAGGCTTTCCTCTGTTGAGCTGTGTGACTGATCTTAAAAGCTTCTTGATATATTACCCAGGCCTATTAGATTCTACTAGACCTCTCCATCACCAAGAATTGATTTCCCCCTCTTCCCCCCTTAATGCTTGAACTCAGAAGGCCCTTAGGGCTTCTGGCTTAATTAAAAATTAAATTTACAGATCATTTCTCAAATCATCCCTTAAGCAGCCAGTAATAATGATCACCTCTGAGTGGTGTGTGTCACTGTCATTTTAATGTGCTGTGCAGTAAATAGTAATGTGTCCCCTCTGTGAACCCTGTGTGGAGCAAGCTGCCCTATGCTGCCCTCTGTTTATTTATGTGGATAACACAGAAATCAGCGTGGTTTGAGTCCTGGGGATCTACACCACACTCCATCTTCAGTCACTGTTTCTTCTTGCCGTAGCAAAGGAGGGAGCGAGTTGTCCTGCATTTATGAACACATCTGTTTGTTTTGAAAACTATTTTCATCTCCCCCAATTGTTTCCCCTACCATTTGAAGGTTACTGGTTTTGTTCCTTTTGCTGGGATATTCAGTTTCCAAAAGTCCTTTTTCTTCCAGTTGAAAGGAAACTCATGTTGCACTTGAAGAGAATAGGAAAAAGCTGCCAGTCCAAACTGGTACAAAGGTTCTTGCTGTGATGCTTGACAATAAACACACTGCTGAGGGTCTGTGAGGTACTTCAGTACTACACGTGGCAGAGTTCATTGCAAACAGATATCCAACTAACTGTGCCCCCTCTTACAAGCACTCTCTCTAAGCCAATCCACTAATGGCTTTCTCTTCCTGAGCAGTTTGCCTGAACTTCTTCAATCTGTGATGAGTCTGCTGAGAGTTTTCTCTGATTATTTACTATTCATCCTTTGCAATTGGTTGCATAGAGCATTTGCTATATTTTCTTCTCTTTTTTTGGTTGTTTTGTGGGTTATCTGTGTGTTTTGAAATAGAGAATTAACATTAGTGAGTGGTGAATAGTTTTGCTGATGCACAAGTCTCTGCCCACATGCAGTGTAGGTGTTTGTATGAAGGCACTTGGAGCGTTTGTGCAGTAACAGGTGGGTGATTGCTGCTGAGCTGAGCACAGACCTGCAGACTCGGACAGATGAGGCATCTGGGGCCCCATCCAGGTTTGCTTTCCCATCAGATAGGTGGTTTTCTTCCCCTTGTTTGTCCTCTCAGTTCCATATTGCATTTATTTTTGTTCCCTTTCTGTGCCCTTTTTCTCCACCATTCTAAAAGGCTCTTACCTTAATGTTTGAATTTGCTCTGGCTCTTGAGTTAAATGTGCCTTTTTCTCACCTGATCTCAGGAGTGCCATGTGAAGCCAGAAACTCCTTGTGCTTATTTCTTGATTTGGCCGGCTTGGCCATTTTTCAGTGCTCCTCACAAGTGTTTTAGGGAGCTGTCTGTGCTGTGTCACACCTTTTGAGCTGTTGTTGGTGGGCCTGTGCCTCAGCTCCACCACTCAGACCTGCACTGTGTTGCTCTGATCTGTGGCCCAACCGTGCTGCTCTCTTCCCTCTCTGGGCACCACTCTGTTCTATTTCCAGATATATTTTTGCTCATTAAACTCCTAAAAGACAGGCTGATCAGAAGACAGTCCCAGGGAGAATTTGGCCGAGAGATACTTTGCCAGATCCTCTGCAGTCAAGGTTGAATTTTGATGGGGATGAACATTTAACAGCTCAGCAAGTGGTCTCTGAGCTGAAACCCTGCAGTAATAGTGAAGAACAGACTCAGGAAGAAAAAAATGACCCCTTGAAGCCCTTTTTACCAAAGGAGTACATAGTTTAATAATTGTTTGAATTACTCCTGTGAAAGCCCCTTGCACTCTAAGAAACATCACTAGAGAAAAATAAGTTAGCCGCAGCTGAGGTGCCAAACCATTAACCTCAGCTGCTGGAGTGCAGTGCCTGCTCGTGCCTGTGTGAATCAGCTGTTCAACTGGTGGCGTCAAAGGAGTGGCTGTGCCCCAAATTCTGGGGGGGGTAAAAAGAGCAAAAGCTGTCTAGAGTATTCCCTAAACCAGCCAGAGCTTCTTTAAAACAGTGGCTTGAGTCCTCTGTGACATGCAGAACCCTAAAACTCCCCCGGTGAAAGCTTGAGCTGCCTAGAATCGGGGTCTTTGCATCGCTATCAGCTGCAGATCCCCTGGAAACAGCTCGCAGGGGCTTCTCCCCGTCAGCTGCGGCTTGAGCGATCCGTGCCTCCTGCTCCTGTGCTGCTGGGGCTGCGGTGGGCCACGGGAAACGCTGTCCCAGAGCCAGGGGATGCTGCAGCCCCTCCGAAAGCGTGCCGGGGCGGATCAGCTGGGGAGCGGCGGAGCAGCCCGAGGCCGAGCAGGAGCGCTCCCGGCTCCTGCCCCAGAGGC
>WEIT01010400.1:198661-264597 GCA_013389985.1 Dryoscopus gambensis | reverse complement strand
CAGCACGGTCGTGTTCCCATCGCCTTGCCGGGCGGGATGGGCCCGCTGCTGATCTCCCGTCAGCACCTGGTCGTGCTCCCATCGCCTTGCCGGGCGGGATCTCCCGTCAGCATGGTCTTGTTCCCATTGCCTTGCTGGAGGATGAGCCCGGTGCTGGATCTCCCATCAGCAGCGCTTGGCTACCTGCGCCCCTGGCACCTGTGCCCCGCTGGCCCCGGCAGATCCCAGCCCGGCCCCGGGCGCTGAGGAACATGAGACCCATGGACAGGTCGGGGTAAACCACACCCTTCTCCCTCTCCCTATAGCTTGATGGCTCTTGGAATGAAGGGAACGGCTCCCCCCGAGTGTTCTTCTGGAGCCTGCTCGTGTGTGTGCCACAGACAGCCCCGGGGCTTTCTCGCAGCTTGGGCTGTCACAGCTGATGGAGTCGGAGGCAGCCCTTGCATCGCTGATTTGCTGTTTCCTGTTCTCTTCCCTCAGTCAAGGATGCTGCTGCACGAAAAGTCCTTGTTCCAGATCTCGGCTCACTCCAGGGGGTCCTGAATTAATAGTTAAGGTTTCTGGCTTGGCAGCTTAGTTGATGTGCTGTTGTTTGAAGTTGCTGGATGGATGCTTGGCCGTGGGAAGGCAGGAGAGCAGGGTCCCTGCAGGCAGCTGGCTCGCCCGGGGCAGCCTGGGCACGGCAGCAATCTGCATTTCCCTCGCATGGCTCGGGCCATGTCTGCCCTTGGTTTTCCCCCAGCGTCTCACCAAGGATGTGTCTGCACCGTGGCTGCTGTTCGTGGCCGCGTCTGCCAGCACCCCCACACCGATCTGGGCACAAATCCTTGATGGAAGAGAGTCCTGCTCCCGCAGGAAGGGGAAGGGATGCTGCTGGACTTGCTTGTGCAGTCCTAAATAACAGCCTGTTTATCTGTGCTCTTTGATAGTGTGTTATTTCCTAGAGTAATGTTGTGTATCAAAATAACCTGGAAACATCTGATTGCCCGTAAAAGAGAAAAACTATAGATTGCAAGTGCTCTGAAGCTATTCTAAAGTAAATCTGTCCTGTGCAACTGCAGAAGGTTACTGAACATAGCCAGAAATTGTCTCTGTGGGGCTCCCGTCTTAGATCAGGTGAATGTTTCTGGGGTGTCCTGAGACCAGTTCAGTCCTAAGGGCACCTGTATATGGCTAAAATACAGCACTGTACCAAGCTCTCTCACCCTGTCTTGTAGGATCCTTAGCTCTCTGAGACTGTCTGATGTGAACTGCCTGAAACTTTGGCAAGGAACCCTCTGACTCGCACAATTTTCCCTGGGAGAAAGCTCTGGGGTGGGTGAGAAGAAGAATGCTTGTGTGGGATCAGTCAAAACAGTGATTTTATTTCTGATCTGTTATCATAAGGCATGTTCCCATGCCAGACTAAAAAGGATTCCAAGTGAAAAGTAGCAGTAGGAAAAAAAAAAAAGGGAATTTTTGCAGTAATGTTTTTTTTTCTCATTCCTTCCACTTCTCCTTCCTCCTTCCCTATGGTGTTCTGGCAAAATCTCTAGTATCTTGCCAAGTATTTAGCAAGAAAGTGGTTCAGTTTTGGCATCTTTTTGACACTGATCATTCTCTGGAGTCTGCCCTGTCTGCTCAACAGCTGGTTCTGCTCAAAGAGTCCACTGGAACTATTTGTGCATATTTGTAAATGATGGATTTAGATAATAGTTGTACAGTCCTGCTGTTCTGGCACAGCAACATTCACATTTGCTTTGCATAGGAATAAAGGATGATGCCAGGGACACAGGATGGGACACGAGCTGTGTCTTCCTTTAATGTGAACTTGAGCTGTCATGTGAGGTCATGGCAGGGCTGACTTCCGTGGGGGGAACGTTTGAGTCTTGCTGGGCTTTAGGGGAGTTTGTACTGTATCAAGTGAGCTCAGAATCTTCCAGTGCTGTTTGGGGACTGGTTTTGAGCAGCTGTAGCTTGGGCCAGTCGTGGTGTTCAGGTACATCTTCCAGTGATGGATGCAACAGGTACCGTTGGCACAGGAACATAATTGTCCCATTATCTGAAAGGCCCTCTTTATCTGCATCTGGGGTGCAAACAGAGCTGCTGGGGTTCAGAGCTGCTGGCTCAGCTCTTGGGATGTCCCAGTGCTGGAGGAATGACATTGACCTCAAACCTGGTACCTGTTGGATGTGTTCTTGGGTCCTTATCCCAGCTCCTCAGGAGCGTCTGTCTGGCATGCACCAGCTCAGGAGCAGCAGCTTTCCCTCTGTCCCCCAAGCCGAGCAGCTCTGATTTGTGCATGTCCTTCCTGCTGAAGGCATGGCAGGTGTTCCTCTGCCTGGCTGCAGGCCCTGCATCCAGGACAGAGCTGGTTGCCTGTAGACTTTGCAGTGAAGCAGCAAAGAAGTTGGTATTCTCTGTATTGATAAAAATGCAGAGAAAAGGATGTATGCATATCTTTAGCAAATAGAATGAAACCCTACTTTCTCCCCTGCCTTCTGCTGTTTCTCCTGTCAATCCGTGCCACCAGTCCCACTTGGAGACCCAGTTCCACTAGTGCCTGTTTGTTTACACGTGTTTGTGTAAGCTTGCTTGATGTGGTGGTTTCAGAGGAAAACCCCGAAGTGGCCCCGGCGCTGCAGCACGCTGCTGTGTGCCCAGCACACCTGGGCTCTGCTGCAGCAAGATAAGCAGAGCAGCCCTTTCAAGCTCCCCAGCAGAGCTCAGACGGTCACCTCGGGGGACTGCTTCACAGCAGGGGTTTGTGCTCGTCCTGCTGAGCCCTGTGTCTTGCCTCCAAGCTTGTTTTCTCTCTATTGACTCAAAGTAAATTAGCTTCTACTCTCTTTCTCTCTTCCCTCACAAAAATAAAGAGAGGAAAGAAAGGATAAGAGCTAGCTTGGGAACTGTTGCATATGTGAATGCAATTTTAGAGTAGAGTTCATCTGTTTTTCTTGGAGGCTGCAGTCAGAGCGTGGAGCCGTGCTGCTTTCCCTGCTCCCACCAGGCTCCCATGTCAGTGCTCCCAACAGCCTTGGGAGGGTCCAGCTCTGCATCCTGTCCTGCACCTGAATCCTAGAGCAGCCAACTGGGAAAGCATCTCTTGCTTTCCGTGCTCCTGCTGAGTGCTGCTCTCAGCTGGGTTATTGCTCAGCCGTGGTGGTATTGCTGCCTGATTTATACGGCTCTCTCCTTCTTGCTCCTCTGCCGCTTGAGTACAGCCATTATAAAAGCCATCTGCAGCTTGTGCCTTTATTCCTTGGGTTTCTAGGCTGGCAGATGGTATGGACAAAAAAAGAGCCTTCCTCTGTCTAAATTAAGCAATAACACATCAACTTCCAATCACATTCTTATTATCACCTCGTGATCGCACTTTCATAAAATCCCCGTTTCCACAGCTAAGCATGATGGATATTTCCCAGCCTTATGGCTTGTGTCTGAAAGAGTCTCTGTGCCACAAGCCCTAAAAGGACATTTCAAGAAATTACACACCTGTCCTTGCCTCCTACTTTGCAGTTTGCAGCAGCTCTGCCCAGCCAGGCATTTGTTGGTGCTGAAATAAAACCTGGACAGATCCCCGTGTTTGGTGGGGTCAGAGCCGGGCCTGGCTGCTGTGCTGGTGGCTGAACGGGCTGCTCGTTGTCTCCTGTGCTCACATTTGGTGTGAGTTTGGGTATCACTGCAATTCAGAAATCTCATTTTAGAGCTTTTATCTTGTCACCATAAAAAGCAATAATTTGATTCTGTTCTGTTACAGATTTTTTTTTTTCCTTCGTTTGACCTGCTGGTTTATTATCTTTTCCTCATTTGGCCTAATTAAAGTGCTGTGTACAGCAGCTTGTTAGACTTAACTACGTTCCTGCATCGCTCCGGGAAGTGCATCTTCACTGATCGCTTTAGCAGCAAATTTGGCCCTGGGCAAATAATTTGTAGCAAATCACTTGACTGACTGAACATCACCTCCTTTTTTGGGTTATGAATCGTCTGTGGCAGATCGTTGTTCTTGTTTCTCGTAATGATTTCCCAGCTAATTCCTGTGACTAATTTTTGGGCTGGGGTTGCTCACCCCTGGCTCCCTGTGACTCGGCACTTGTGGCTCAAGCTGCTCCAGCTGGACCTGTAATCTGTAGAAAATGCTTTGGTTTCTTTATTGAATCAGTCTAACCACGCCGGAACTTAATGTGAATTCCAAGTTTTCTTGGACATTCTGAATATTTTGTTCAACCTTTCAGCGTTACGAAAGGCTTCCTTTGTTGCATGTGGATGTTGAACAGAAAAAGTAGAAAGAAATTAATTACAGAAAATGTTTGTTTTAACCCTGGCTATTTTATTATACACTTTTTTTTTTTTAGTATTCCCTTGGTTCTAGTTCCTCATATCCCCATCACCCTATAAGACAAGCTGGTTTTTTTCTAACTCAAAGAGACACCCTGCATCCAAAGCCTGGGGGAGCAGAGGTGACACTCAGGTATTGATGCAGCAGGGGAGGCCTGTGGCCCAAGGTAAACTCTTCTGTCTTTATTCCGCAGCAAATGCTAAACTTTGCCCACAAAGAGCAGCAGCTCCTCCTTGGTTTTGCCCGAGTGCGAGCAGGCTCAGCACAGATGAGTTCTGCAGCTGACAAGGCCCTGGGGCTCTGCGGCTCAGCACAGGGTGCAGGGTCACAGCCCGTGCTGGGTCACACCTGCATCCCCTCAGCCTCCCCCGGAGCCTTCCTCGGCGGGGGCAGCTCTGTGCCCTCCAGGTGAGGCAGTGCCTCACTCCCGGGGGAATTTCGCTGTGCAGCAGGGGATAAGTCACGGCATAAATGAAAACAAAGTGCTTAGTTCTCTCTGCACAATGCTCTGATAGAAAAACGTGCTGACTGCTTTCTGCTCTTCCCTCAAAAACTGATGTGTTTGTAAATTCTAAGCAAGTACTGACAGGTGACTAATTTATTTTTGTCAGCTTAGCAACAAAGCCTACCCTTTGCCACCACATTCATTTGTTATGGCAGTGCGTTGGCTGACATTGAGATTCATTTGGGTTTTTAATGTATCTCAGTGATGCAGCATCATAGCTATTCAGCTGCATTCCTCTCTTTTTCTCCTAAAACTAATTCATTTCTAATTTCTCCCCATTATTTCCTTAAGCTCTGTGTGCATCTAGGAACAGGCATTCACAGTTTTCCTAAGGTGGAAAGCCTAAAGCTGCAGTTTGGAGGCTCATGAGGTCACTGCTGACTTCCACCTCTTCTTTTACAACACAAAATGCAAGGAGAAATGGAAGAGGAATAGAGGCAGTTTGGTTATTTTTTTTTTCTCTTCTGGGACATGCAATGTGCCATTGCCAAAAAAGATCAAGACTGATGTCCGTGAGTGCTGTCAAAGATAGCAGAGCCTGGAGCAGTGACAGCACCGAGCTCTGTGCCAGCCACTCCAGGTCGGGGTGAGCCCAGCTGGCCCAGGCAGTGCCATGGGAAGCACAGGGCACACCCTGCACATCGTTCTGGGGAGATTGGGGATCCTGGTATTGCAGGAGTCATCTGGGAACAGATCCAGGGCTGCTCTGAAAGGCAAAGGGCTTGAAAAGTAAAGGGCTGGACCTTTTGTATTTCCTATGTGTCTCCTGGTGTAGCTCCCACTGTATGAGTGAAGATCATCCTCCTGACCCGCTCCTGCTGTCACCCAGCAGTGGGCGTGATGCCAGGGGCAGCAGGACCCAGCAGCACCAGCTCTGATGGTCAGCCCGGGCCTGGCTGCGGGGTCTGGCCCTGGGCAGCGGTGCCAGGGGGACACAAAGGTGGCTCCCAGGAGCTTCCTCACCGCCGTGGGTGGGTTGTGCCCCCAGAGAGCGTCACTCACCCAGAGCAAGCCGTGTGTATTCTTGTCCTGTGGGACAGCAGCTCCTCCTCCAGA
The DNA here is from genome assembly GCA_013389985.1 of Dryoscopus gambensis. Lineage (NCBI taxonomy): Eukaryota > Metazoa > Chordata > Aves > Passeriformes > Malaconotidae > Dryoscopus > Dryoscopus gambensis. The sequence goes on along the minus strand of WEIT01010400.1, from coordinate 258,718 downwards.
TGTGCTTTGCTCTGCTGATGGCTCGAGTCCGCTGTGCTGAATCTGGTCCGAAATCTCCAGGCATCTCTTGTGGGAGAGGTGACCCACTGCCGTGCCTCCTGCTGCCACTGGAGCACCTCATATGGCCAAACATCCACTGATATCAGGTTTGAGAGGTTTGCTCATTAGGGCTTCTTGTGAGTCTCCAGCAGGAGCTTATGGATGCAATGTGGAAAAAGCCAGAGGACGTGGCAGGCATCACTTGGTGCTCATTTGTGTGCTGCTTTCAGCATGTTAGTGGAAATAAGCATGGTAGCAATCTTGGAAATTACTGGCTGAGGGTTTCTTTGCACATCATTCTTCAGTAAAGCAAATACTGCAATGGCTTGAACAGGTCTATGTCCTTTCACCTTCCTGCATAAATTTAAAGCTGCTAGACCTTTTTATTTATTTTCAACAAAGTTGCTGGAAACATCTAAATGTTATCAGTACCCATGTTGAAACATATTTTTATAGCACGTTTCTAGACCTTTTAACTTCAACAAAGCATTGAGCAGCTCACGGATGGCGCCATCTCAATTATCTGTCCTCTGTGCATTCCTCTCAGCTCTCAGACACAAGCCCCGTGCTAACCATACATCATTATTAGACTGACTTCATAGCACTAATTGACACAGAATGAAATTCAGAGCAGGAAACAGAGAGACTTTAGCATTCAGTATGAACAGACTGCAAATTAGTGTTACTGCTGTAAAGGTTAACTGAGATTGAAAACTGCTCTCTTACTGCCATGTCAGCTGAACGTTTCCCTGTTTTGGGAAATAGCCATGATTGGCATCTGAGGAGTAGAGGGGGTGCAGAGGGAAGGAGAGCACCTCACCCTGAGCAAATCCTACAGCAGATTGCATATTTGTGTCAGCTTTAACCAGACGTGGCCATCTGAACTTCCCAGGCAGCTGTGAAACTCCTGAACTCCCAGGTCTTCAAAATACCCCAAATCTTGCATGAAGGGAGCAAGCAACAGCTTAGTGAGCTGCATGTCTGGGACATCTGGAGCCAAACCAGGGTGGGACTGAAAGCCCAAGTGCACACGGGCACAAAGTTTATTTCTATTTCTTACCTGTAAGTCACAGATTTGTGTGACTGAAAGAAAAAGTTCTGGAGCAAGTCTTGCCTTTCAGAAATTTATCTAAAGACCTCCTCCTATTTTTGGCAGTTTTGTGTTAAGTGTTTACTGTGAACACCAGAAGTATCTGGTATAGCTGAGTTCATAGAAAATACTAATTTTGGTTCAGGATGAACAGATACTGAATGTTTGCTGCTGAAAGCAGACCACAGCAGAATCATCACCTGCCTTATGCAGATTTTTCTCTTATGATAACATGGCAATCTTTTCCATGATTACAATATTAAAACTCTTTAAACTACATTTTACCCTTAGTAGCAGTCTGCAGCAGTCCAAAAACATCAATTAAAGGGTCAGGAATATATAAACGAGCCAATAAAACAGTTATTACTTACAGACAAGCTCATGTATATAAAATATCTCTCTCTTCCCAGTTACTGCAGTGGCAGCTCATCCGAGCCAAACACACAGCCCATGTTTCAGCTGCAAGGTGAATTTCCATGTGGCACGAGGTGTCATTTCTGGTGGCATGCACACAGAGCCAGCAAAACACGACAACAGAGTGCTTGTGAGAGTGCAAGGGGATGCCAGAGGACGAGCAGCCACCCTTCTGTGCTTACAGGAGTGTTGGGGCAGAGCTGAGTGCACAGGTCACTGATGAAGATGTACTGCACAGGCTTATGAAAGCAGGGAGGTGCTGTGGAAATGGGGCATCCACTTCACTATAAATGAACCATAGAATACAAAACTGACTACTGGTGGCTAGAATAATTGGACTACAAGAAAAGCTCATACAAAAACACCTGTTCATCTTACATGAAAAAGGCATGTGCTTCAGAAAGGCCTGTGTAAATGCTGCCTCACACCGTGGAGCTTTAATATTTTCCTTCTCCCGGCTCCTTGCTCATCCATCAGCTGGTGTGATGCAGCAGGAGCCCTTCAGAGATTTGACCCCACTTTGTGCAATGAACCAAATCTGCTCTGCCCATCTGCAGGTGGCAGTGCCATGCAGAGTAGGTCTGAGTCCTCTCTTATTCTTCCTGAGAAAGTGGGACCTGAAAGCCAGAGTCCGGTCTGAATCCCTCTCACACTGAATTCCTGCTGCTGTCGTGGTCTTTAGCAGCAAGTTTTTTAAGGTATTGAGCCCAACATGAAAGGCCAAACACTCTGTAGCTTGAACTTGATAATAAAGTAAGTCTTGTTTATAATTTTAAGTGAAAAGCTAAATCTGCCTCACCTGCCAAAACCATAAATGCACGGGCTGTTTCCAGCCCTTTGGCAGGTGGTGTGTCCAAGAATGGACTTAGGATAGGTACTTCCAGCTCAGAAATGCATGCATAATGCTGTCTAATCTCTTCTTCTGTCAGCTAAAGACAGTGTATGTTTCCCTCAGGTTTCTTCATTTTTGTTTTTCTTGAAATGCATGCCAGCGCACCAATTAAGTAGTTCCTATCTCAGTTTTAAGAATAATTTATAGGGAGATCCTCCTGAGTTAAATCATCTTTTGTGAAAGATTGCAGTGAAAATGTCTGTCTTCACTGCGATCAGACAGCTTGACTCTGAACAGCTGCATTTCATCAAAGATGACTTCAAGCCATGGCTTGCTAACAGCAGCCTGTCTCGTGTCCCATATCTGTAATATTAGCTTATCAGGAGATGGGAAAATAATATAAATATTCAGTGATGAGTTTATCACTGACATATTGCAAAACACAGATGCTGAATTTCAAAACTGTGAAATGAACGGTTCACAGGGTCTGATATTACCCCCAACATGCAGAACATGTTTTTGTTTATTTCTGAATGAAAATATCTTTTCCCATTTTCAGCATCTCCCTGGTGTGGGAAGCACTGTCCCTGTCCATCCTGAGCGCCTAAAAAGTTGTGGGGGAGCCCTGTCCTAACAGGAGTGTCGTAATGTCCTGGTTTTAATCTCTCATTCAGCTGGATACCTTTGCAAAGGCCTAATCCTGGCTGATCTTCATGCGTGGGGAAGCTGTGAATGTGTCAGGGCTGCCTCTGTGTGGAATAGTCAGAGGTGGGTTTTGAGAAGTGAAAGGCTCAGCAATATCAAACCACCACGTTTTGGTACAGCCAAGTAAAGCAATAGGAGCAAGTGGTGGAGAAGGAGTTTTTAGAAACTCAGAGTACTTGGAAAAGTGGTGGAGGTGGGGAAGATGAAGCACCTCACCTTCCTGGGAGCTCTGATGAGAGGCTTCAGAGCCGGGCAGCCGGTGGGGGCTGGTGCTGGGGCAGGGACGGGGAGCTCTGGGCTCAGCCGGGCACCCAGCACCGCTGGGCAGGGAGCTCTGCAGAGCTGGAACAGGGCCGAGCCAAGCCGAGTTGGGCGGCAGGCAGGGGTGGGGAAGGGCTCTGGCAGCAGCAGCACGGAAGCTGTGCCGTGCCAGGGGCTCGTCCTGCTGCAGGGGGTGATTCCCAGGGCTGTGCTGCAGAGCTGGGCTGTGCTGGGGGCTGCTCCCCTGCACCCCGGCCCTCTGCGAGCTCTGGTGGCTCTGGACATTCCACACCAGCGTTACCATACTGAGCAAGGTACTGGCACTGACTGTGTGAGCTGCTATTAATGCGGAGTAACACATTCTGTCACTTTGCTTCTCGGGTCGTTGATGCATTTGCCTTCCTTCCCCTCCCCAAAGGGCAGAGGGATGAGGCTCGTGCTCTTAAACCAGAGTGCGTGTGCTTAGGGCTTGTGGGAAGGAGAGGAATATGTGTATCAAATGATACACAGCGAGCCTTCCCTGACTGAATAAAAGGACAAACCAAGCCCCATAAACTCATCTTTGTGGTCACCAGGAACAAGGTATCATCAAAGGCCGAATTGTTTCCCAACGAGAGCTACGCCCTGGAGTTAATTCACACGTCACCAGCAGGTAGCCTTCAAACTGCCATCCTGGGCATTAATTAAAGCTCTCCGAGCTGTTTTCCCCAGCTTGCTGCAAAACTCCCTCCAAACCCGGAGTCTGGCAGCTGATGAAGGATGCAGGGGGCCAGCACCTTGCTGCATCTTCTCAGGCAGGGGAAGCAGAGGATGAGAGTGTCAGGCCAGGGTGCCTGAAGCTTTTGCCTCAGTTTAATTGCCATGGCAGGAGGATGCCATGGGGGTTGCCAGAGGGTTTAGTGGCTTATGTAAATAATTTCGTGCTTCAGCTGTGTTGCAGTTGTTTTAAAAACCCAAGCTATGGCCCAAAGCCCCACTGTGACCCTCTAGCAGTGAGCACGGTGCCCTGAGGGACACCACACTGGGCTCCTGCACCTCAGGCCCAGGAAAGTATTGAACAGCTTTGCCCTTAAAAGAAAACCAGTAATAAAATACCCACCATAGTTTGGGTGCAGTTTTGCATTGAAGAGAGATTTTTAACACAGGGTGAAATCCGTTGTCCTTCAGAAGCTGGTTTTGTTTACCTCAATCACTGCTAAAATATTCATTAAAGACAGCAGAACTGCTTTGTATTATGCAAGGAAACTTCATATTAAGTGCTGTCTGTATGTGTTCAGCATATGAATACGTTATATTCTTAATGCTCAGGCACTGCAAATAGTTGTCTTGAAAAATGATCCCAAAGACTTTCTAAAATATGTATCTGATGAAAAAAAAACCCCAACCTCAGGGATATATCAGACCTCTGGATAATTTTTATATGAAAGACTGGACAAAACTTCCTCCTGAAGTTATTCAGGAGGAGTAAATTGATCTAAAGAGAAAATGGGAGATGAACAGAAGCAACCAGCTGCCATACCTTTTCCAGTAGTTGTTGTCTCTTGCTGCATTTCCAGGCATCCCCATGTGTTTTTGGTTTTGCTTTGGTGTAATCTGGCCCTCCCTGCTGGGCTGGCTCTCCCCAGACGTGCTCCCCAGGCAACACCTTAGCTGCCGTCTTCCAGTATGAAGGAATGTCAGGAATGCCATTCTGGTGGCATTAGTCAAATTTTTCACTGAAGCAAATGAAAAATGCTTTGCAAAATGCATGAAAATGGTTTATAATCCTCGGCCTAAGAAGCTAGGGAATTCCCAATTAAAATTGGCTTTGGACATGAGTGCTGGTAAATGGCAGATTGAGCTGATGCCCTCCCACCCTGTGCTGTGTCCCACTGGCAGTGAAATTCTTGGAGCCTCTGTAGGAAAATGTGTCTGATCTGCAACACATCACATTATTAGGGTGGTTTTTTTCCGCCAGATTGTCATAATATTTTAGGAAGTTTGTGTTGATTTAGTTGTCAGGAAATGAAAGTGAGATTCATGAATAAGTACAAACTAATTGGGCTTAGAGATAAATCTGGTTTATTTAACAACAACAGTCTTAACTCTGGAGTAACTGAGTGTAGCTGACTCCTCATAATCTGCTTTGGTTATTGAACAGAAGAGCAGAGCAGCACTTTTGCAACTTATAAAAGTATCTAATAATTTCTGAAAGAGGAGTAAAAAAGAGATGACCTGATAGCCACTTAATAAGGCAATTTTTAGCCAAAGTATTGTTTTTCCCTTGGAACTATCCTATTCAAGTTTCCTAATTTGAGTCTTCTTACTATTCTAATAGACACTTAGTTATTAATACCATTATGAGATGAAACTGTGGTGAAAATGTCCTAACCATTTCTATTCATTAAGTGTCCTGAGCATATTCTTCTGCCTTCTGTCATAATCTCCTCCATAGCTACTTGTGAGTGAGCACTTTGCTATTCCCCCAACTGCAATAACTCAATGTGATGGCTTTAAATAATGGAAAGCCCTAAAATATGATGGAGTTAAACAAATTCCAGAGGAAATAATGTGAAAAATATTATTTGGAGCAGATACAGATCTTCGTTTTGGTTTTACCTGTCCATTGCTGGATAAAAAAATACTCCTATTATGGTCCAAATCAACAAAATATGGAAATCCTAAAGGGAAATTTCCTTACTCTTGCCTGAGGAATGAATCAGCGTTGCTCCTCTCCATATATCTTATTAAAGAGAATATCATTTAATGTGTCTTTTATGTGAAGACTTTTAAACGTACCTGATGGCATTTAGTTTTTGTTGCTGCTGAGGTGAGCCAGAACGAACGAGCGGGGAGGCTGACGTGAGGGTAAGCTGGGAGCAGCACAGGCCTGGCTGATGGCTTTGTGCCCACTGCCGGGTGCTGTGGGTGCTGCGGTGAGGGCAGCGTGGGGTGCTCACCGCGGGGCTGCAGCTGCCCTTGTGCTCCTGGTTATGGCAAAACTTCTCTGGGGAGCACTCGGGGGACACAGGGCTTGCCTGTGATTTCAGGTGGGATCTCTGCGCGGGGCTGATTGCCTGCCTGCCATTCTCAGGGCACCCAGGCAGCCTGGGGGGCACACGGGGCTTGTTCTGGCTCCTCAGACGGACAGACGGAATGTCAGGGCTCAGCCACGGGGCTGCAGGGACCTTTCTTGTCTTCTCCATCTGCAAACCCTGGGGCTCCCCTGCATGCTGAGTGGCTGCTGAGTGGCTGTGCTCAGCTGGGTGAGCCCTCGGGCTGGCCTGGCAGAGGGGACAGAGGTGTGTCTGCAGCAGAGGGGACAGAGGTGTGTTTGCAGCAGAGGGGACAGAGGTGTGTTTGCAGCAGAGGGGACAGAGGTGTGTCCGTGGCAGAGGGGACAGAGGTGTGTCCCTGGCAGAGGGGACAGAGGTGTGTCCGTGGCAGAGGGGACAGAGGTGTGTCCCTGGCAGAGGGGACAGAGATGTGTTTGCAGCAGAGGGGACAGAGGTGTGTCCCTGGCAGAGGGGACAGAGGTGTGTCTGCGGCAGAGGGGACAGAGGTGTGTTTGCAGCAGAGGGGACAGAGGTGTGTCCCTGGCAGAGGGGACAGAGGTGTGTCTGCAGCAGAGGGGACAGAGGTGTGTCCCTGGCAGAGGGGACAGAGGTGTGTTTGCAGCAGAGGGGACAGAGGTGTGTCCCTGGCAGAGGGGACAGAGGTGTGTCTGCAGCAGAGGGGACAGAGGTGTGTCCCTGGCAGAGGGGACAGAGGTGTGTTTGCAGCAGAGGGGACAGAGGTGTGTCCCTGGCAGAGGGGACAGAGGTGTGTCTGTGGCAGAGGGGACAGAGGTGTGTCCCTGGCAGAGGGGACAGAGGTGTGTCTGTGGCAGGGGGCACTGCCCAGGCCCTGGTGCTGCTGAGCAGAGTGCCCCTGAGCCGGGTGGGAGGCACTGCTGCTCCACACGCTGCGCGCCTTCACCGGCAGGGGTGCACGGCCGTGGGGTGTGCTCTGCATTATGTGTGCATGATGATTTTTGTGGCGAGCAGAGGGACCAAAACCAGGTGATATTTTCTAAGAAGAAAGTCTGTGCTGACAGCTGGGCTGGAGCCAGGTGCATCCTTTGCTGCATCAGTGGCCAAAACCAGGAGCACAAGTGCTTAACTCTGAGGGACGCTGATCCTCTGCCCCTCCAGTGGTTGCCTGGGTGACTGAAGAAAGGATGGTGCTAAGCAGGCTCCCCACTTGGTCCCTTCCTGTGTCTGCACTCACTGCCTGACGTATGGGGTAGATACAAAAGTATTTAATAAAACTCTTTACTTAGAAGGGAAAAAAAAGGAATGAATGCACAAAGGAAGGTGAAGGAAGGAAACTATCCCCAGTCTCTCTAGGATTTCTGCTAGAATTAGCAGGGAATTATTAATTGATATTTTGGGAGAGGTAATAAAATTTCAAAGGCTAAAATTAAAACCTTATCTCTTTGGCAACAGAAACACAAGACTACAGAGGATGTATTGGGAAATGTTGTCCATGTTCTCCAAGTTCAAGTGGCCTCTCAGTGCAGGAACACTTCTAGCTCCAGTACCAAAATTTCCAGCAGGTATTTTGTTTTTGATAAATCTGAATGCTTTTCTTCCATGGCTGAAGGGTTACAGGAGGCTTTACTGACTCCATAGGGCTGACAGGGTCCTGGAAAAGCAGAAGGAGCCCTCGAGGAGGGTGGAAAAGGGCCTGTTTCTCACCACAGTGACATATAGTTTTAAGATCTGATGGAGTATTTCAAGGTGTCAGCCCATTCCCTGGTGCATGACGGTGGTAATTGCATTTACAGTTACGTGTAACCAGATTTGCACAGTCCCATCAGAGACGAGGAGACTGATGTGGTGTGACTGCCACATGCAGGGAGGTGGGAGGTGCTGTGGGGAAGCTGCAGGGGCTGCTGAGCTTTGTAGCTGTGAAGTCTGCTGGTGGCTGATGGTATCCTTGAGTGATGATAAAATCAAGGAGAGCCTGAACAGAGTTTTCCTAAATAAAGTGCACACGGTATGTGCCAGAGAAGCCTAAACACATATATCTCTCTTTAGCTCTGATAGGGGAAGGACGGGTTTTGTTTGCTCTCTTGATATTTTCTGACTCACACATTAATTCTAAGCTTTGCCAAAAGCTCTGACAAATTTTACTTTTATTAGAAATTTCCCTTTTTAGTTCTTCTCTCGTGCATTCACAAAGCCAGGGGTTTATAGACATAGCCTTGGGCAGTTTCTGCAGCTTCCCAGCGTGCCTGCCAAGCAAAGTGAGCACGGGTGCTGCAGGTGCAGCCTTTCCCTGTGGCACAGGGCTGCTGGCAGTGCTCCAGCCCAGCCCTCGGAGGCAGCTCCATCCCTCTGGCTGTTTCTATCCTGCGCTGCTGCTCAGGTTCACTTTGCCCTCCATCTCTGCTGCCTCCATCTGTCCCAGCTCCCCTGGGTGTGCATTTACCAGGTGTGTCCCCCCTGTGCTTTCCTGCTGGCTCCGGGGGTGCCTTTCAACACACAGCAATCAGTCCGGGCCTTCAGTCCAGTTTTGTGTCTGCACACCTTTGAATCTGATTTTGCAGTTGAGGTAGCATGTAAGAGATACTGATCTTCTGACCCAAATTACCTAAAACTCAACGTCAGGCAGCCCCTGGCTACGTGTTTATGGACTGGGGGCTGGGTCAGCTCACAGCATCAATAAGTTGGTGGAGCTGCTCTTCCCTGAGGTGGGTGGAGGTCGCCACCAGAAGAATGTCCATCAGCCTGGCTCAGACAAAGCTGGTTTTCCTGTACTGCTCCTAAAGTGAGCCTGAAGCAAGCAGTTCAGCCATACAGCACTAGGGGAGATGCAGACACTCCCTCCCTCCCCAAGCAATTTTGGTCTTGCCAAGTACTCTGCTTTATGGGAAAACGAGTATTTCCTGAGCTGGAGAACAGAGGTGAGGTGCCATTCTGGAAAGGGTTTCTTGCACCTTTTTTCGCCCGCATATTTTCAACTGAATATTTTATCTGAAATCCAAAGAGCTGGTAGCAGTGCTTTTCACCAAGGAGAGATCTTCCCTGATGCTGGTGCTCCATGGAGCTATTGGAACATGCCCTGTGCATCGTCCTGTAAGGGATGATGAAGTTCTCGTTGCTGAAGATGAGGGATGTTCCCACAGGTGTTCCCAGCCAGCATGTGCATGCTCCTGTGTGATGTGCACTGTGCTGTGGACATCTTTGATCTGGTTGCTGGCAGCCTTCTGTCCTGGAGGGAAGTGCTCTTCTGTAGTGGTAGAGTTATACAAAAATAATGTGCTGTAGATGTCTTCAGCCAGCAAGACACGAGAGATCCTGCCATGAATATTACTAAGACACCAGCTCGGAACCTGGAATACTCCTTGCTTCAGACAATTATTCAGTAGGTTTTTCTGTGGCTGCAGTGATGGATGCTGCAAGGGGAAAAATACCCTTCAAACTTCATGTCCAGTTACTTGAATGAGAAGGGTAAAGAGTATTTGTAAATGCTTTTGGAATTCTGAGAGAGGAGAGAGGTTTGAAGGACTGTGGATACATCTATCCTTTAATAGACAGCTGAGGTGTAAATCACAGTTGGATGAGAGCCTGCTGAAGTTGTTCCCCACTGGCTCCCCCTTGCCACGAAAGGACTCTCAGCGAGCCTTGCTCCTCTCCCTCTGCTCTGTGTTCTGTTGAACTCTCCTCTGTAAATTGAAAATGGGACATCTGTAATGTGGAGACATTCTGGCAGGCAGGGTGTCAGCAAATCTGTGTATGAGGCTCTTGTAATGGTGTTTTCTAGTGGCTGCAGCTTTTGTGAAATGAGCAGGGACATCCATCCCTGGTAATATTCCATAAAAACATGACACAGCCAAATCACTGGGCAGTGCAACACATGGGCTGAACAGGATTTAGCCTAGAGTTGAGCATTCAATTTATGATAGCTCTTTCCCAGGCCATCCTTACTTTGCTTTTATGAGCCCCAGAATGACTGGGAGAAAGTGTTTGCTTCCAAAGGCCCCTCCCTTGCTTGGTGGTGCTTTGGCTCCTGGTTTTGTGCAAATGTTGCTGTGTTGGTTGTCATAATCTTCCCATCCTTGGCACCCCATTTTGTTCTCATTATACAAGATGTTCATGACGTGCTGTGCAGTCTGGATGAGATCTCCCCAGGTCTCCCAGTGCCATATGTCTAATGGCAGATAAGCAGTATGCAGCTTGTTGTCTCAACAGAGAGGCAGAGCCTGACTGCGGCCGCTGGAGCCAGGAAAATGTGCATTGGCTGAGTCCAAAGCATCACTGCGAGGTTTTGGTTTGCTTAATGCACTTTCCTACAACTGAGCTGCTGGGTGAGGGGAGCTGGGCTGGTTTTTGAGGTGGTGGTGGTGATCTGAGCAGTGGCATCAGCAGAAGGTACTTCTGAGCAGATTTTAGCTCTGGCTTCAGTTTTTAGCTGCTGTTGTACCCTGGCAGTAACTCTATTGCTCTTATAAGGAGATTGATAGAATGGCACTGGAGTGCTCAGGAATGCAGGGTGGGAGCTGTGCTCACACCCCGTAGGGCTCTCCAGCTATCATCCGTTCACCAGGGGAGCACTCAGTAATCTCCTGGAACAGTACATTTCTGCCTCTCAGCTGAAAACACATTTAATCTGATCTTTTTGTGGCAACACATTATTACAGAATGCTGAAGTTTTCTTGTGTAGATTTGATTTGTTATTTCCACCATCTGACTGCTCTAATCTGTCAGATTTATGATCTAATTATTTTCCATTACTGTTAGATCCCAAATTAATTAGCCCTGCAATGGTGCTGGCTCATTAGCAATATTCATTGGGGTCATCCCACAAACATAAGCATATCATCAACCTAAGGACAACGTTTTTATATCATCACTATTCACTTGTCCTTCCTGCCCCGATGGCATCGTGTTACTCTGTAGCACCAAAAGAGCCCACTTCTCTGTCTCCCTGCATATTCTCCACCATCATCAGCTCCTGGATGTGTTGTTGGAATGTTTGGGATCACAGGTGTGATCTGTTGCTGCACTCGCTTCTCTCCTGAGCCCTCTGCCCTCGCTGCTTGTGTGCAAACCACCATGCCTGATGTCTCTGCGGGAATCACTTGATTTATTTTGCGTGCAAAAGAGAGATATCACATTGAATCCTCCTACCTTGGCAAAACTGGGTATCAATATATCAGTTGCTAGGTCAGGTCTCCTAAATAACATCTGGCCGAGCGTGCTATTTCTTTATTTGTTAATAAAGCCATTTTTCCTCCTATCATCCTGCAAAGTGCTATTGCTCAGAGCTAGTGTTTTCTTTGTGCTGTGGCTCTGAGTCTCATTTCAAAGCAAAGCTCTAAGCTGCAGCTGTGATGGGATTGTCTGTCAGAGATGGTGTTTATCAAATGCTGCCTCCACTCTCTGCAAAATGTTAACCTCCATTACCTTATACTGCCGTGTGTCTCAGACACTTCCAGACCCTCATGGCTGCTTGTCATGGTCTGAGACAGCTACAGACTCATGTGCTGGACTCTAGATATTACCTGAAGTTCTGAAAAATGTCTCTTTTTGGGGAGGTTTTGATACTTCTGCCCTGTGTTATAATAAGTGAGGAAGAGCTCTAGTGAAGTACGACCATCCTGGTTTTTGTGATGGCCTTGGGGGTCCTGAGGTCACCCACTCTCCCCTGAGTCTGCAGGGAGCCAAGCTTGCGTGGCCCTGGAAGTGGTACCACTCTCCTCACCTAATTCAGGCTGGGAAACACAAGACCAAAGACTTCCTCAGATTAATTCTTGCCTGCATTAGGTCACTGCTGCAGAGAACGGGAGCCCCGTGCAGTCTGGGCTGCCCATCCTTGAGCGTGTGGGATCTGTAAACAAGCCTTTTCCCCATCATAACCAGACATTTATTTGCTGTAGAGCAACCAGGAGTTGGGAAATGCCCCTCACCCACTGCCAGTCAGGTGTTTCCATCTCTTGGCTGGGGGCTTGGGGAGGGGCTACAGGACAGGCAGCTGAGTCCTGCAGGAAATAGGAATGGGTTGCTGAGCTTTACATTACAGTCACCAATGTTTTAAGAGCTCAGCCCATCTGTCAGATGAAAGTCAAAAGGAATGCATTTAAATTCCTCAAAATAACATTGACCTTGTCAAAACTTTTTCCTCTCCCTGACCTTTATCTCATCAGTGTCTTTTGTGTTTCAAGTCACAGCCAGATTTTGAAGCCTGAGAATTTCCCAGGGACAGATTTTGTTATGTCCCATCACTTGGAGTGCTGCCAGCATGAGGACACGGTGGCTTGTGGTGGCCTCCTGGTGGCGAGGGCTGGCCCCCTGTGAGTGCCCGTCAGCAGCAGCTGCTGAGCACTGCCCTGGGACTCTGCTTTCCTGAGCCGGGCAAGGAGCAAGGCAGGACTGAGGCTCCAGCTGGGCCTCCCCAGGGCCACAGCAGCTCCCAGAAGGGACTGCTGGGTGTGAGCAAATGGATTCCAACAGTGATACAAGGGTTGGAAGGGTGGGACACAGACACTGAGAGTTAAAAGGTGCCAACCAAAACAGGAATGTATTTTCTTCACTGCAAGCAATGAGAAGTCTCTGAGTAGCATAGAGGCTGTGCAGTCAAGCACAGTCCTCTCAGTGGTGCTTGAGGGTGATGGTACAGGTGATAGATACAAAGGAAAGGGCAGCGGGCAGTATTTTGGTCATGGTGCTAATCAGAATTGTCCTTGCTTATCAGATCTACCGAGTAGTTGGGGTACCTTGAACTCCTTTGCCATAGCTCCCTTGGCCTGTGCATTTTGGAAAAATTAAATTTCCCAATGACCCCTGAAACAATAAAGAGGTCAGTCTCCCTCACAAGTAAAAGATGCTAAGGGAGCAGCAGCAGTTTCAAGCTGTATAAAGCTCCTAAGCCCCCCACTTAGAAGTATCTGAATTGATGTGCTTTGCTATCCAAGAAGTTTCTCACTGCAGGCACTGTACTGACATTGCCAGTACCTACTGCTTCTGCAAGGAGCACCTTGAACAAGGGTTCAGTCTGTTCAGGAGCCAGACAGCTGGGAACTGAAGCCGGATATTAACATTTCATTTAATTGCAAACTGCTGTCTCTTTCAATGACCATCTCAGGAATATGTCCACAATTTCCACTTTCACTGAAGTCTAAGACTGGAACTGTATTTAGGATTATAATTCCAGTGTGCACTGATGAGCTCGAAGAAGTCTGAAAGGACAGTAGATGTAAGCAAGTGATTCTGGATGTTAGAGATGCAAGTAATTCTGGACGTCATGTTTGCAGCGTTGCACAAAAGAAGTTACTCTAAGATTTTGGTTTCCTTTGAGGGGAGACAGATGTATATGTAATAAACAGAGAAAAAAAATCCTTGAGCCTTTACAACATGCAAACAAAAGAACCTAGATCCCTAACACGCCTCAGTGCATGTCTGTAACCAGTCTGTAAGCAGCTCATTGCAGCTGTCCTTCAAAGTTCCCAGGCTGGGATTGCAAACAATTTGGAAACAAATTATTTAGAGAGAGGAAAGAAAGGGTATGGCATCCAAAAGTGTAATAAATCCTTTGGAGCTTGATCTGGGGTGGAGGAAATACTTGGGAACGTCTCCAGGTCAAAACAAATCTAACAGGATTTTGATTTAGCAAGACCCAAACCCTGCAGGCCCTGCTGCCAATTCACTAATTGCAGCTACCCAGTGCCCTTGCACTGCTGTCCTCTGGGAGTGTGCCCGTCGTGAGGCTCCTGGGACTGGGACTGCAGCTGTCCTGGGGAACGAAGGGATAGTGACACTCATTTGTACGCACTTTGATTGTGCAGTGGTCGGATCTCAAAACGAGAGGAGCGGCAAAACCTCTGCGTAACTAGAATTAGCTTCTTTATATGGAATGGAGAGAGACTTCACTTGATTAATTTAAGTCTGCTTCCTGCCTTTCGTTAGCAAATAAAAGCTTCTTTGTGTGCTGGGCAGGGGGGTGCTGAGGGAGGGAGAGGGAGAGCCGAGGCCGCTGCTCCGGACCGAGCCCGCGGGACACGGCCGGCACCCGCTGCGAGGGGACTCCGGCACAGATTGGGGCTGGCAGGTTTGTGCTCGAGGCTCCATGAGAAGTCTCGGTCAGAAACTATTTTTGTTTAAAGCGTTTCTCACTCCCTGCATTATTCAAGGCTCGAGGCCTTTGCGGAGTCCCTGCGGCCGCCCGGCCGCACACCAAGGCCATCTGTGCCCCGGCTGCCGGCCGCTGCGGAGGGCGAGGGCAGCTCCCGTCCTGCCCAGCCCACACAGAGAGCCCAGAACGCAGAGAGAGCCTCGCACTGAGGAGTCCTGACCTTGGGGACGGTGCAGATTTGCCCCAGAGTTTTACCACTGCCTTATGGAGATGCAAATGCCTGCAGGAATCTCAATGGCTTTGTGTTGTAGGTGAAGCTGCATCTGACTTTATACAGAGTTATATCTGGCAAATGCAATATGAAGTTAGACCAAGGTGGTGGTTTCTTATTTCTTTTTCTCCTTTTTGCTCAGGAAAAAGTTGTCTGCAAGAAGCATCATGCTTTTCCCAGAAAAGTCACTCATCTTGGTGTCCTTTGTTAGTCTTAGAAGAGCGAAGAGTCTGTTAAGTTATGCAGACGGAGTGGTTTGTACAGACATGAATCTCCATTTATTGTCCCAGAAGGAGATTCAAGACTGTTTTCTAACTGGGAATTAAGGAAAGCAAGAATTTGTCTGAGATTTCTTGTGATTTCGAAGGGGGGAGGCCCTATGCCCCATAAGACAGGGAGAATTGTACCAGAGCCAGTTACCAGACCAGAATATTGCTGCTCTTGACTGTGTCCTTAGAACAAAAAGCCTTGGGTACTCACGTTGGTTAGGCAGATGGCATAGAGATGTTGATTTAATGATGGTTTTTTTAATCATGTCACCAATGTAAAGGTCACACACAACGTGCACAGCACCAATGAAGCTCTGTGAAGACACCTGAAGGAAATGAAAAGAGCACTCTTAGCCTTTCCCTCCTCTAAATCCCAAGTGTTCATCCCTGGACACCACGGGCAGAAAGGGAAGTGCTGAGCAGCTGAGCAGCTCTTGAAAGCCACAAGGCCCTTGCTGAGCGTTGTTTGTGAACATTGCTGCTCTCTGGCAAAGCACATCCTCACTCTGCCCTTTGGTGACTGGGCTTGCTTTGCTCGGTCCTTAGCCCGGAATATCTGTGATCTGAAACCCTCTGTGGGGCCAAGAGGATCAGGAACAACACTGTGGAGTGGTGTTAAAAGAGGTGCTTTAAAAAGCACACAGAAGGGAACGGGAATCTTGTGCTGGATCATTTCCTACAGAAAGCAAAGTTGTGCACTGAGCCCTCCTGACTGCACCGTGAGTCACAGCTCCCAGCCGCGCTCTGCCCGCGAGGAGGGGCTGCTGGCCTCACAGCAGTGGCTCTCGGTTCAAGATGATCAACTGTTTCTTGAACGTCTTCTGGAGATGAGCCACAGCTCTCCCTCTGCTCTGCAGCCCATGAGCAAAACCGTGTGATGTGGCGAGAGGGAGTGAAGGTACTGGCCATGGAGCATCAGGCTTTTGCTGTAGATGAAAACTGCCAGTCTCTTGTTGAGCCGTGCAGTCTGTCAGCATGAGAAACCCTGTTCCCCATTATTTTGGAGGAAAGAAAAAAAATTGCTGAATGGAAACAAATCTGATGTGATTTTACAATTAGAAATTGTGACAGTATCAAATATTTTTATTTTTAATGAGCTGTTAACCCTCCCACAGAACATGAATGCAGCGAGTTCCTAGAGGTGGTGGAGACATATCTCTGCAGCCTGCTGTGCAGGACTTTGCAAGACTTGTGGCTGCAGGCTGGGTGCCTCTGGGGCACGTGCCTTAGGTGGGGTAACTCAGTGGCTGGTGTTTTAGAGGGAGGATGGTGACCAGCAGGTCAGGGGAGGTGTTATGGGCACAGGGGTTGCTCTGAGCTGCTGCTGAGCCCTGCTGTGGTATCAGCAAGGTACCCCTGTGTGTAGCTTGTCACTTGTAGGGAGCATTAGAAACCTTAGTTAGACAGAGTAAAGATGAGCCTTCAAATACACAGGGCCATGAGTGAATTTTGCACAAGTGTGTGGTGCTGTAAAGAAAAAAAGATAGTGGTCAGAATGGGAGAGCAGAGTTTCTAAAGGCTCCAGCACATCTGGAAGTCTGGAAGAGATTAAGCAGTATTTTCCTCTGCATTTGTATGTGCTGAGCTCTGCCACAGAGGAAGATGGCCAGAGGGAACGTTCCTTGGAGTGACAGCCCTGATGCGCTTCACATGTTTGGATAATGCCCGAGTAAAACACAACCCGGTCTGGGGCAGAGGTTTTGGGAGTGCCATCCTAGCATGGCACATCTCAGAGAGCAAGGTTTTTGACTGGAGGACATGGAAAGTGTGTGGAGCTGCAGCAGAACCGAGGAGTGACTCAGGTTGAAGCATGCAGCTGGAAATTTTGGCAGGACTAATGGAGTTTGTGATGAAAGGCTGGAGTAGGACTGGGATCCGGAACAAAGCAGCCCGAGATTATCTGCTGGAAGAACCTGAATTAACCTGTGTTGTGACTTTCAGCTTCCCGTGGAGCACGAGCTGCCGGTCTGACCTCTCCCAGCGGGCAGGTGGCCTGGCAGGGGACAGGGTGGGTGTCAGCAAAGCCCTGCGGAGAGGAGGGGATGTGGAGGATCCCGCAGGGCTCAGGCACAGCCCGCGGGAGCTGCTGCTGCTGCTGCTGCCACAGAAGCACCTCGAGCACCATCGTGGTGTCGCACGGGCAAGGACAGCCCGAGCTGCACAGCATTGTCCATCAGATTAATATCATCACTGCAGCAGAGCACGAATGGGCTGGGAGCCTGAAAATGAAAGGGTCACGTACTGAGTTTAAGTTGAAAATTGAAACGCAATCCCAGGTGTTATCAGAGACAAAATTTGTGGTACTGAAAAGGGAGCCATATGGGGTGGAAGGTGAGCAGGTAAAACTCTTTGGTTTTTGGGGATCAGCTAAAGGAAGGTGAGCTAAAGGAGGCAGGGGTAAATAATGAAAAAAGATTTTGCCTGATAACATCTGGGAAAAGTGCTTGTTATTGTGTTGAGTATACTCAAGTCCTCAGTGTTTTTAAATCTGGGAGTTAGTTCACTGAAAGGTCAGCGACTGAGTCGGTGAGGGGGAATTTAGGGATGTCTCCAGGGAATGGGAAAGTCTCAACAGAACACGCCTAGAGCTGAGAAAGCCCTGCTGCCTGAAGCCATGTCTCAACAACCTTTCCCTTCTGCTGTGGCAGGCATGAAAAGATGAGCTGAATTTCTACTGTTGGTGTCAGATACTGATAATAAGTGTGTTCACTTTGGCTTTTATTGGTTATAGCAGGGGAGAAAAATGGAATATTTAGCTAGTGCTGAAAGAGGTAAATTAAAAGTGAAAACTCTCTACTGCTGCTGAAAAACCTGAATTGCTGGCTTGAGAGGAAGCAAAGCAGAAAGGGCTGCTGCGGGCAGCGTTGCTTTATCCCCCTTGCACCGAAGTGCCCGTTCAGCACTGCCATCCCTGCGGCAAAGCACCGGGAGCACGGAGCTCTCCTCCCGGAGGTGGGAGCTCGGGAGCTTCCCCGAGGTTCTCCGGGGTGCACACTTCACGAGATGGGATGGGGAAGGGCTTGCAGGGTCTCTGAGGGTCAGGTCAGCAGAACTGGCTGCTCGTGCTCTTTAAAGGCCCCGAGACCTGGACGTGTGGTGCTTTTAAAAGCAAGGAGAGCCCCAGGCCCTTGCAGAATGAGCATCGAGTGCCGGGTGACCGTCTGTTGGAGGAACGAGCGGCAGCGTGTGCCTGGGTGCCCTTGCACACCTCACGGGGCTGTGTGGGTTTGGAAGGACACAGGCAGGAGCTGCAGCTCCTTACCCAGGCCAGAGCAGGCTGGGTCACAGAGCTGTGCAGCAGGGAGCAGCAGCTCCAGGGAGCAGGGGTGTTCTCGGGTCTTTGTTTCCCTGCAGGAACGGGGACCAAAGTTCAGCTATTTGTGTCCCTGCTGGTACGTGTTGGAAGGCAGGCAGCACAAGGGCAGGGGGTTTCTCAGAGATTTACCATCCCAGTAAAATGTTCTGCTCTTTCCTTCTTTGAAGGAAGCGGGCAGGCACAGAATGAACTCACATATGCAAATGAGGATCTAATTTGGCGACAGGTGAATTAGCCAGGCTTGCTGTGGACAGGAGCTACTCGTGGTCTGTCACAGAAAATACACGATATCCTCTCATATTGCTCATCTGAGGGCTTGGACAGGGTGTGAGAGGGAGGATCACATTTTCTTTCTCTTTTATTGGGTTCAATTATTTAATTTTTTTAGCACAGCTGAATGGCAAATACATTTATTTCCAGAAATGGGTTTGCAGGAACTCCTAGGAGGCATTGCAAACACTCAGGCATTCAGGCACACCCCACAAAGAATAAATGGGGAATTGATAGATGTGAACAGACTGTGGGTCTGAAAAATCGTCCTCCCAAATTCTCTCCAGGGAATGCTGTTAGAGTCTGGATATTGTGGGAGGAGAAGTAGGATTTATTCAGTAAAGATTCACTTACCATAAATAAATAAAAATAAATAAGTAGGCTAAATTAGTAATGAATAGTTCAGCCAGCTCTAATGCTAAATAAACATACTGAATTGTAATGAAAACACTAAAGCCTGTTTGAACTGGAGCTGGAAATCCAAGGAGAAATAACTGTGTGGCACTTAAATTAGCACTCACCATAAAATATAAATATATGATATAAAATATAGATTTTTTTTTTTTTAAAACTCATGAGATTTTAAAGATTCATCTGTTCCCTGTGTTTGGAAGGCTCGAACCAGACACTCTTCAGTGCTATAGAGTGACATAAATCACTGAAGAGTTACAAAATCCCTTGATGTATGCTCTTGGACAGTAACTATATTTGTTGAGGCTCTCACGGGGGTGCGTTTATACTGATAGGAGGCTGTTTTAAATTCATACAGTTATCTCCATATAAAGCATTTTTATAGGATTTTCCACACTATGGGAGGTTGTGCGACTTTAATTATACGACTCAGACTGTATTGGTAAAACTTACAGGCAAAGATAAGCCCTTTAGCAAGGCACACTCCTGCTCTTGAACTTAAAAGAAAATAATTTTCTTCTTGTGGGTCCCCCTGAGAAGAGCTGGGAAGATCAATAGCTGCCCTGCAGGAGGGAGAGGCTGTGTCTGCAGCCAGCGCAGGGAGCGGCGTGGCTCGGAGCCCTGTGGCTGGGCTGGCTCACCTCCGAGGGGCTCCGGGCTGCTGGAGGGCCACCAAGCGCCAACCAGCCCTTCGTGGCCACTTTAAACCATTGGTTAAACTCTGCAGAGCTGCCCTGCAGCTGCAGGATGTAGCGTCAGGCAAAGACTCACACGTCTGAGTAGAGCGGTGAAGTCGAGGCGGAGAAAAGCCACGGGCACATGGAGTTCTCAGAAATGGAGTATTTCCCCTGGAGAAAGTGCAGCTGCCCTTTCACGGAGGGCAAACCCCTCGGGTGGTGGGGTGGGGCTGGCTGCAGCACTGCAGGGGCGAGTCCTGGTCGATGGGCCGGGGATGACCAGCAGTGGTCAGTGCTGGTGTTCAGGTCTCACTGGCTTTGTGACCAAGAGAAACCAAAAGGCCCTGTGGCACTGGAGCTCAGGGTCAGCTGGAAACTGGTATCAGTGTCCCGGTGGTGGAAAGAAATATCTCAGTGTGCAGGCTGGATATGATGTGCCTCTGAGGGTGTGGCCGGTTTCTGGCAGTGATGGGGAAAAGAGCTCTCAGGAGTGAAGATTCAGTAATTCACTTGATAAAAATAGGATTGTCTCCATCCCTAAGTTCAGCAAAGCAGCTTTTAGAGGCAGAATATATCTGCGCTCTCTGACTGCATTACACAACAGAAAGAATGTAAGAACTTAGAAGAAATGAATAAGGTATGTAGTATCCCAATGTGAACTGAAAATGGAAAACTGAGAGAGCTTTTTGCTTTATTATAATAACAGGGAGCAGAGTGAAAGAATGGCTCTGCATATGAAATAGAGTTAGGAGGATAATCAACCCAAACCTCCTATGATCCTACAATAGAGGCACCAACACTGGAGGCAGCAGGAGAGTTAATAAATTAAGGTGCAACTAAAATAGATTCATGGTCATTTAACAACGTGTCAGGGCCACTAAAGAAATGAGTATAATGTATTTAAGTCTAACGTGCAAACAACTTTAAAAAGGAAAGAATCAGGGAAGGAGAAAATGGGAGAAGATTTATTGCAGCAAGCAGCTGAGGTCAACTTGCTTTCACAGGAGAAAGGGAGAAGAAAATGGCACATGCATGCCTGGAGGTGGCTGTGGCACCTCCACCTTCCCTCAGCAGGAGTAAAACACGCTGAGGAAGTACCTGAATACCCTTAAGGGGAGTTGTTCAAGAGCCTGGGAATGGCCAAACAGGATTTCTCCTCTGGAGTATTCCTAGATCAGTCACTTTCTGCTGAAGCCAGCAACGTCCCTCGTGCCATAAGAACCAGCCCCAGCCCTCCTGCTCTGGGTATCAGCCCTGGGACTCGGCTGCCCAGCCAGCACTCACACAGGTTTGGGTTTTTTTTCCTTTGGCTGGTTGTTTTTTGGCAGGCAGGTAGAATAAGCCTGAGCCATCGATTCATTTATTTTTGGCTCCCCCTGCATTGTTTTCAGCTCGTGAGAAGTCGCTGTCTCTCTTGGGTTTGCCATTGAGGGATGATAATCATCAATCCATCCCCGACAGGACAGATGCAGCCAGCGATCCCCTGGCTGCTGGGAATCCATCTCTGTCTGCAGACCCCGGCTGGGCACTCTAAGAAAAGTATATACAGCAGTATAACTCTATAGATAGTTACTTTTAAGCTCTGCCCTAAAGAGAAGTGGGGGCAATTCACCTGTGCAGGTGCCCAGGATGGTTTTAGGTTCGCTGTGGGAAGGGCTGGCTGCGTGCTGGGAGCGCTTTGGGAGGTGTTTGTGGGCAGAATACAAAGCTCCTTTTGCTGAACGAGCAGCCACTCTGAGCACAAAGCTTTGCCTCGCAGAGCTCCAGCACAGCGGGGCAGGGCACAAAGTTGTCACTGCTGTGCTGAAGGATGAAGCCACTCTGCCTTTTCCTTCCCCTCCCAAGGCTGTTGCACATGGATCACCTCTCGTGGTGCCCCAGCCCCACCTTCAGCGCCTCTGCCCTGCCAGGGCACCCTGAACAAGGCACCGAGGGCCTGGGCAGCCCGCACTGCTGGCAGGGTTAATCCTCACACCTCCCCGGGGTGTAAATGAGATGTTCTTCGTGCTGGCACTCTGCTCTGTGAAACGTGAACTGGGGGAACTCTGGCATTTGCACTCAGGACCCTCGCTCCTGCAGTTTTCCTCCTCCATTTCCCCTCCATGCAGGGCTGTACCAGCTCTGCTGCTCTTTGTGGTGAGGAAAAAAGGGAATAATTCTATTTCTTACAGTGACATTACTTTCTCTGCTTCTCTGAAAGCATGTATGTGCCTAAACAGGCTCTCTAAGGGCTGCATTTTAAATTATATCTAAGTGAATACTATAAAAAAACCCCTCTCCTTTTTAAAATTTTTTTTATGGGATTAAAATAGAGACATTAATTTCAGCATTTAATGGTTTTACTGTGGTGATGTTCACAACCCTTCCATGATCATTTTTTGTGACTTGTTTAGCACTTACTGGCAGTGCTGTTCACTGAAACAGCACATTATAAGTGAGCAGGCTCCTAGATGACATGGATGATTTATAAATACTTTATACAGTCAGAACATATTTATGCAGGACAACAATTTGTTTGGTTATTTCCAGAGGCTGAGCCACTAACAGTTACATTAGACAGACAAAAAGGGCTGAACTTGTGCTCAAGAAGGGCTGCTTTGGGCTCTTATCCTAATGAATCTACTACTGCTAGATAAAAATAGATAAGAAGTTTGAGCTTCAGGCTTTGTCTGCTTCAAAGATACGTAAGAAAAATGAAAAATACCTTAGAAAAATGAAATATAAGGTCTTGCATCTTCTAAAGTTAATGTAAAACTCCATGGATGTCAGCAGCGCAGGTGTGAGGCTTGGGAAGAATTACAGTGTGAGAAATATTCTTGTTCTTTGCTTTATGAATCAAGTGTCTGATTTAAATTTGTAAATGTACTTTATACATCTCTGGTTTAAATCTCTTATTTGAGGCAATAAGGTATTTTATGTCGTAGACCTAAGTCTAAAAATAAATGTAAAAAAGAAGCAGATGTGGACAAATGTAAGCCTGATCCTGCTTTGAGACCTCAGCAACCAGAGTGGGATCCCCGGGCCAGCCAGTGGCCCCTGCGCACTGGGACCCAGCCGTGTAAATCTCCCAGCAGAATCAGTTTTGCTGTCAAACTCAACAAAACCTTGCCTAGATCACGTTTCAGTGGCGCTGCAAATCTTCCCCCCTGACTGAGCTTAGCGGGAGCCGCAGTGCCCGGGATGGCAGCTCACGGCTCTGCCCAGGCGGGTGCGTTGAGTTTGAAAATCATCTTTGTAGTTAAGTTGTGAGTGTAAGTGTACAAGAGATTTGTAGGGGAGAATTTTGTCTTGATTTACTGTTACTGTACCCAGATGTAGCTCCTGGAGGTGTGTGTCAGGCCCGGGCTGGCCCTTTGCAAATCCTGCGAGGTTTCCGTGTCGCGCAGAGCAGAGCTTGCTGCGGCACCTGGGAGAATCTGCAGTGCTGCTCTCTACAATAGGGCAAAATCAACACAGTTGCAATTATAAAAACAGCCCTTTCACAGTTCCTGCCATTTCCAGTCCCTCACTGCAGTAGGACTTCATCAGGATGCAGGACAGGTTTGCAGAGCCCTTTTCCCTCCTGCTCCATCATCCCTGAACCTGCTGCAGATCTTCGCCGCAGCTCTGCTGGGTTTGTTTGTTTATTTACCTTCCATTATCCTCCTTGTTCCCCATACTTCGAGGTCAGTAGACGACCGGCAGATCTGCCCAATTTGTTCCCGTGTATGACAAAAGAGACCTGGGTCAACCAATGAGCCGTGAACTTCTATTTCTATTTCGCTGCGGTTGTGATCTGCACGCTGCCAGTCATCCACCATATTGATGAGATTAGCTGGTAATTAAAAACCCAGCCAAGCCAGGCAGAGGAAGATGACTCAATTAGCAGAATGTCACTGAATCTAATTTACTTTGCTTATCACAGACTTATTCTCTAATGAATTAGAAACGAAGAGCAGGACACCTTCAGAGGGAGATCGGAGGGGCTTAAAGGCTTAAACGCTTTCTAACCCCTTTGTGCTCGTGGCTGGGGCTGCAGGGAGTGTGCTGATACTGCTAATCACACACCCGAGGGCTGCTCCCCAGTACCTGTGCCCTGCGGGAGTGCAGCCAGGGAAGCCCTGCTGCTGGCTGCTCCATGGCACAGGCGCTGGCTAGGTCAGACCTCCCTTTCTTTACAAAGCTTCATGAGCTTTACAGAGCTTCATGAGCTGGGAGCAAGCAGGGGCTTTGGGTGCCACGTCACTGGAGCCGTGCTCAGGGATGATCTCTGTGGAACCGACACTGAACGTGGTGTTCGGCCAATGAGAGTGTGGGGGATTTCCTGGAAACAAAAGCATGTCAGAAATAGACATTTCCCACTGTAATGAGTACTTTAAGGCACTTCTCAATGCTTTTCTCGTTTCAAATATGATGTTTGGATGATTAACAATTAGAATAACGTATTTTACCGGAGCTCTTTGGAAGTACTTTAAGAGACATTGGACAGATGTACAGATGAATTTGTATGTAAAGTGGAGGCTATAAACCATTATCTCTGCTGCTCTCTTCATAGTAGATAACAGAGCATATTATGGCTGATTTAAGTGAGGATATTACTGGGCTCTGAGCTTTTAATCTGATCTGCATGACAAAGCCCACATGGCTCCATGAGCCTTACAGGGCTCACGGGGAGCCTGTGGAGGTCTGGACGTGCCGGTCACGCCACGGGATCAGGACTGGAGGCTGCGAGTTTGTTACTGTCACCTGAGCTTGGGTAACACTGATCAATAGCCTGGGAAAATGATTTCTGCCTTGGCAGAGAAAAAACAGCTGGAGCAAACCCTCCCAGAAGTTGTTTTACTTACCATGGAGAGAGTTAATGTGGGTCTTGGATGCAATAATATTACGAATCCTTTAACAATGGTCTCTATCCGTGTTAGCCAAATAACATTTCTGTCTTTGACCCGGCCTCTCAAGGCCTTCTACAGATGAATACCAATGACCCAGGCCTTCATTATCCCGTCATTACACAAATCCTGCAGTTAATTTATGTATAGGAAAGAACCAGCAGCTACATAAGGCTCCATCAGCTGCATAATTACTGCATATATTATAAAACAGCAGCAAATGCTGCCTGTGAATACAAACGATCTCTGCTCATTAGAAACCTTGCAAGAATTAATTAATGAAGGTGTGATTCTGCCACTTGAAGCCATGGGTATTGTCCCAGTGTGCCTCAAGATTCAGCTGTCTTGGGTTTTCTGATGACTTCAATGTAGACCCATGAGAAGCTAAGATGTGCACGTGGCCCAAGCCAAAGCTGAAGGAGGAGAAATTGGGTGTTGGAGCCCCCAGCAAGCCCCACAACTCCTCCCAGCCAGACCCAGGCAGATTTGCATGGCCACAGCTGCTCCCCAGCACGGATGTCAAGGGCTGTGTCCAACCTGCTCCGGGTCTGGATGCATTTTCAGTGTTCAAGCTCTTGGGATGCAGGCCTGGATCCAGCCTTTAAGACAAATGAAATGATGCTGTAATTTGAATAGAAGAATGAGAGGATTTAGGAATTTTCCACAGTGACATTTGTATTCTCAGAACAATTTGCCAGCACAGCTTATAACTTCCCGGGTTTCAGTTTGCTTGTGCACGAGAAGAATGTGCCCTGCTAGGCTGACTGCAGTGATTGGTTAGATTGCTCACACCCCCATTATTTTAACAAACTTCTATTCTGCTTTGCATCTGTATTTATGCCGTGCCACCTGATACCACCTCTCTGCTCGAATGTGGGCTGCTAATTCTGTGTGTGGCCCTTGGGTGTCAATCAGGAAATGTTTGAACCTCGGCCCAGTCCGGCAGGTGAGGGGAGGGATGGACGTTGTCAAGGGGAGGGATGGACATTGTCAAGGAGCGGGATGGACGTTGTCAAGGGGAGGGATGGATGTGTGTTTTCGTGACTTTTTTGGGGTTTTTAGTTTGTGTTTTCATTTCATGTGTTTTCTCAGAGCGGAGCTGGGCTTTACCCGCTGTTCGACCTGAGTGGTACGGATGGTTTGGTGCCTGAATCAGTGAAAACTACATGGGAAATACGTGTAAAAGGGGAAAAGCTCTGCTGGTGGGAAGTGCTGGCCCGGAATAGTGGGGTGAGGTGGGGTGAGGGATGGCTTCAGCTCCTGACCCTCAGCCTGGGGGAGCACCGGGGCCGTGGCTGGCAGTCACACACAGCAGCACTGACCCTGCTCTGCGCTGGGCTTTCCAACCAGCCACGGAAACAGCAAACCTGCTCTGAGTCAAACCTGGCAGACAGGCTGCAAAAGCTGTGTTTCCCAGGAAGGAAGGAGAGTGCTTACTATTTTCAAGATGATTGAGGTATTTTGAGTTTGTTGCTACTTTTTTTAAGCAAAATGCGTGTTTTGAACGATTTTTGAAAAATCCAGCTTTGACACTGAATATGCTGCTTTTGTTGGCATTTTGCTTGTGGACACGTGTAAATAATGTCTGTTTATTCATACTTGAACTATGCCCATATTCCTGTGCCCATTTTTCCCCAGAGAATGGCCCTTTTTGCTTTCCTGCTGATGGACACTGTGAGAGCCATGGTGCCTCTTCTTCCAGAGGGAGCCTGTGAAGGGCTCCAGAGTGGCTTAAAATAACTCAGTGTTGAAGCAGCCACAAAGGACCAACGGCAATCTAATCCATCAGGCAGGAACATTTTCAGTTTGACTATTTCTTCCTCTAAAATAAATAAAGCATGTCCTCCTTAGAACGAGAAGGATACATGAAAACTGATCAAATTTGATCTGATAAAAAAGATAAAACGTGGATAAAATTTATGTATTACTGATCTGGAAGGCATTTACCTCTCCTGATGATCCTCATTTTTCAGGGAGTGTGTTTATTAACGATACAGGTTGTGAGTTTGTACCTATATTTATTTTTGTTTCCCTCTCACATGCTCTGGCTGACAGAGAGTCTTCATTTCAAATGCCTGTTGTCTTTGAGAGTTGTCTTCTCATTTATTTACTCTCATTTTGCCTGCTGGAAGTTGCTATTAATAGTAAGATAACAGAGCCATGCCAGCATGTCTTTATCGGGGGCTTTACAGAAGTTGTCAGTTTAATAATACAGCAATAAATTCTATTTAATGTAAAGCAGGACTTTGCCCACAGTATCTTTAAGTGGTTCATTTTGTCTTACAAATGTAAAGGTCTTGCCTTGTGTTGGCGTGCCATGGTGAAATATTTCAAATATGAGCTGTAATGAGGCCTTTTTGTTGTGTCTTAGCCTTCTGTGCTGTCAAAGCGTTGCTTCGTTATCAATTCCCCATGAATGTTTCTGGGAGGCAGAAAAGGAAAACTTCTCTACCAGTGTTGTCACTTCTCCTGTGTCTCAGTTTGGGTTTTTCTGTGTATCACATGGGGTGTGTGGGGACACAGAATTCAATTTAAAATCTTTTACTCATTCTCTGTAGTCTCACCCCAGCATTTTGATAGCTCTGGTGTATTCATCGTTTTAAAGGGTATGTAAACACAATAAATTTTATGCTGCCAATAAAACGTGTTGGTGAGCTCACCGAGAAATTCCCAGATCCTGGAAGGCCATCAATGTTTGAAATACATAGTAACTTCTTTATTGCAACATTTTACACATCTACAAAATTAGGTTACCAGTCAGTAGCTAGCTGTAAACTGCAGTGCTGCAGGATAAACCTGAAATAGTAAATTTGTATATTACACTGTATGATCTATTCAATAGTCTAACTTTCAAAGGGCTCTTGGAGACAAAATGTGTACTATTTCCAGCTTATTCTTGAAATGCAAATAGTGGCAATACACAGCTTATTAAATGGCTCTCTGACATATGGTAATTATGCTGATTCTAATGATGGTTAAAACCCAGCTCCAGCTAAATGCTAATAGGGGTAGCAGCCTTAATTAAATCCACATTTAGACTCTGCTGTTCATGCTTCCAGCCATCAGAGCAAAGCTCCCAGGTGCTGCCTGCCCAGGTCAGGCGTGCAGGGTCCCTCGGGGCTGTGTCCCTGCACAGAGCCCCCCGGGGATGGTCAGGGAGGGCAGCCCTGTGTCCTGGCACCCAGGGATGCCCAGGGTGTGTGGTGCAGCCCATGGTGTGACACCCACCCCGTGCTCGGGGGGATGGGCCCTCCCCACCCAGAGGCAGCGCGGGGGAATTTGGGGTGGGAGTTGACCCAAAAGGGCGCCTGGCTCTGGTTGCTCTGCCTGCACCAGAGTTTTCCGCCAGCACAAAACACCACTGTGGATTTAACCCTTTGCATTTAAAATCCCTTTTCATCCTGCAAGAATTCCTTCCTCCGCAGATCTGTCTTCAAGCTGCTCCAAGCCCTTCAGCACTGAGGTGAGGGGTCACATCGCAAAGATGTTCTCTCTGATGGATGAATTATTCTCAAAAAGAGTTTAGAACTACTATCAGAGAGAGACGGCTGTAAAGGAGTTTACACTTGCGTGTTCTTATGTTCTCAAAGAAAGTAAATTCTCGATTAGATTCATTAGAGAGGGCGGTGAATTGGTGTTTGCTGCGCTGTGTAGCCAGTTTGGAGGGAGCTGGTGCTTAACTTCTCCTCTGACATCCCTCCCAAACTGAGGGCATCCTCTGCTTCCCTTGTAGCATTGAGCTCCTGATCACTCACCTCTCTTAGCTCCATTTAAAGAGTCAAACTGTTGAAATGGTTGGGGAGGACTGTTTAAGAAACTCTGCACATCACAAATTGCACAGTAATGAAGTTCTTTGCGAGATATATAATGAAGAGCTTGCAGGTTTCTGTCGGTAGCTAAGTAAATCTGTAATTATCAGCTCTGCAAGGTAGAAATTTAGGATGGGGAAGGCTGATCTGGTGCTATAAATACATTGGTTGATAGTGTAATATAGATCACATATGCCTCTCTTGAAAATTAAAGTGCTCACATTATTACTGCCTAAACTGTAAAGCCTTAGCCCAGGAAAGCTGAAAACGTGCCCTGGCTTGCTGGTCATTCATGCCGAGTTCATACAGACTCTTCTGGGGTTTGTTCAGTGCACAGGCAAGGGACCAGTGAAAACTGAGAGCGGGGTCAGACCTTCACTCCTTCCAAAGGCACTGATAAACAATTGCTGCCATTCAGGGCCGCAACAGCCTTTTGGCAGAGACTTCTTCCTTTTTCTTTTTCTGTATCACTGACACTAAAGCATTCATTCTTGATATTCCTGTCCAGTTAATGACTACTCCGAACAGCTCTCTCTTCCTGAGGAAGCTCAGAGGGGCCAGCCTAAGGCCAACCTCAAATTCATCGACAGGGAGGCACTGTTGTATTGGTTTGGGCCAGGACACAGAATATAAACAATGATTTCCTGATCCTGATGGGCAGAGGGCAGAAATCTAAGACCTTTCTTTGACCTTCTGCAAATTCAGCCACAAAAAGCAGATATTGCTGTTCTGTCAAAAAGGGAAGCAAGGTCCAGAGATCTCTAATAAAATAACTTATATTCCTTGTTGAGACTCACCTAAAAGGACACCTTTGCCCCTCAAGTGCTGAAGTCATGTTAAGAAGTCTTTCTTTTTTTTTTTTCCCAGTGATATTCACCATCTATTTTGAAAGATTAGGTAAATATATAACTTCACTTCGCATCCCCACATCCCTGCTCTCCCCTTGACTTCTCCTGTAGGTGGCTGAAGCAAGGCATATGTGCTGCCAGTGTCCAATAGGCTTTTTATCATCTCTAACTGGAAAAGAAGCTTTGTTCTAACCTGCCTTGGGTTAGGTAGGGTTAGACCCTACCCCACTCACCTGTGATTGACTGCTGATTTGGACAGGACTGAGAATCCACCCTGAGCTTGCAGTGCAGAGGTCGAAAGGTCCTGCAGCGCCTCCTCACTCACTCTGCGCAGTCACTAAGAACCATGTTCCTTTTTGGGGTGTTCTGGCTTTTTCCTCCCAGTTTATGCAAAGAAACTTTCCACTGTCTCCTGGGACTTGCCGAGCACTTGTCCCAGTTCTGGCAATCATGTATAAAGGGAGAGGAATGCATCATAAAATGTGTGTGGCTTGCAGAGAGCTTTTTGTCTTTTAAAGAGGTCTGCTTGCCTTCCCCACAGTAAGGCACTTTGAGCTCTGTGGATGAAAAGCCCAGCACTGTGTAGAACAATGAAAGCTCTAACACTGTCTGGGATAAATCCTGCAGGATTAGGCAGGCCTGAGATAATTATCGTTCTCCAGCAGAGGAAAGAGGCAGCAAGCTGCGTGGACTTCTGGGTTTTATCTGTTCTCTTTTTGCCGTCAGAGGAGGAACTTTCATGCTCAGTTAGTACGAAAAATATGCAATGAAACCCTACAGCAAGTAACTTAGAGGCTGAGTAACTCATTAGTACTTCTGTCCTCCAATTACGTCCCAGTTTGCACACCCCATCAGGTGCTGGTGAGCTCCTCGGTTATTTTGTGTTTCCACCCATCACAGCAGCAATCACCTGGATGCCCTGGAGGGGTCTCTGGGCTGCTCCCAGAGAGCTGTGCCTGGCGTGAGTGCAGACTGCAGCTACCTTTGCACACAGGGTCCTGCCCACAGCTGTGTGGTTTCAAAGATTGCCACTTCCAAAGCTTGTCCTTTCCCTTGCCCCCAGGGTTACAATTTGCAGAGACGCAGGGACAGAATCACAGAATGGCTGAGGCTGGAAGTCACCTCTGGAAACTGCCTGGTCCAACACCCCTGCCCAGAGCACTGACCCCTGGCCAGCGTTGCTCAAGAGACACTCAGTGTGATTCAGTGCATACAAATCACCATTGTTCTCTTTATCTGGAAGAAGGTTGCTTTGGTTTATACCAGCTCAGGAGCTGGCATGCTGTTTGTGTAGGAGAGTGCTTGCCTTCCCTCCCGAAGCCTGTGGCTGCGTCTCAGAGTGATCTGTATTCCACTGCAGCGTAGAGTTTTCTCAAAATTTGGGAGCCATTTACAACTTCAGTGCCATGCTGTGACATGATGCATTGCTTTGTAAACAGGGCCTTAAACAACTGAGGTCTTAAATCCATAAACTGTCTGAGGCTTGGCAACGCTTTGAAAACCTCTTTGCCAAGTAACATGCATTACTGTACCCTCCAAACAAGATCCGACTGAAACGTGCAGGTTCCTTTTGACACTCTACCAAGACATTATGAGACTACCCAGGGCTTATTTCCCCTAAAAATAATAAGGAAAACGTATTTGTGCCATGTGTAAAGTGATGCATCTGAAATACACGACATGCTCGCTTCCTTTGACGTTTTATTTCTTCTAGGATAGAATCCTTTTTTAAAAAAATAAATGATTGCTATCAATTTTGCATTTGGAACCTGCTTGCTAAGACATCCCCCAGACTTAATATCCTCCCTGAGACACTTCAACGTTTGTGATTCTTCTCTTCCCTCCCGGCTCCCGGATCTCCAGATGGAGCCAAGTGGGGATGGTTGCTGTAGGTACCGATATGTCTCCTGTTATTTTTGTAGACACATTTCAATTCATCCGCTTGCAACAGTTGGGCTTGTTTTCCCCCTCCTCTTCACGAAGACATGGCTATATTTTTCTGCAGCTTTACTTTTCACTAAGGCATCCATACAACCATTCTAATTTATCATTTCACAGCACTTTGCTGCTTTTAAACAGTGAGTTGTCCAAGAGCACTCGTGTTTGTCAAGTGATGTGGCTGCCTCACAGAGAGCTCTCACTGCTGTCCAGGCTCTCGGCAGTGAGCCTTCTCCAGGCTTGATTAGTGTGGTCACATCTGCTGCTGCTCTGAATTCTTCTTTAAGATGCGTGCTTGCATCTTCAAAGCTGGAAAGAAAAGTGAGAAGTGAAGAAGCCGAGTTCTTTGACACGGGTTTGATTTGATTTTTGGCTATAAAATCCTTAGTCCTGTAAATTCCGCTTGTTTCAAAGACACAGCACTGAAATGTTCAGGTTCCTGACAAGCTAACCCTGCAGGTGCCCATGGCCACAGCAGCCCTGAGGTGCACGCTGCAGTTTGGTTTTGCTGCTGCAGCCACTTGAAAAGCAGCAGTTCCTAAGTGCTCACACCCAGCAATGGTCTCGTTGTGACCACACGGCAAATTGAAGGGTATCGTAAAATCTGAAAGAAAACAGGAATTTTAGGGAGGCGAAAGCTCTGCACCCTGGCTCAGTGTGTCCAAAAAATAGTAAAGAACATTTTCTGGGTACACCTGCATGTCATTCAGAATGGAAGCAGTTAATAACTCAATTACTTCACAGCATCCTCTTCGGCTTCAGTTTCCATTCTCTTTTATAGCAGTCTAAGGGCTGTTTCCAAAGTGCCCAGACATTCTTAGAGCTACCTGGCAAATCATAAATCTGCAGACAATGTTCTCTGAAAGCCAGCAGACATAGATGAAGTCAAACGAACTCCGGCCTTTTGCACCAACATCTCTCAGAATTTATCTTCTTCCTTATCTGACTTTTTGGAGTTGAGGAAGGAGTAGTGCATTTTGGAATTTTGGTTCCTGGGCTTTGCATTGCTCATTACACACTTGACTTGTCATGCAACAGGAACGTGTCCTTCTGTGGTGGTTCAGAGACCACCTGGCACTTGAGGAAAACCAGAAGGTAATACCCGGAAAATACAAAGCATTTCTGGAGGTGGGACAGTTTTAGACCTTCCTTATGGGCAGAAAGTCAAATCCATCATACATTATTTATCATATGCTGAGCAAACAGAGCAAATCAGATCTCAGCTGAGTCGCTGATGAATTAGGATGCCTGTATCATGCCAGCCAGCACCACTGACTGAATGACTGTAAGAACCCATCTGTTCTTGGGGCCAGCTAACTGTGGAGGTCACTGGCAGAGCATGGTTCGGGGCCAGCATGGCAGTGCCCATCCTGTCATTTTGTCATTCTCCCTCTCAGATCTGTCACCTGGTACTTCTCTGCACACCCACAGAGTGAGCCTTGTGGCAAAGGGTAAAAAATGATGCTCAGCAATACATCTCTTTGGTTCTTTTTATGCCTGGGCTTGTGGAACCTGAGCGGTTATTGGACCAACAATCAGTGCCACACGACTGGAGATGGAGGCTTTTTGCAGCTGTTGTTTAATTTTGGCATGCACTGCATGAAAGAGCAGCAGGGTGGAAAGGGTGTTCTTCCCTCCTGCCATTCTTCCTTCAGATTCATTTCCAGGCTTTGGTCCTTGGCTGCCCAGGATGTGATAAACAAGCACTGCAAGCCTTTGATAGATAAGCAGGAGGTTCTCGGGGAGGAGGACGCACTGAATGGTGAGCAAGAAAGGCTTTATGCAAACTGTTTTCCATGTCCCCTGGGGTGGGCTCTGCTGAATTGACTCTCCATGAGGGCCTCTGATGCCAAGATGTGGCTAACCTGGAACATTTCCATCCCTTCCTCGAGCTGCACAGCGTTTGCAGGAGTGTGGGGGCAGCTGTGGCCTCTGATCCTGGAAGTCCTGCTTGCTCCTGAGGCTCCTGAGCGGCTCCAAGGGTCGGCCCCCGCCTGTTCCACAGAAAGCTGAGATGCAAGCAGCTCCTCCTGGGTCTGGGGGCTGTTTAGAAAAGTTTCCTTCCTTGGGTCAGGGAGGGGGCCTGGGGTAGCCCAGAAGATTTGGCCACTGGTACTTCTTAAAAATGCCAGTAGACAAAAATGTGTCGAGCAGGCAGATACTTGCCTCCTTCCCAGGCTCTGTTTCTCAAAGTATACAAACCTGAACACAAGGATAAAAAAGTGGGAAAATTTACAGACAGAGAATACAATAACAGAATTACATTGGGAAAAAAATTATGGAGATTTTGTAGAAAATCTATAATTTGCCTGAACAATGTGAACAAGCAAATCATCTTCTATCTGACTCATTATGTCTTATTGAGAACTGAATTGTAAGACTTCCTTGTTCAAGCACGATTAAGACTTGCATGTCTCTTGTTGGCAAGATTTCCTATTGAGCAGAGCAGCAGCCAAAGAAAATGATGGTACAATTTTATGTGATTAGGACAAATCCTTAAAAAATCTGGGCAATTTTCAGTAACTATGTCAAGACAGTAACTAAAACAGAAACTTTGACACTTGTCAAAGCTTCATTGTTGGACCAAACAAATGTTTCTAATTGGTTGAGTCAAATTGTGTTTATTCATATCTCTGTGTTTTCTTCAGTTTTGGTTTTTTCTTGTAAACATCTGTTATTTTTCTGTTACTGCTTACGTAGTCTTTTCATGCACATTTCCAAGAGTGAAAACATAGTTCATTCCTCTTCATCTTCATTTAGGGGGTCTTCTGCCAAATTAATTTTTTCTTGTAATTTTCTTCTCTTTATTACTTGTCAAATAAATTCACAATAACAGTTGGGAAATAATTAGGATAAACTAATAGGATTTATGAAAAAGCTTTGCATTGGAGATCTTGTCAAGGGTGGTGTGAGTATTCTGTACATCCCAGAGATGAGAAGGAAAAAAACAAAACCAAGTCTGCAAATGAGGTCTTAAGCTATTCCTTTCTGCAGCAACTGGAAATGTCAACATTTAGCTCAAGGAAAAAAAATTGAAGTAGACACTAAAGGAAAGGAAATCATAAATAATTTGTAGGTTTGCTAATAACCTTTGAAGGCATAAACAGTGCTGGGCAATAGACAGCCAGTGGAAATGCAAGGAGGGTGTTTTGCAGCTGGTTAAGCCGGGGCTCAGGCACCGTCCTTGTCAGTCTCTTCTGGTTTGGGATGAGCTCACAAGGGTGTGCTATGAAAGCCTCAGGCTGCTGAGTTTCCTCCATCTGTAAAAAGTCTTAATCCTGTTTACTTCTTCGTGGATGCCTGCACCTGATTTTTGCTGTGTTTATCTTGGAATCAGCCCGGCTTTGCAAACCCGGGGGTTCATCTGCCCCGCTCCGCCGCCAGCCTGTTGGAAGATCATGAGTTCCTTTGTTTCGAATGATTTTATATTTTATATTTTATATTTTCTGTTGGCCAAGAGTTTCTCTTTCTTCCAAAACACCTTGTAGTTCAACTAGAGCACATCCTTCTGTGTGACACCCCCTCCAGGGGCCTCACACCGCCACCAGGGAGGGACAGGACCCCGAGACACACGCCGGTCACAGAGGGGAGAGCTGTCGCTTGGGTTTGTTTGCTGTTAGCCCTGGACCAGTATCAGCCTCTGTAAAAGCCTTCTGGGTCAATTTGGTTTGCAGCCAATATGCTAATTAAATCAACTTCTCACACACATTTCTTTTGTCGTGTCAGAGGGAGCTTCTTCCAGTCCAGCTCCCGAGTTTTTCTCTGGGACGTGACAATTTCTGCATTGTTGATGGGCAGGTTCATGCACCTAGTAGCAAATTCCTCTCAAATCTCAGGTTGCTTTCTGAATGAAATTGCTATTGCATGTAAACAATATCTATCTCTCCCTTTATTTTATCATCTTCTGCTCCACATGTCTGTCTGATGACTTGGTGCCTTGTTATCACAGCTGCTATTTCTTTCCTCCAGTAATAATTATCAACTATCTGGTTTCTTTTAGAAGTTTAGTTTTGTCATCTTTCATATTTTTCTGTGCTATGTTACCCTCCACAATTCTCTATACAAATTTTAATACCAGAGATTGTTAGCTGCCGTTTACACATTTCCCTTTGATTCAAAATGTCACAGGCTAAATATTTAAGCTAGACCAAGATGTCCAGAAATATTTAGTGTCATTTAAATTTTAGAGGAAAATTTCAATGCTATTATTCCATTTTGCATCACCCTCCTCCTTTTTTTTTAGCGGAAGAGTCGGAAAACACTACATTTTTTTAAAATCTGAAATCAATGAAATTTTCAGGATAAAAATATGATGCAGCTGCATGAGTGGTAGTGCTGAAAAAAATACATTGTTGTGTCCTTCTCCAATACAATATTCTCCCTTGAAGTGAAATCCCTGGCAAGATTAGGGCCAAACTCAACCTGGAGAATCACCTGCAGAGGTATCCTGACTCGGGCTGTCAAATAACTCTGACTCCTTCTATTTTTTAGTGTGGAGACTGGTTCAGTAGTGCATTTCTCAGCATCACTTCATGGCTTTCATAATTTTGCCCAGGTTATTTTTTAAAGTATTTTGGTGAGACATAGGAGCAGAGTTGCAATGTTTTTGATCAGTGCCTGCCTCACCCAGGAGCCGGCCAAGATAAAATGCTGCTTACTGCATTTTTTATCCTGTTAAGTGCGTGATTCATAGAGGAGTAACAAAGGTAAAACTTGTAGGAAAAAAACCCCAACAACAGAAAACCCAACAAACAAAACCCTGTGAGTAAATACTTGCACAAATGAGCACAGGGCAGACGTGTGCCATGCTTTGAGGAGAGCTCAGATCCCAAGGACAGGGTGAGGACGAGCCCAGCAGGGAGCTGCGGATGAGTACCTTCAGGGCAAAATACTTTTCCTAATGTAGAATCATGGAATCTATGATACACATATAAAATATCGTACTTTTCTGTATTGTAACTTGTGTCCATCACTGTGAGTCCTCCTGCCAAGTTTAGCTCTTTCTCCTGCCAAAGTTTGATAAACAATTGCTGATGTGTTACCGCCACGACTCCAGTCCAAAGAACGAGCAGAAGGGCTCTTCTTGAGATGGGCTTATTTAAAACGAGCTTCTTAAAGGTATTGCTGGGCATAGAAATGCGAATTGGAATCTGCAAGCACTGTGACCTCTGGAGTGGGTGTTCTGAGCTGCCCAGCAGGCAGCAGCCCCCTCTGGGAGGGGTGAGAGCCTGGTGCTCTCTGCCGGGGTCTCAGCCCCTCCTGTCGGGGTCCCAGACCCCCAGGGCAGCCAGAGGGGTGCCCTGGACTGCAGCACACACCGTGCACAACAACAGTGGTGGTTTTAAACAGCAGGCAGAAGGCCCCAAGAAGGAAGGTGAAGCTGGAATTTGATTACGTGTGGGCATTTCCACAAGAGAGAGGTGCAAAGAAGTTGACTGCAAGCGGAGGCAGGCTGCTCCCAGGTACCCTGAGGAAAGCCCTCGGTGTGCAGAGGAGCAGTAAATACAAGACAAGCAGTTTCAAACTGGCTTTTCATTAGGGTTGGCTCATCTCAAAAAGCTGAGCTAGGTTTCCCTGGGTGTTTAATGTTTGCAATATCTATTGATTTCAGCTGGTGTTGGTACACGCTCCACTGTTTCAGAAGTGTTGGAGCAGCTGCTGAGCTGAGCCTGCTGCACGTAACTGCTGAGCACAACAATCTCACAGGTTGTTTGGCTTCCCTGCTCTTATCCAGCTCGCTATCTCTTGCCTTATCCTCACACTGCAATGCCCTTAGGACAGGACTATCTCTTGCGTTGTGCGCAGCAACTGAGTGATAAAGATCCTGGCTGCGCCTGGTGCTTCTAGGAATTACTGCAAAAAAAATCCCATAATTATTTATTAATATGGTATGCATCAATGCAAGACATTTCATTGGCTTTAATAGGCTTTGGATCAGTTTCCTTAGTACCCCTGGCCTTCTTGGGTTCCATTATTCATGAGGGAGCATGTTTAATTCAGAGTTAGGGACTGCCAATATGATGAGTGTACCTGGTGCTCTTATCCACGGATACAGAAGTTATCCCTGAGCTCGGGCCTGCTGCACCTGCGGGCATGAGAGCGTGGCAGAGCCCCTTCTGAGGACGCTCGTGTTTGTATGAAATGAAGGGGCAGTTTTGCACCCAGAGTGGAAGGTTCTCTCCCTTTTGCCCGGTGATGGGCAGCGCTCACCCCGGGCCTCGATGGCGGCTCTGCCCAGGCACTGCCAAGGCAGCAGAGCAGTTTAACAGCCAGGGCCGTGCTCTGCTCCATCCTGTTCTCATTCAGGGGCAATCTTCTTGTCAACCTTCCATTATCTTTTCCCCAGCTTTTACCTAAAGATAAAAAGAAACAGCTTATAATTCATTACAGTTCATTAAAATGAAAATAAAATTTATTTTGCATCAAAATGAAAAAATATGACTTGTTCATTATTAGCATATAAATGGTATTTTTTGTGTCACTCTGCCACAAAATCACTTACATTTTCAATGATCACAGCACACAAAATTAATTTTTGATAGCCTTTTGTGATTTGGTTGAAAATTCTCATTTCTTTTTGTGCATTAACAGCAAACTGTATCCACTGCTATTCATACCAAATTTTAGATAATGAAGCAATTAAAAATACATGGATTGAAGATCTTATCTCATTTTTCCTCTGGCCTATTTCTGCTTCATTATTCATGAAGGAATATGTTTAATTCAGAGTTAGTAATTGCAGATATATCTAGTATAAATTGTGCCTTATATTCTTTTACCCAATTTCAATTTATTTTAGCAAATAGATCTATGGGGAAAAAAGAGCAGGAGAGACAAAAGGGCAAAAACTACATCTCAGTGTCGCCAAACAAAACCTTACAGG
This sequence comes from Dryoscopus gambensis, assembly GCA_013389985.1. NCBI lineage: Eukaryota > Metazoa > Chordata > Aves > Passeriformes > Malaconotidae > Dryoscopus > Dryoscopus gambensis. The sequence continues at coordinate 220,720 of WEIT01010400.1, read as the reverse complement.
TCTATTGCTTGTAAAGTATGTCTGCAACTCGGGGAAAAGTTGACGCAATGAAGCTCTGTACTTGGCATATTAATAACCTGGCGTTTGTATCAAAAGGCTGAATTAAATTATTCTGATTTGAGGCAGTTTGAGAGACCTCATGACTCGGTGTTACTGTCATTCTGCTGCTTTATCCACAAAGCCAAAAAGTCCCAAATCAGTGAAAAGCAGAAACGACAGAGATATAAAAGTAGAAAATAGCGGAGTCAAAATAAAATTAAGGTGTTTTAGGTGAAGTTGAGGAACCTTCAGCTGCCAGAAAGTGAAAATGAGTTTGGATGGTGTGTTTCCATGTGCCCGGAGCGAGATGTGCAACAGTTTGATAAAACATTCAGACCCCGAACACATAAAAATCATGAGAGCTGTGCCTGGGTTTGGGATCCAGGGCAGTAAAAGCCAGGACGTGCCGCAGAGGGGGCTGCCAGGGGCTGCTCCTTGGCCAGAGGGCTCCTGCCCTCCCCTCCCTGCAGTGCCGGGGTGGCTGGGCCGGGAGGGGGGCGGCAGGGCAGGGCAGGGCAGGGCAGGGCTGGGAGCAGGACACCCCAGGACTGCCAGGGCAGCTGTCCCCAAAGCCCAGCCCCGTGTGGGGGTGCCCCTGGAAACTGCTCCGCATGGGGAGGGCTAACAGGGCTCCCTTTAACCAGGAATTGTAAAGGTTGGCAGTGCCAGGGCCCTCTCGCTGGGCTGTAACACAACAATCCCCTTGTCCTGGACCGTCTGCAGGAGAAAAGAGGGGCGTGATGTGAGCGAGGTCCCAGCTGCTCCTCTGACCGTGTGCCAGAGGGCTCTGCAAGAATCTTTTGTTTTAACTGCTCAGGACACAGCCCCAAACCTTCCTTTACACCAGTGGAGCTTTTCATACGAATGTCTCAGACTTGAAATAGAGTTTGTAGAATTAACAGTTTGGATTTATTAAACAGTGTGATCAGCACTTTCTGGTGCAATTATTAATGCAAATATTTCTAGCCAGTTATTTGATTAAATGAATAACTTGCAAAGTGATGCACAGCCTTTTCTGCATAGTCCTTGATTCATAATTTCAGTAAGTTAATTAATTACAATCTTATTTTCTCTCTTAATGAATTCTGGTTAGCTTTGATGGCTTTGGAAGCCTTAAACATGTTGTGAATGATTCTCAGCTAAAGTTCCAGAGAGTTTTTATGTTCTATGGGAAATAGCTTTTACAAACTATCTTTTGCCTTTTGGTGCAGAGCACCAACAGAAGTCCTGCCTACCTCCTGCTCCCTGTGCCTGTGAGGAAAATCCCTCCCTTCACAGAGGAGTTTCCCTGTTTTTCCTCGGTGACACTGAAGGCATTGCTTTCAGAGAATTCACAGTGCATTCAGCTGCTCTGACCAGCAGAAGCTGTGCTGCCCTGGGTGCTGCCATCGGGAGCCTGTGCCACCAGAGCCCTGCAGGGAATCTGCCCTGCCTTTGTCCGCGCTGTCACCCCTGGTGGCCCTGAGCGTGGCCCAGGCCTGGAGGCCCAAAGCTGCCCCTGAGAGCCTCGACTGCTTTCAGAGCCTGCTGGGATTGAAACTTGCTGCTGGTTCACCACACGCTGGTGAAATTAAATATAATGCAAAATTCTTCCAAGTGCATGACATCTGTTTTCCTGGAATCCCGTCTGCACTAAGTTCACTCAAAGCAGATTTCCTGGAAGTGCAGCTGGTGCACAGAGAAGGAGCTTCCAGCAGGGCTGTGCTGAGGAATGGCTGTGGCTGTGCTGAGGCTGAGCTGCTGGCAGCTGCTGGGGACAGGGGACATCAGGGCGCTACCGAGCCCACAGTGGAGCCTCTGTGGGAGGAGATGCCTTCTCACCAAATGGCCTGTGCTTTTCCCCACTTTGGCATGGTGGTTCTCTTGCTTCTACAGTTTGACCTTGATTTTTTCCCCTACTGTGTCCTTTTTGGATTTGGTCCTTTATCTTTTATTGTATCTTTCCAGATTTAGGCTGATTTGGGAGAAAGGAGAGGGCAGGCCGTGTGTTTGGAGATTATTCCATTGTCTCAGACCACATCTCCTCAATCTCCTCCTCCTTTTCCTATCTCCTTTTTTGCCACGTGAGTGTTTCTGACATCTGCCTTGCCCCCCCATCACCACCGTTTACTCCCTTTCCACTGTTCTGCTTTCCTCCATCCTTTCGTGGGAGGGTGGCATGAGAGAAAGCACCACGGAGCTCAGAGCAGTCATCTCCTTGCCTTCCACTGATGCTGCAAAATAGGTGGCAAAAGCAGTCCCAGCAGGCGTCCTTGAGAGAGACCTGGAGGCTGGAGATAGAGAGGCTCAGACTCTGAGCTAATAACCATCTCTAATTAAGAACTGGGTAATTCAGATACCCATCAGACACACTATCTGATCATAAGCATGAGCTTGGCACAGGCCTAGATCTTCCCTCCTCAGTGTCCTACTCCACTGTGAACGGTCACCCAAACAGTCCCACAAAGCAAGGCTTCATCAGCTTCGCTTCATTAGAAACTAATTAGAACCATCACCCCAAGCTGGAAAGATACCTTTGAAGTACAAATATTTCCTCAGCTTTTCTTAATCAAGGCTTTCTTTTTATGCCCCTCTGTACATGCTGATTCCAGCCAGCACATGAACTAGAAATCCTGGAAGGCTGGGAGGGAAAAACTCCTCTTGCTGTATTTCCAGTTGGATGAAAACCAACAATCCATTGGAAATCTCATGATTTCCAGCAAAATGTACTGGCCAAGAAAATCTGGAGAAGTTGCAAATAAGCATCCAGATGTCTGGATAAATCCCTGAATTTGAAAAAATCTTTGGAGGTTTGTTTGTTCTTAATACAGAGAATAAAACCTTATTTATCAATATTAGTAAACTCCTCAAAGTGCTTAAAAGGCAAAGAATTAGCTGTGTTGTTTGTGTTGATAAGCTCATGGGCCTGAGGGCTTGTCTGGCCTGGATAAACAAATATTCTAACAGGAAAGCAAATTGTGAAAGGCAGCTTATTCAGGAAGGTAACCTGTGCAGAAGAGAGAGGGATGTGTGGGCAGTTTTCCTCACCTCTCCCACACTGCTCGGGGAATGTCCCCCAGTGCAGCCCAGCACTGTCAGTGCAGGGAACGGGGTGCAGGGACACGGGGGTCCCACACCTCCCCTCCCCTGTCCCTCACGCAGCGCAGGGACACCAGGGCCTGTGCCACTGTCCCCCTTCTCTGGTGCACCAGTGCTCAGGGCAAGTGGGTGGCCACGTCCCTCCTGCATTCCACGCTGCCCCGAGCTGTGGTCGGTGGTGGAGAACATTACCTGAGGTAGAGATCCAGGATGGGGCCTTTGTTCACACATTTTCAAGATGCCTCCCATAAATTCACTGCAGAGCNACACCAGGGCCTGTGCCACTGTCCACACATTTTCAAGATGCCTCCCGTAAATTCACTGCAGAGTGGCTCAGATCTCTGAAGGGCAAGCTCTGCGACGTGGCCTTGCTATTTCGAATGTTTTTGTTGTTTTCTCTCCGCATCTTTACCAACAGCACTCTGTCAAGGCTGCTGCATTAAACGTTGATCTACCTTGGCAGTGGGAGCGGGCTGTGCCTGTTGAAGGGCAGGTGTCAGCCCCTTGCTGCTGGCAGCCCTTGCTCGCAGATGTTTGACTATTTCCCAGGAAAGACGTGTGGAAAGGGCCGCGGGTGCTGGGAGGGCACAGAGCTGCACTGCCAACTAAAGCACGGCAGGGAGGAAAGCTGCACCCCTGAATTTCATACCTGGAAACCTGCCAGACGGGAGGGAACCTCAGCCAGCCTTGCTGCTCTGCTGTCAAGGTACCGTCTGCTCGTTCACATTTACCAGGTGGGAGCTACTTATCATTTCACAGCAATTCTGCAGGCTGAAGCCTACTGACCTGTGGGGAAATTACTCAAACGGCATTTTATAGCACTTGAAGCTTCATCTGTGCCTAGTGATGAGCTCACTGCTCTAGTTTTGAAGGTGCTTCCTGCAGTGATTCTTTCATGCAATTGCCGCTTCATGACACAGTTTCAATTTCTAAACATCCTGGGATCCCCTTGAAATAGCCTAAAGGGAAGTGGCAGGTTCTGAAACTCTTGATGCCCTCTTGAAAGCAATTCAGATGCCAAATGTTGGTCTCAGTACTGGGAAAGGAGCGGAGGATTCTGCCTGGCTTGGTGGTGACTGATGGAGAAGGGGTCTGACCCCGAGGATGTTTGAAAGGGAAAATACGAATTGGTGTGTTTCTGTGGAGGGCGTGATGAGAGACACAGATGGGCAGGGCATTTGTTTCTGGGAAACTTCACTGGCAGATAAGAAAAAATCTACAGCAACCTAAGTGAGCCACGTAACCCTGGCAGCTGCCTTTCTGAATATTTTAAACTTCCCACTGCAAAAACTCACCCCACTTTCCTAAGCAGGGCAACATTCCTTCATGCTCTCCCAGCTTCACTCAGCACCTTGACTTCAAGGTGTCTGCTCACCGCGTGTATGAATTTGGCTTGAACACCTGAGAACTTTTGCTCGCAAGTTTTAATTTTGGCAGAGTTTATGTGTGGGGTTTTTTTAAATTTTTTTTTTAAATTCTCTGGCTAAGGAAAAGTTTGAGGCTTAAATTACACAGTCACATTAAGAGCAGTCTGTACATTAACTGCAGTAGTTGGTGGGTTTGAAAGCAAACTTTGAAAGGTTTGCTGTAAATCACCTCAGCTCACGGCGTTTGCTTTCAGCTGCTGCTGCAGGATAGCCTGACACCCAGTGTGTGCCCTCTGGGGATGAGTGGGACTCGTCCTGTTTTGGTTCAGTCACAAATATCACATATTTTTTCTCCCTCTTCATCAAGGGCTTTTAATATGAGAGCTAAGACAGGCATTTGCAAATTTTTTTTTCCACAGGGTTGAACTCTTATGTTTCAACATGAAATTTTTAATCCAGCCGTAACGCCTGGGTGTTGCCCGGAGCTCCAGGGACTTCTGGCATGCGTTTCTCCAAAACTGATGTGCCTGTTGCAAGCGATTGTTCTCTGAAGTCTGTTCAAGCTCTCAGCTTGTCCTCCACACCCCCTGCCAACAACCTGACAGTGCTCCTGTCATGGAAATGCTCAATGCACGTTAATTAATGCATCACCTTGTCAGTTCTTTGTAGTCTTCCACCTACCTGGCCCTACCCTTGTGTTTTCTGCTCTCTCCTCTTTGGCTGGTGACCCCTCTGGATGGCCTGCCTCCGTGGCTCTGCGGGCACCCGTCACAACACTGCTCCTACAGAAACAAAGCTTGTGAGAACACGAGAGCAGCCCAACCACGTGTGCCCCGGGAGGCCCCCGCTCACGTTCAGTGGGTGCTGGGGCAGTGAGCAGCACACGCAGCCGCCCGTTCCCTCCTCTTGGTGTCCCTCACCCCACTAACAAGTGAGCGTTACCTGCCCGTGGTGGTGTGCCCATCCAAAGCCCAGGGGTCCCTGAATGTGTCACATACATCAACGATTTTAGCACTAAGAGACCTTCTGGTCCAGTCTGAGCTTTCTGTCACTCCAAGAAGAACCCAGGAAGGATCCCATGGAAGTTCTCACTGCCGTGGGTGCTCGTAGGCCTCCATCAGGAGCGGCCCTGGAAGCTCTCCAGGCTCTTACATCAGCCTCGCCGATGACTCACGTCTGCGCCTTCTGTTAGTGCTGGGGAGACGCCTGGGCTGGGGAGTTTGCTCAGCCTCATTTTCCCAGAGCGAGAAAAGAAGGCTGAGCCAGCTCGTGGTGTCACTCCAGTGGGTTCAGGAGGGTGTATCAGTGTCCCAGGGGAGGTCTGTGGGGCGGATTTGTCTATGTGGTGTTGGATAAAATTAAGAAGTGGTCAGATATTTTTCTTCATCCCCTATGACACACCACCTCCCACCTTCTATTTCTTCATTCATCTGTGGAAATTGAAAAATCTCACTAAAAGCAAATTGATTTTTCCTAAAATCATAAAAAATGGAGGCTAAAAGGGACTTCTGAGGTGACTGTTTTAAACCCCTTGATCAAGGCAGGTAATTTAAAGTGTTGAACTCTACTCTTGGCACAGAGCTGCAGTGGGAGAGAGCTAAGAAGCCTTGAAAACACTACTAGGAGGTTTCAGTGACCATTGAAAAGGGTCATAAATAACTAACTGATACTAACTTTTGAATGGTCCTCCCTGGTCCAAGCCACTGAGCCCTGATCCAGGGTCTTCTGCTGTATAAAGGGGGTTTTGATGTTTTCTATTGTCTCCAGAATGGTGTTGGAGTTTGTACAGGTGAAGTGTTCAGTTGGCTGCTCCTGGTCACCCTTTGGAGCTGCAGGTGTGCAACAGCCCTTTGAAAAGCTGTTTGGGGACAGAGGCTTTTCTCCTTGGATCCCAGGATCATTCAGAAAGGTGGTGTAAACACAAACCTCCTACTTCAGGCACTGATCCCAAAGGAGAGATGGAGTTTTTTAGGATGTAAGGTATTTTTTTCTATTCCATTGTTATTCCCTGCTCCATTATTACCTTGACCTTTCTTCCCCATTTCTAATTTGTTCCCAACCTTCCTCTGTAAAAGAAAAGAACTCCTCTATAAAAGAGTTACCACAATTAACTATGATTTTTCTGCCCACAGCCCCTCTCCCTCCCCTGAGGATGCCATGCCAAGAGCCTTGCCATGCCCCAGCATGTCTGGGCTGAAGGTGTTCACGGCAGCGCTGAGACGTGTGCTCGTGGTGTCCCTGTCCTGCACTGGCTGAAGCATTCAGATGGGTCTGAAAGAGCATCTCCTACTCCAGCACACTGAGATACTCATTCAGGAGGTAGGCTGCAATGCTTTTTGTTTACAGAGAAGTCTGGCTTTGAATCTCAGGGAAATATCCCTGCAAATGGCCTGTGCGGATGGGGGAGCTCTGTGGACTCAGTCATTCATTCCTGTGATTCTGTTCTTTATTCACAGGAACAGTTGGTAAGAAGCACACATTTAGGACTGTGTCTATATGGCATCCTGGTTTTCTAATCCAAAATTAGCAGCAGTAATCCCCTGGGATGTAGAGGGTGGAAGTAGGGCCACTTTGGCACCCCAGCAAGAATACTTCACTGGGTTTCTTTTCAGTTTAGAAGTGTGTGTAACTCACTGGTGTAAACGAAGAACAAAATGGAGAAAAGCCTGTGATGAAATGTTTAAGTTTCTCCCATCTGGGTGTTTTCCCCCTGTGCCCCGGAGGGCCAGCAGGCTGTCAGAGGCTGGCCATGCAGCACCAGGCAGCAGCAGCGCCGTGTCTGTGCCCGCAGCAGCTCCCGGCCCCTGCGCTGCTGCCAGCTGGGGCTCCGTGCAGGGCAGCCCAGCGCTGCGCCCCCCGCTCACCCCACAGCCACCAGGAGCCCGAGTTAATCAGCTGGGAAAACTTGTTAGATCAGCAAGGAATGTCAGTGACCCAGAGAACGAACTCTGGCTGAGCGGCTGAAACAGAATTTGGGCTTCTGCTTGTCCCCAGGAGAGTTTTGTTGAGGAAAAAGCCTGCAACAAATGGCACCACAGAACTGTGGGGACTGCTTGGGGGCTATGAACTGGTGAGTAGTAAGGTTGGATTTCCAGACACTTCTGTTTATTCCATCCTCGGTCCCTCTGTAAAATTCAGTGGAGAGCATTTGACTGGTCCAGCGTTTTCAGAAGGTGAAAGAGAGGGTAAACAGGCACACAGCCCTGTGGGAAGACAGGCTTTGAGGGGACTACGATGGATGCAGAGGCCCCTGTGGCCTCTACCTGCTGCCCTCACCCTGCTCTTCAGCAGAGCTGCCCAAAGGCTGCAGCAGCCAGGCCCAGTGATCACATACAGACACTCTTTGCACAGAAGCATGATAGGATGGGAGAAAGGAAATTATACCTTCCAGACCCTTTTTCTGCAAAGTCACAGAGGCAATTCAGAAAATGTCTGAACAGTCTGAACCTGAGGTTTTTTTCAGACGCCTAAGAGAGCTTTTCATTGACGAGGGTGTCTTGTCTCTACATGTGTGCCCGACTGCCAGTACCACAGAAAGGTTTTGCCTTCGGAGCCAGCAGAGATGACATCCCACACAGTACAAATGAGATGCTTACACAATTCCCTGATGTGCTTGCAAAAATTCACAGCAAAAAGCTTTCCCTCCCTGCCTTCTCCCACGCTGTGGCTGCAGCGCAGGCTGAGCCCACAGGCTGGGTTTGAACTGAGTGCCCCTTCCAGCCCTCTGGCACTGCCCATCCTGCAGCTGCACTCCAGGCTGTCTCTTGTGTCTGGCCCGAGGATGCCAGAACAGCTCCCAGGCATCTGCCAGACACAGAGATTTCTGCTCTTCGTCTGGAGGAACGGACTGCACAGCCTGAGAGGCAAAAATCTGTTTGCTGGGATTCGTGTAGTATCAGGAAACACGAGAATCTGAGAATTACAGACAGGAACAAAGAACAAAGACATTAAGTTCCCAGTCCTGGTCTTTTTCTGTGCTATTACACCAGGAAGAAAACCCACTGTGACAAATGGACAGTTGAAATACGAAATGTCATTACACCAGGCTGCTCTATTACAAAAACATGTCTGGGCAGGTAAAACAAAGACATGTGGCTTCTTTATCTTTAGTGTAAAATAGTCCAACTTTCACCTTCAAGGTAAAGTATTTCCTGGCTTGTAATTTGTAGCGGGGCTTGGATTTCTCAAATCAGCTAGCTTCCTTCCTTCTTCTACCCCAGGACAATTATAAACATGAATTTAAAAGCAGAGAGTAAAACCATCTAGGGCTAATTCATTCCTGGAGATATTTTATCAGGAGCTGCAGTCTTCATTATCTGAATTTTCTATTAGTTGCTGGAAGGTGTGCATTTCTCATAGAAACTACCACATGAAAATGTGAATAACACATAATAGAAAACTGAGGAGGAAAAAAAGGCCTCTGACTGCCCCTTCAAATGGAGGTTCATAGCTGGAAAGAAGCAGTACCTGGTAACAAGCTTCCAGTCTGCTCAGCTGCTTCTCTCATACTGCCATAGATTTTGTGCTTGTTTTTTTCCTTACTTCAATATTTTATCCTTCCGCCACCCGCAAGCAGGTCCTTGAGTGACTTTTTGGGGATGCCCAGGGGGTCCTGTTGCTTCGAGGCGCTCACCCCCCGTCTCACTGTGACACAGAGACAGCCTCGTGTGTCCAGAGCTGGGTGACTCTGTGCTGAGCTCCCGAGGAGCCGGGGCACGTGGGCACTCACCCCATCACCCACTGCAGAGCAGGGCAGGCTGAGCAGCCCTGGACAGGAAGACTTCTGTCATCAGGGTACAATCATGAAAGCATAGCCTGGCATAAGGGAGTGAGTGGGATCCTTGGGAAACTCTGGGAATTTGAGCAGTGTGGGGCTGTGGAGAAGAAGGTGAAATTACAGTGTATCAGATGTGCCCGTGGTCACACCACGGTGGATGAATGGCTCTTCAGGAAGGAGATGGGTGTGTGGTTATGTGAGTGAGTCCTGAGGGTTTGTAATTGCAAATATTATGGTTAGTTTTATTGCATCAATATATGTATTAATATATCATTGATATATAATATATTATGTAATTATATTAATATTGAGCTGGCAGGTGAGAGCTGGATGTAGCGATTACTTCCTCCTCATCCTGCTATGTTACGCAAACCCATAGGAAATTTATTATCTCATTCACTTGATGATATATTGAATAATATCTCATACTCTCAGCTAATTATACCTGGGTCAGGTGTGTATAGATTAGCTGCTGTCATACGTAGCAACCTGAAGAGAAACAAATGTCTGATTTAAATCTGATTTAGCCCTGGCTCAGCCTCTGCAGGCTGGCACAGCTGCAGGCTGCAGCTTCACGTTGCACCTGGAAGGGAGGGATGTTTCCTCTGTCCCCATAGGGAGCTGTGGGATTTAATGGATGCTTGTAACATATTTGGGAGCCACAAAGGCTGGGTACTGAAATGAGCATTGTGATCAATGCAAAGCTGATAGACAGTTAAAGGAAAGGGAAGAAAAGGAATTGAAATCTCTGTGAGGAAACTCCAACCTGACCCAGAAAGACAGTATCCTCCTCACTTCACATGCTCTGGGCAATTCCACTAAAAACATTGACTGCAAATGCCTCTCTGCTTTGTATTAATCCTCAAGGCAAAAGTAAGGTCACTGCTGCAGAAGAAGTGGTAGCATTTTCATTTTAAAACAAGCCCAGGGCTTATTGAATCTTGCTCTAATTAGGAGGTCTCTTTTTTTGGTCTCTGTTCTCCTCTCCGCTGCGTGCTGCAAGGCTGGCTTGTTTCCTTGGCCTTGAAGTGGGGGGAAAGCTTTTGTGGGAGATGTTTAAACTTTGCAGATCTTTGGCTCCTGGCTGGTGTTTGATGCCTGTGCACAGCTCACGGGGAGCAGGCTGTGGGGCTCTGCTGTGGGGCTCGAGAAGGAGTGCCCTGCTTCCCTCCGTGCTCCCCTCGCACTGCTCCTGCTACCCAGCACCAGGAGAGTGCAGGGCAGGAGGGTCCCTGGCTCCCTCTGATACCCCTGCCATGGTTTGGAGGCACTCACTGAAGCTTTGTCATTCAGGACATTCTTTGGGTGAATTTTGGCTTTCAAGGCTTGAGATTTAAAAAGAATGTGTTTGATCCCTGTTAAAAACAGGAATCAGAGGCCAAAGGAGAGCAACTTTACCAGTTCCTGCAGCTGTGGAATGATCAGCTGCCACAGGGTAAGCCCTCTTCTGCTGTGGCAAGGGAGTCACTGGGCACTGGTGGGTGTGAAACTGAGTTTCACTGGTGTGTTGGAAGCTCAGTTATGAAGAATTGTGCTTTCACCTCCCAGGTCTCAGGCTGGAGTGAACTGGGTGGTTCTGGGACACAGTGCTGTGTTCACGGGCATTTTGGGGCATTTCTTCTCAGGACTGGAGCTGATGTGAGGGTGGCACAAGCAGGGCAGGAGCAGGGCTGGCTGCAGCTGGGCTGGAGGGCTGGCGGTCACGAGTGCACCGTGACTGATAAGCTGTGTGAATGTTGCACCCAGCCAAGTGTGCAGGGAGGGGGCTCATTTCTGTCTGGGCTACTCCTTTCTCAGCCCAGAATGAGCTTTGCAAAGTAGGAAGAGGCTCCTTTTTGGCTATCACACTGTCGTCATCTTCTCTGGGATTTTAATTTCCTCTACCCCTGTCCCATTAACACTAGATAAGTGTGCTAGGAAGATAAAAATCAGCTTACAACTTTATGGACAATTGACTGGAAGTAAAAAAACAGAGTGCTGAGCATAGCTGGCTGAAGCCTGCATACAACCTCTTAAAAATTATTTACTAGATACTCGATAAAGTTTGCCAGCACAGCCTGTTAAATTTGCAGAGGCAAGAGCCCCGGGGGAGATTTCCCTGCTCCACTCTGTGCCAGCCCAGCTGTGGCTGTTGGTAGCATCAGGAGGAAACAGAGCTCCAATCGACACACAGTTGCTTTCTGTTTGCAGCAAATTTAAGTATGATATTTATAGGCATCTCTGATTTCTTCTGATCCATTCTATCCATTTGAAGAAGCTGTGCTTTGAAAAAAACCACCATATTCCTCCCTTCAGTGGCAGAATTAGACAAAAATGCCAAGACACCAACTTTCTAAACAGTTCTGATGCCTTTAATGTTCAGTTTAGCGCCTAAAAAATATCTGAGGGAATGATCCAGCAGCAGACACGGGTAAGGGAAGCAGCAGCAGATCTTACTCCACATGAGTTTATGGCTAACATGTGTCTGTAGTGCCAGGCTCGGAGGCTATCGCACACGCTCCCACCTAGAGCATGAGGTCCCTGCTGGAGCCCATCTAATGCAAATACATTTGTTCCAAGCCTGCCCCCCCTGCCCCTGCATATTCCCGACGTGCCACAAGGCTCTGTGCAGCGGGCACCATTATCAGCCCTGACCGGCAAATGGGTTTCTAATCTAATGCATGGATGTCGCACGTGGATCACAGGACCTTGGAAGGCAAAGGCGTTCCCGGGAGCTGAGCTGCTTTTGTTACAGCACAGCACCAAAGCAGGGTGTTACAGAGGCTCCTGCGGCTGGGTGGCACTCGGCAGCTGATAAAGAGGAGACAAAGGCAGCTGCCTGTGGCTGGGGCTGCTGCTGGTGTCTGGAAGAGGAAGCTGTGCCATGAGCAGGGCAGGCTGGTGCCTCTGCTTGGCTCTCCCAGGCAAGGTACCACAGGCAGGGAGGGGTGCAGCACAGGGCTGGGTGCAAGAGAGATGTTCAGAGAAGAAAATAGCATGGTCCCCTCTGGAATACCTTGGCTAAAGCCGGGGAGACCACGGACTCTGAGTAAGGCAGAAACGGAGTTTCTTGAGCACACGGCGCTCATCATGCCAAGGCGCACAGTAGCCAAGGCTACCATCCCCATCCACTTGGTGCCTTCACACCTCTTCTGTGCAGCCACACCACGTGCAACTCCTCTGCCCGTTTTTAAAAGAAAACATGGTCTTGAAGGCACATGTGTTCATAAAGGATTTGTGCCGAGAACAAGCAGCCTCTGAGGGCATGCTCAGGGTGTGGCTCGGGGGCAGCCAGACCATTCAGCTGCTGCTGGACGATCAAAAACTGCTCAGCTCATGAAGCTTTCCCATGCTGCACGTATTTACACACCCAGAGTGCCATTCTGTGCTCAGCACTGAGGCTGAGAAAGGCATAGCACAACTGATGCTGCTTGCTTTGTGCACACAATAAACCATCAGGGGATGGTGGGTTGTATCCTCTCCTCTGTGTGGTCCCACAGTCCTGCCCAAGCAGTCACCAATAAGCACCACAGGCAACACAGAGCCTCAAGAGCCCACACCATCCCCTCAGACTGATAGTGCAGCATGCAAAGCCGCACTGAAATCATTGTTCTATTGATGCAGTCAGACTGTGGCACGTGGTCGCTGCCTGCAGAGTTCCAGTGCTTAGGAGCAATCCATTAAGGGTTAGTCTTGTGCAGCACAAGAGCGTGCTTGTGTTCGGAGCTGAGGAGCGAGTGATGACAGAAGCCATACAAACAGCACCCACAGAGGCAGCAATAATAACCTGGTGCAGTTTTTTCGAGATTGTGGTATCCTCTGTAGCCCAGCTTCTTCATCCAAGTGAAATTCTCCCACATGAAACCCATTGGAAAGCTCACGTCAACCCTGAACTCACATAATTGTTATGCCTCATTAATTTGGTGTGTTTATTTAAATTGGTTGGTGTGTTCCTAAGGTACATAATCTAGCATTTTAAAAAAAAATCTGATTGCTTCACAGAGCTTTGAATGGCTCTAAGTGAAAATTGCTCTGTTGCTCATTTGTCTTTCTCATTGGAATGCAATGGATACCTCCCAAATGAACAGGACTGGAAAGGTGTTTAATTTATGGACCAAGATATAGTTCTAAATAATGCCTAATTAAATTTATTCCTGACCTGGCACGTGATGCCCAGCTTAGCCTGGGCATTGCAAGCCATTAGTAAACACTTTAATTGTAATAATTGCCACTGGCAGTAATTATTTTCAGGAAGGCAGCTAATTTCAATCAGCAGAGGGAATCGGAAAGGTGGGGAGCACGCGTCCTGTCTTTTTGAACTACCAACCAAAGCAGCTGCGCACCAGCGTGGCAAACACCGGGCGCTGCTCTGCAGGAGCGAGGGTGAGGCTCGGAGAAGCTGAGGATTCCCTCCCAAGCCCTGAACCCACCTGCTCCAGCAGCAGCCCAGAGGCAGGCGGGAGGGGCGGTGGGAGGTGCTGCGGGACAGGCTGCCCTGGGCAGGTGAGGCTGTCAGGGCAGGTGCACACGCAGCATCCTCGCTGCCCCTGCCGCGGCGAGAGGCGGTGGCTGCCTGGGCTGGCTGGGTCCTGTCCGCGCCGGGAGCCAGCGCCCTGCCACGCTGCCGAGGAGGCTCTGCCAAGCTCAGAGGGAGCTGTTTAGGCTGGCCTGAGCCTCCTCCATGTTTGGTTTCTGGAAGATGGAAAAAACTGGACTCCTGTCCAAAACCGGAGAGTTGAGCATAGGGTTGTTGTCAAATGCTGTAATTAGACGCGGAGCTGTAGACAAGGAATAAAGTACACCATTATTTCTTTGTTAAATTAACTTTTCCACCAAAACCCTGATGCTCACTGGGAAGATGTCACTTGTAATTTTTTCCCCGTGCACTCAGTGTGGTTCTGTCTTACAGGCACTTTAGCACTGAATTAATTACTACATTAATGGATGTCTGTAGTCCATTAGTAAATTAAGACCTGATGCTAATTCTCTTGGGGGGAAAGAGAGGGGTGTCTATTTAGTACCAAATCATTCAGTTTGTTGCCAATGGACTCTAAATGTTCAAAGGCAAGAAGAGAAGTACATCAAAGACACTTTAATGTGAAAAGCATGGGAGAAGCTGATCTCCAGGCCTGTCCGTGTTGCAGACTGTACAGCAGAAGATAAATTAGCTTTGAATTTATAATCAACCACATCACTCGGGAGTGGGTAGGGTGAACCTCTGCCACCAGGCATTTTCTTGAAATAGCACCTGACCATGCAGGTTTTGTAAGGGTACAGGTAGCCCAAAATTTTGTGGAGATATCAATTTAAATGAGTGAGTTTGTTCCTGCCCGCTCTCCAAATCTGACAGACTTGATCAATCATCCTTGAACTCCAAAATAAATTTAGGAGAAGCCAGAGACGCAAGGGCAAAGAAAACAAAGAGAGGCGTAAACACAACATTGTTATAATTGGCAGAAGTCTGCTTTGGACCCTGCCCAGAGGTCCCTGAGTCCTGAGTGTGTGTGTACGTGTGGGGAGTGCTGCTGTTGTTCTGGTGGGGTTTGGTCACCCCATGGCAGTGGCTGCAGTGAACGTGCCCAGGTTTGTGTGGCTGTGCCCTGCTCCAGCCCCTCTCCCTGCCCTGGGAATGTGCAGCCCTGCCCAAGGCTGCCCTGCTTCCTGCTCAGGAGATCCAGACAACATCTCCGTGCTCAAACCCACTCCTGCCAGAGCACTGCTGCCTTTTCTGCACTAGGAATGCAAGCCACGCTTATGCATTTTACCTTTAATAGTATACAAAAATGAAATTTGTTCCGTAAGGGAGGCAGTCACAGTCCAAAAACTGTTCACGTGGGTTTTTCCTCTCTGCCAGCAAAAATATAACAGTTAATTAGGCTGGAAAACCCAAAGGAAAGTGAATTCCGATGGCCAATCATGTAGTGGCATGGAAAATATCTCCATGACAACAGAAATTTATAGCACTTCAATTTTAATATATCAAAGGATAAGGGTAATTTCACAGGCACTGTGCAGAAGATATACCCCTTTCTCCTTCTCCTGATAGCCCCTGGAATAAATGGGAGCCATGTTAGTGTGGTCCCAGATGTGACAGTGAAAACAGCATTATGAAACCTGAAAGTTCTGAATGCAAATACACCACCAAGGTGAAAACTGACTCTGCTGTGCAGGACAAACATTTGGGCCTTTTTCTGTGAGATGCTGCTGTATATCATAGTGATTTCTTCACATGTTTTGGTGCTGTGGACCTGTTTACCTGCACACGGCACGAGGAGGTGCCAGTTCCCCCCCCAAGAGCACAGCCCGCCTCTCGCAGAGGTTGTCAGTAATTGCCATCTTGTGATGCTACTGTTTTACACCCCATAATGAATTCCAGGGTGAAAAAGAGAAAAGGAAGGAAAAGATGAGTTCAGAGATCATCAGTACGGATCCCAAAGTCCGACCTACATTCTCTGCTCATGGTGAGCAGGAGTATTACACTTCCTTCTTAAATACTGCTTTTCAGTTTATTTTGTAAATGCATCCAAGGGCATGAATGTCTCTCATAGGAAATGTCTTGTAGTATTTAGTAGTGGGTGAATCATTTAGACAGCCATGGATATTTCATTGGTGATTTCACTAAAATTACCCTATTTGTATTTTAATTTAAGAATCCAACTTAAGTATGATATTATTGGCTGTGGGGAATGTTTACATTTTTTTCTTTTAAATCCCAACAGGAAATACATCACTTTTGATCAGATTTGGTAGGGTGCTCCTCTCCACAAAAGAGCATCTCATGACTTCACCTACAAAGAGCTCATCTCTCTTTTTCACACACTGAGCATGTTTTGTGTGGCTCCTTCCAACCAGCCATGCCTTGGACTTGGCCTCTTGGGTGGAGCTGGCTGGGAGTGCTCAGGGAGAGATGTGTCTACAAATACATGGGAATGGCAGGGTGAGGAATCACAGCCTTCTGGTTTGTTTTCTCTAATACAATATGGAAAGCACTAACAGCATTAGCCTTTTGTGATGAGTGATAACAATGTATTAAAAACAAATGTTAATAGGCAGCACGAAATGGCTAACAAAGTAGGATATTGCTAATAAAATTCAATAGCCTAATTTAAACTTTGATACTGTATCTAGCCTTGAGAGCCCTTTTCCACAGAGCCAGCAGTGGGATGGTGAAAGAAAAGGATTTTCGGCACAGAGCCCAAGGCTGCCATGCTTCTGAATTCCTACACTGCTTTTCCTCCTGCAAAGTGACCCTTGGCACCTGGAAAGTGGAAATTGCCAGGCTTTCAGATAATCCAGGAAGGGCTGAGCACTGTCTGAGTGTGTTACCTGTGGGGAAACCGACGGGAGTGGGTACCTAGCCAAGCCTCCCTGAGCCACGGGGCTCTCTGGTGATGCGCTGACAACAAGAATGGGTGGAAAATTTGGCTTTGGGGCACATCTTGTTCACTTCTGTGTATTGCTCTAAAATTATCCACACTCCCAGTGAATGTGCAGAGCTGGGAGGAGGAATCAGAAATCTGGGTGAGCTGGGGGTGAGGAGACTGGGGCCAGAGCAGGGTGGGACCCAGGAGAGCAAAGAGCTGATGCCCACCCTGCAGCACCCTGGGTTCTGGCTCTGCAGGGCGTCTGGGCTGGCTTTGTCCTCTGGTCACGATACAACTGTTTCAATCTTCAGAAGAAATTTGGAAATTCCATTACTAAAAAAATAAATAGACTCAAAACAAGCCCATGTGGGAAGGAAGTGAGAGCAAGGGCAGAAAGATGAGACAATGCATGGAGGGAAAATTGGTAAAAACAGACAAAGGAATCTAAAATGCAGAACAAATAAATTAATTGGATAAATAGTAGGTCAAAAAAAGGCAAACCAGAGCAGAGACCCGTGTCCTGTAATAACTCTTTCAGAACTACTCAGATTAAAGGAGAAAGCAGAGATCAAATGAGCTAATTTAAGCAGATGCCAGGCTCAAAGGATAATATGAACCTTAATTACTTACTCTTACTCTTCCTTCTCTTCTTAACTAAGTGAATTTCCCAGACAGTAGTTTTGAGTTTTGCCAGACAGGAACCCAACTGCACATTTCAACCAAGGGCTTTGGCGAGGTGTTCTTCCTCAGCACGTTCTTCTTTCCGTTTTTCTTTAGATTTAATTGTTTTCCATCCTGGCCTTCTACCTGCTCCCATACTGCAAATCACTTTAGAAGGTATTTATGAGCAGCCCAGGGAGTGGCTCAGATGCTGTAAGGCCCTGCTCCTCTGTCAGTCAGGATGTCCTTTCCTGTTCCTCCGTGTTCCTTGGCCTCACCTCATCCCCGTGGCTGCAGACGAAGGTCCTGCCACTGGTTCTGCTGTACCCAATTTCTGCAAGATTTTACAGGCACTTTGCAACATTTTCCCACTCCTGTTTGAGCTCTCAGGTACTTTCTCAGTGTGGGACGCTTGTGAACTTTGGGGTCATTTCAGAGGGTTTGGTTCCCCTGGGACACTTTTCCTGCAGGGTGAGTTCCACATTTGCAGCTGCGGGGCCGCCCACCAGGGACTGGGGGGGTCAGTTCTGAGGGATGTCCATTGCCCACATCACACTTGAGACTGAGCTTATTTCTACTCCATATGAATCTTCAAGATGTTAAAAGAGTCACTGCATCTCCACGGGAGTTAATGGGAGATGTATGTCAAGTGAGGTAGGACAGAAAATTACATTTTTTAATAGGTTTGCATAGTGAAGGAGTAATCAGTCCACTGATAAGATATAATGACTTGGGACCACAGAAAAGATTCAAGGAAAGGCAGTGTTTTCCTTTTGTCTCACAAGTGACTCTCAGCTGAGAGAAATAACACTCTAGCACAGCAACTATAGCAACAGGAGGATTTGACTGGGTAGAGGTCAGAGAGTATAAGCTGTTTTTCACTGCTGATTTTAACATGCCATCCTCACAATTGGCTATTACTTGTGGTGTTAGGAGCCCTTTGTTGTGATTATATTTCATCCGGTGCTGCAGCGGTGCTGAATAATTAAAGCTGTCAGCACAAAAATGAAGTATCTATACACCTTGGAGAACTACTCCAAAATAATTTGATGTCCCAGTTATCACAAGAAAATTATTAACAAAAGAAGCTATCCACAGGGCAGGAAAAAATATGCTTTGAGAGCATCTCAGTGTATTTTCCACATCCTGTTGCCTAGAACATTGTCGCCAGTGGCAGTCACATGAAATTCCCTGGTAACTGCAGGTGTGTGATTTCTCCAAGTGTGTTGGGGGTAAAATTCATGCACCTCCCATCAATAGAAGAGCACAAAGCAGGGGCTTGAAGGTGAGGCACAGGAGTGTTCCTGTACCCAGCCACAGTGCTCATTACCCCGTCGGTTTTTAGGAGGGAAAAGGTGCATGACACATTTTCTTCTTTATGTCCCAAGCCACGGCCTGAGCTGCTGTGCTGCTTTGTGGGCGGTGTCAGATCTATCAGTTCAGAGCCACCTGTGTCCCACCAGGCTGCAGGCTGACAGAGGAGAGGCTGAATGCTGTCCCTCCTCTCCTCTGCCCCACTGAGCGCACCTGTGAGCACTCTGAGGTCCTTCTCTGTGACACTGTGAGTACAACTCTCACATTATTTTGGAGGGGTGGGACAGTACTGGGAATACAGAGCTTGCTTTGCCGCCACGGTGAGAATCAGAGTTTACAGAACACTGGAACAGGCTTCTCCAGACAGGAAATTCAGCAGGAGCAAAGCAAAAGCAGCAGCACTTTCCCCGGGGATGGATGATCTGTGGGGGTGTTCACACATCACGGGCTGCGAGTTCGCTCCGAGTGTGCTTCCCGTCGGTGTCGGGCTGTGGTGTGAGTCAGAGGGATCCCACTGCCATTCCTGGCTTTCCTCTGCAGGGAGGGACACGTACAGCTATCAAGGTCTCACTGTGACAGAATCGTGCCAGAAAAACACTCCCTCTCTGAAACTCCTTACTGACATTAACACGACTCAGTTATCCCAAGCACTCAAAGCCTCAGTGCACAGGTCAGTACAACAGGCTCCAGTTGCTCATATTGTAGGACTTCGTCAGAATTGTGTGAAAAATGGTCAGCTAAATAGAGGAAAATACAGTGGCAGTATTCTCTGCATAGCATTCTGGGGCTGGCAGAGTTTTCACAGGGCTGTAAGGACAGGCTTAGCTTTGCCACAGCCTCCCTTAGAAATGCTGTGCTGCTTCCTTGTCTCATTACACCTTTTTAGGTCCTCTGCATCATAAAGGCAATGGGCGCCTTGTGTGGTTCTGTTCAATAGTATCCCTGCAGCTCATGCTGAAGTTCAAGATAAATCCTTATCTTCCCTGGGTTTCTTGCGTGAAGCTCCACAAATCCTGAAGCCATTAAACAGGGGCAGACTCCGGTCTCGGGGGAGCTACTCACATATTGAGTCACACAGGTTTGTCCAGAGGCATTTAGGCACAGAAACCCGGGTGCGAGCTGCTTGCAGCTCCGTGTGCCAGCAGGGCACACAGCCCAGCAGGGCAGCTGCCCTTTGCCCCCAGTGGTGCCCCGTGGATGTCACCCACCGGGGCAGGGGCCATGGTTCAGCTCCAGGGGCCAGCGCGGCCCCACGCAGCCGCTCCCGCACTCCTCTCCCCAGTGGGACAGGGGAGAATCTGAAGTGTACAAATGAGAACTCGTGGGCTGGGATAAAGACAGCTGAAGAGGCTTGCAGCCATCAGGGCAGCCCTGCGCTGGACAAGGGCAGGATGGTTTCATCTCCAGGGCCCCTGGAAACAGTGACTTCCCCAGAAGCCAGAGCTGCTGCAGGCTCTCCTTTCACTGGGAACTCGATTTCATCTGCGTTGAGCTTGGGAAGCTGTGGCATGCCCAGAGGTTGGGGTGGCTTTAGAAACAAGCCTGTTTGTGTATGTGCACCACATGGATCGGTTTAATATTTGGGTTTTTCATGAAGCTTCAGTGTCTGCTTTTAATCAAATGGCCTGCAAGCAGTCAGATTTGCTCTTGCACAGGGGAACAAGTGACTCATGCCTTTTAGGGGTCCCGCTCCTTCAAGGCAGACATAACAAGCTGCTGTGTCCTTGGAAGTGATGCCACTTGCCACGAGGACAGCAGATGGACAGATCATTATGTAAAGAAAATTAATCCTCCTGTGGTGGGAGTTCCCCAAAATGGCAGAAAATCAAGGCAATAAATTAAGTGCATAAATATTTGCATCAAAGTCTAAACCTGCAGGGCACACAGAAAGGGCACATATTGTTAAATCTCCTGGTTTTTATTGCTTTATCAGACAGGGCCATTATTGCATTGTAAAGGATATATACTTTCCCCCTCATGAGGAGGAGAGAATTGTACAGTAAATCAGGTTATAAATTGCTGAGATATATAAGGCTTGATTCTAAGCCCATTGCAGTTGAGGACCAGGCTCTCGTGGCTGAGAAGGTGTGCATTTGTTCACACTTTTGCCCTCTCTCTTTATTTCCAGTTACCTAGGAGAAAATAAAAGACTTAAAGCATTACAGATGGTATTGTTTAAGGAAGTAGGGATCAGAGTTTTGGTTGTAAGTAGGGATTATTTGGGAAAAGCAATGGACAGTGTGTGGTTGATCAAATGCTGAGGCTGTGTCTCAGCTTTGGGAATGTCCCAAGCAAAGCAGTTTGATACTGAGGGAACGAGCCTGCTGCAGATGCAGTATTTGGAAACAAATGAGGGCCAAATTCATTCCTGCTGTCTCTGATGGGAACAGTCTGAGGGGGAAAATAATTAGCAAATTTTACTGCCAGCTATTTCTGCTCCAGAAACACAGAGGAAGCCACAGCAGTGAGTACCTCACACCCCCTGAGGATTTTCCCCCTCCAAAATCATGTAGGGCGGTCAAAAAGCAAAGGCAGGATCCTGCCTGTGAGTTGACACACTGTGAGAAACCCAGTGCAATGTTCTGCGCATTGAGGAGAGGCTTTCCATCTGTATTTCCGTCTGTATTTCCATCTACATCATTTTAGGATCTAGATCAGACTGATCTTTCAGTGTAATGGTTAAATGGAGAATAATAAAATATTTCTGTGAGTTAACATGGGGCTGATAAACAAAAAATAGGAAAATAAACAGCCTACAGTTCCCATTTGGGATCAAACAGGATTATTTTTTTGTCAGATTGAAATTAAAATGATGTTTGCCTGGGATTTTTGTTTTTGTTGTTGTTGTTGTTGTCTTTTATCCTTCCTTAAAACAGACATTAAACTCGATTCCAAAGGAATTTACTTTAGAACCCAGCAGCAAGGTTAAAAGCCGAGATACTGTGAGTTTTACCTGAGGAAAGAAAATGTTCCTGCAGTGTTGTCGAGGCCGAGAAGCAGAGATGTGCTGGAGCTGAGCTGCACTGATCACAAGCCCTGAGCAAGCACACAAACCCTGCCCAGGCCCCCGGGCCGGGGGGCTTCTGTCCATCCCTCAGGTGCTCGTGGGGGCCCCTGTCCATCCCTCACGTGCTCCTGNTTTGTTGTTGTTGTTGTCTTTTATCCTTCCTTAAAACAGACATTAAACTCGATTCCAAAGGAATTTACTTTAGAACCCAGCAGCAAGGTTAAAAGCCAAGATACTGTGAGTTTTACCTGAGGAAAGAAAATGTTCCTGCAGTGTTGTCGAGGCCGAGAAGCACAGATGTGCTGGAGCTGAGCTGCACTGATCACAAGCCCTGAGCAAGCACACGAGCCCTGCCCAGGCCCCCGGGCCGGGGGGCTCCTGTCCATCCCTCAGGTGCTCGTGGGGGCCCCTGTCCATCCCTCACGTGCTCCTGGGGGGTCCCTGTCCATCCCTCAGGTGCTCCTGGGGGTCCCT
>WEIT01010400.1:141095-195988 GCA_013389985.1 Dryoscopus gambensis | reverse complement strand
CCTTATAGAATGGTGCAGAGCCAAGTCCTGTTTCCCTGGATGGGAATGCCTCAAGGCTCATGGAGGAATGTAAATTGTCAGTATTTCTTTACATATTTCTTCCATCCCTTTTATTCAGGATTGGAAGAATTAATATAAATTGGACTAATGTTTTGTTCTGCCCTCCAAAAAATATTTTTGTTTTAAGAAATACATTAGGTACATGAGCTTAGTGATGTTTTTCCTCAAACATATCTGCCTACAAACAATGTACGGACGGCAAAAGAGTCCAGCTGAGTTAGATGTAGTGAGATCTGATCTAGGGGACTAAAACATCCACAGTTACCAGCTCAAAAAAAACCAATCCTCTTTACTGGCTCTGTGCAGCCTCCCAAAGCTTTTCTGGGAGCCTTAGGGGCACTGCTGGTCTTGGGGGCTCTTTCTCAGCCCCTGAGATGGTACAGGTGTTACACAGTGCAATGCACAGATTTTGGCTATTGGAAGGAATCCAGCACTGATTTATTCCATCTAAAAGAGTTCTGGGGTGTGCACAGAGCAGAGCTGAGCTCTTGGACAGCGCAGAGCTCCAAGGGGAGCATTGCTTCTCCATCTCCAGTGTTCCTCCATCCCTGCAGGCACTCAGCCCTGAGGCCACTGGGGAAAAAAATTTAGAAAATGCCATTCTTCTTTGGGGAGCTTTATTTTGACTGTGCCCTTAAATGGAAAGATTTTGAATCAAAGGTATTTCCACAGGAACCAAGAGTTCAGGGTGTTTATTTATCTCCTTGTCACTAGTAAAACCAAACTGCCTGTTAAAAATAGTCCTTGTGCCTTATGCAAACAGGCAGGGGATGATGCAGCAGGCAGAGAATTAGACTGGAAAATGAGTGATCCCAAAATTACTTCTCTGTCTGCCACGAGGTCTGGGGAAGGCCTCAGGTCTCTGCCACGCGGAGCCTGGGAGACAGAGCCTCCTCCTGCCGGGAGGTGTTTGCTGGGATGTACCAGCCCCTGGTGATCCCAAACCACCAGGCCGGGAGCCACCGGCGCTCTTACGCAAACACTGTTAGTGCCAAAACCTCAAACAGACCTCGGGGTCCCAGGATGGCAATCTCCTGAGGAGCTGATCAACTGAACAGAAGAACTCCGGGCAAAACCCATCATTTATTTCTCATTAGATGGGATTTTTTGTACCAGACCTTGCTGTCAGACCCAACACAACGTATGTACCTCAGGGAGCGCTGGGGCCACTCCTGGTGCAAAGAGCTGCAGAGAGGAGCCACAGAGCCCCTTCCCTGCCAGCTGCACCCTGCTGACAGCAGCCACTGTGCCTCCCCCGGCAGAAAAAACCAAAATCTCTCCACGTGCTGGAGCAGCGTAATGGGTGATTCAATATTTGTGTAACAAGCTGCAGCCAGGAGAGGCAGCGAGGCTGTTCCATCGCTCCCAGAGATGAGGATGGATGGCTCCCGTGGCCGGGGGAGCTCAGCCCGGCCAGAGCCGGCCCCGAGGAGGGCGGCGAGGGCCCCTCTGGGTGTGAGCCTGCCCGGCCGCGGGCCAAAGGCCTCGGCAAGCTCCTGCTGCGTCAGAAGAGGAACGAGGCTCAAAGTGCAGGAACGAAAGGATGGGACAAACCTGGACAAACAGCATGGCCTGAACCCACACATCATCTTTCAGCTTCTCCCAAGTAACATTAATTTTCTAATGTTTCATTTACGCCCAGCCGAAGTAACGCAGGCCCCTGAGGGGACGGGCGGGGAGAGGCAGTGCTGCTGCACATGGAACACACGAGGGAACTACTACACAGGCTTGCCTTTGCAAAATGGGTTTAAACTGCTTATTTGTCAGCATATAAATGCAACACTGAAAGTCATTAGGAATAAAACAGCAGCAGGAAGCTGTGGATGTGACCTATAATTGGCCTGGGATGACAGAACCCTTCATCTTTATCCACTGATCTGTGTCTCTGATTGTACCTGTGTCACAGAGATCTTCTGAGGGTTTTTCTCGTGTGACACAGGCATCACCCAAAGGACTGTCATCGTGTCAGGGACACCAGTGCCTTTTCCTTTCCATACCTGTATGTGTGTGTGTCCCCAGCACGATGCAGCTCTGTCCCCGCTGCAGGCAGGAAAGCCCTGAGGCAGCACACGGGGCACGTGCTAACATTTATCACTTTGCTGGTATTGATTAGTCCCTCAGGGACTTACAAATAATTCAGTCTGAATAACAGCATCCAGAGAGAGCAGCTGCAGTGACTGGTGGTGCATCGGACCTGAGGCAGAAGAAAAGAGCCTTCCCTGGGAATTCTCATGCACGGGCAGGTGCTCTGCTGTGTGGGTGGACATAGTTCACCTCCCTTGCCATGCAGTGATGGATGGGTGACAAAACACCTCCAAAAAGACTGAATAAGGAAGTTATAGCACAAAAGAGCTTTGCATGAGACTTCCCTTAATATGAAGCAAAACCCAGTGCAGGATGGGGTCACCGCCCTGGGCTGTGGCTTTAGGAGCACTGCTTGGGGTCCCCAGCCAGCAAAGGCCTCTTTCCCTTCTGACACATTCTGATGCTGCAGCTGATTTCCCAGCTGGGTTTGGAGATAACAGTGCTGTCACTCAGCTGTGCTTTTTCACAGTAGTTTAAAAGTCAGATAGGAAGCAAAATTCCCAAGCTCCTGATGACACCTGTCTCAGGAGGGAGTTTTCTCACCAGGGTATCGATGGGTGTTCTGCTAAAAGGCATGTATTAAGCCCCAGGTCTCCAGGTAACTCTAGCCCCAACTTTGCTGAAATCCAGAAGAAAAGGGGATTCCTTGGAATTACGTGTTGCTGAAATGTTCTGTGGGGTTGAGGTAAGTGAAAGGGTTTGTCCTAATGCAATCAGAAATGTCACAGAGAGAATTTCATGCCATTCAAAGTCATTCAGCTTAACAGCACTTGCACAAGAGCGCGGCTGAACCCTCTATCACCAAAATTTGAGCCCAGACAGCCTGCGTCACCTTTTCCCACTGGGCTCCCAGAGAAAAAATATTAAGAACTAAAGAAAACCAAACTAAACCAAAAATACCCCAGACTTACAGACCAGGCTCTCCCTCTAGCAGGCACTTGAGGTGATAACGTTAACCTTTAAGGAATTGTGTCTCATATTTCCCCCATCCCTCCTTATTTTATAAATGCTCTAGAAGACCTTCAAGGGTTGCTCCAGAGCCCCTCATCAGCCCTGTGCATGGACAGGAACTTTCATGGTGCTGTGGTCTTTCCAGCGTGCCAGAAAAAATCCCTTTAAACGTCCCCCAGTGCAACTCATGTGAATTAGTCCTGCTGCTGGCTGTGGGAGGAGAGCCACTTGCAAAGCCGGGAATGAATCACTTGAAAATATTTTAGGCTTGTTTGGAAATGAAACCAAAAGGACTGAGTCAACAGAGACTCCCCTCCCCGTGGGAGACAGGGCTGCCCTGGGTGGCAGCAGCGATGCCCCACCGCAGCCTGGCACGTTTGGGGTGTGCAGCATCCCCGCCCGGCCCTGCTGCGGGGCAGCCACGCCGGGGCTGGGGGCTGCAGCGGCCACCCCTTCGTGGGCACCACCCTGCAGGGCTGAGCTGACACAAAGTGCTCCAAGCCTTCCACAGGAACTGCCAGGGGCTGTGCCCCCACCTCCCTGGCAGGGGGAATGGATCTTGCCCGTCTCTGCTCTGGCTGCTGCAGAACTCTCGTTCATCCCCGCCCGGACGCAGAGGGGCGAGGCGGGACCCCGCATGCTGCAGGGTGTGCGGGGTGCCTGTGCTGCTGCCACCCTGCCAGCTCTCTGGGCTGCCCGGGGGGCTTTTGGCAATAACTGGTGGCTTGCAGTGGGAGCTACTAGATAATGCTTGGGTTTCTGCGGAGCCACACTACAAAACAGGGATGACCTTGTCAAAAGACGCAAACCATACTGCAGTGTAATATGGACATGGAAAGGGGCCAGACCCTGCTCTTATTTTCACAACTATTTGAGTAATTTCAATTGTATTCTAAATAGTTAATGCTTTTTGCTGTTGGTTCAACTCAATCCATCTAAAATAACAAAATAATTAGAGGGAGAAAAGGAAGTTAAAGGCGGTCAGAAATCCAGCCAAAACATTAGGCAAATAAAGAAACCCAGCCTGCCTGTGTGTGAGCAGCAGTATTTGGGGTTAATGACACTTTTTGTCCAGACTGGAGCAGAGAAAAGGAAATTCTCAAGACTTGAAAATATTGCTGTAATGTGAACCACAGTTCTCAGCCAGCTCTTGTTCTAAAGTTATTTATCTGCCATGACTAATTTGGAGTTTCAAATGCGGTCATGGTCTCACACGTGGCACTGCCTGGGCTCTCTGGGCACCGGGACTGGAGGCACTTGGAGCCCAGCAAAGGAGCTCTGCTGGCTCCCGTGGGCAGTGCCAGCCCTGCTCTGCAGCCTGAAACCAAACCCATTAACTCTGAGTTTCTGAAATGCATTTCCCAGGCTTGCAGGGACGCTCACGCACCAACATTAAAGTTTGGTGCAGACTCAGATCGCTGCCTCACTATTTCTCATCTTGCTCTGTTTTTTTGGTTTTTTGGGGTTTTTTTTGCAGAGAAGCCAAGTGTCTTGACAGCACAGAGGTAATTTGGGAAGGGCAGGTGGGCTGCAAAGCTCCCAGCAGCAGGTCCAGCTCCCGGCTCAGCTCCTCTGTTGCCCCTGGTTTAAAGGTAAATATGTTGTTAAGTTTGTTCAGCCAACCATCATTTCCCATTTTCCGCGTCCAGAGAGCAGGATGAGACAGGCAGCACCTCAAACACAGGTGGTTTAAGGGTTCTCCCCACTCTAAATCTTCTCTGTGGGGTGAAGAGACCGTGTGGGGTGAAGATGCCCCCTACCCCAGCAGGGGCAGTCTCTCCATCTGCCTTTGATAAGGATAAAAAAGGGGGGCTCAGGGGGCTCCAGGTTCATTTGTGGCAGTGCCACTTTCAAATTCCTTTAGTTCTGTGTGACGCACATTGGGCATGAGCTGAGATGCACCAGGCAGAGAGCTGGGCTAAAAATAAACCCTGAGTGTCACTGCTGTGTTAGTCTCCTGTTGGTATTTCTTGGTTTGTTTTATGACGTCTTCAAGGCCAGTCAAGTGTGGGGGAAAAAACAAGTAAGAGAGAATTTTGGCTTTTTGAGGCTGGATTAAGAGCGAGCTGGTACAAATCATGTCATTTCACTGATTCAGAGTATTACAGTCACCGTGGTGCTGGTTCACACTTGTGCTGATGCATTCTGAGTAAGAACTATACAGCTCGTGCTAATTTTTAATGCACTATTATATTGATACCAATTTAACTGATGTTAATTAATTAAAGGAATGGACAAATTAAATCAGCACTTACCTATCCACGTGAAAGAAAGGGCTGTGTTGCAGCTGGGAGTCAGCAAGTAGCCAAGTGCTGGCACCCCAGAGAGAGACCTGGGGAACGTGAGGTGATCATCCAGTGGGCCTCGGGTTAGGGACTCACTGTGGAGAGAAGGACAAAATCCAACAAAAAAGCTTCTAAATCGGGACTTCTGGAAAGAAATGCATGCTTTTAATGCAGTCGGACATTGCATCAATTGCCGGGGGGGAGTGAGGTCTCTGCAGTGAGCAAGGCACAGCTGCAGCCCCACTCTGTGATGGCCACGGGCTCCCCGGGCTGTCCCTCCCCAGGGACACGGCCTCCACCACGGCTTGGCCAGTCCTGCTGTGCTCGGGCTGCTGGGAAGCAGCTCACAGCACTTCTTCTTTCGTACTTAAGGCAAAAAGTTAATTTCTTCCTCTGAAGTCCAGGGCTGGAGCCATCCTCTGCTAATGAATGCAAACCATCAGTGAGCAGTAATGGAAAATTGGGGATGACGTGGCAGGCAGTGGCTTGCTTTCAAGGCACCAAAAATGCCCTTTTAAATTTAAATTTAGCAAAGAATTTAAAGCACATATAGGCAGACTCTATTAGAAAGTGAAATGTTTGATCTTGGCTATTAATCTGTTATAAGAATACTTTCATTTCCTTGCCATGTGTATCCAGTGATAGACTCATAAATGAGATCACATTAAAATGTACTTTATGTTTCTAGTCAAATCTCTTTTATTATTATGCAAGTCCTAGTTAGGAAAAAAAAAACAATTACAGAAGCAGACTAAGAAGAGCACATTATTTTAACTCATTTATATAAGTGAAATACTGCACTCCTACTTGAAGGCTGTACACTGTGACCTATTAAATATCTTGGGAAGAGTTTGCTCCATTGCAGCCATGCTACCAGATTTGGGATAATTTAGGGGCAGTGGAAATACAAATAGAGTCTAAAACAGCTCATGTGGTGTGGGGTACTGCTATATGTATACACACATAGATATAATATGTATTTTTATATGAAGTATATTTATATCAAAGCACTATATTCATATCAAAGATGTTTGGCCTGTCTTACTGAAATCAAATATATTTCATAATTAGTGTGAGCTGTCACTCCTGACACTGCAGCACGGGCAGACAAGTGTTTCAGGAAGTTTCCATGTGGCCAGGGAGGCTGGGAGGCTCTGCTGCCCTGGTGCCACCTGTGGACAGGTGCAGGGGCCGTGTCAGCCCAGCTGGGCCAGGGCCAAGGGCTGTGCAGAGCTGCACTGCCTGCTCTGGTGGAGGAATCAATTCAGAGAAGAGACCCCTGGCAGCCTGGAACCAGCACCCAGCATCATGATGGATGTTTTAGGGTGAGAAGGAAAAAGTGCTTTACATCTTATAACTCACTTTGGCTGATTAGGCACAAATGTCTGTTTTAAACCTTCAAATCCGGGCACACAAACCGTGTCATATTCCTGCCGCTTTCAAACGGCTTTTCATTTCCATTCAAGCAGCCTGACAGAGACCCAGCAGGGGCCACAGCATCTGCTGTCACGCTGCTGGAGCAGAAAGCTTTGCTCCCAGATTCACCAGCGCTGTGGATCCAAATGCTTACGCGGGGTGGGGCAGCCATGGTGTGCAGTGAATGTGAGCATTGACAGCATGCTTTAGATGAAAAGTCCAATCTGGTCTCTTCCAGAAGAGGGTGCAGCTTGAGGCTTGAATCTGCAAAACGCAGGATACTTTCAGATCATGCTAATGCTATTAACAAATTAAGCTGAAACTCCTTGCCCGTGAATTTGGGATCCTGGTGGGACTCTGCTTTGATTGAGAGCTGGCCAGAGCAAACTGTTTGGCAATTAACTCCAGGACATGCAGAGTCCCCAGAGTTCCCCAGAGTCCCCCAGCTCCAGGCTCAGCCCTTCCCCATCCGGGTGGGATTCACAGCTGGTGCACTGGCTGTGCCCTAGCTCAGAGCCCTGCAGTCAGGGCAGGGAACAGGGTGCTGATTTGGCACCTGAGTAGCCAAGATCACCTTTCCTAGAAGAATGAAAAATTGCCATCCATGTCTGGTTTTGACTATAGTACAAACTCAGGCATCTCCTGTTTTTTAATCATTCATAGACAGTGAAGATTTACAGCTGCTTGCCTTTGTGAAGCCTCAGATTACTAACAGCTTCTGATTTTTTAGAAAAAAGGTTACAGATTCTTTAGTATCAGACAAAGAAATGCCAAATATCAAAATCCTCATTTGTCAAGGCAATTAAATACCTCGTTCCTCTTGCACTTGGTTTACTGTGCAGCTCTTGGCAAACTGCTCTGCCCCAGGTCTTGTGCCACTGTGTGAATTAACCGAGTTCTAGACTATAAATAATCACAGACACCGTAGGCACATGCACAGCTGTGGTGCTGGTGTTTCCAGCAGACAGAGGCACAGCCTTTCCTGCCCGTGTGGCACTGCCAGTGTGACACGGGCTCAGCCCACCCTCTCCATGGCAAACTGGGATTCCTGTGCCTTACAGAGCAGCTTCTTACTTAAAGCTACAAAGCAAACAAAACACTTGAGCACCTGGTAGCTGGATTTTTCCCCCCTTTTCTTTAAAGTAATGGCCGATGACACATTTGGAGATAATTAAAACAAAGGTTGAGGGGTTTTTAATATGCCATGACTATTAGCAGCTGGATTAGGAATAAGCCAGCACAAAAGCAGCATACTTCTTATACCAGCTATAAATAAAACCAGGCTTCAAATTTGAAAGCAGGATTTTTTTTCCTTTTCCCCTTCCACTTTGTGCCAAGACTAAAATATTAGCGCTGTGTTCCCTCCTCTGTTTAAACAGACCTCATTGCATCTAATGCCAAAAAAAGTGGAATTCCTGAACAGCAGGTGAAAAGAAAACACAAGATCAAACGCAGTTCTGGCTGCCAAGAGGACCTGCAGCACGGCTTGGGGGTGCTCGAGAAGTCATGCAGCTCCTGGTGCTGTCAAAGACTTCTGGAAGGTCGTCAAGGAGTTTTTTTCAAGCATCCCACATCAAAAAGCTGCGCAGAGAGACAAACCTGCAATACATCATGAGGATGGTGCTAAAGATACCAATCACCCACTTTTAGGGGAATTCAACTTTTCCCCCATCACATCTATGGAAGCAGCTCAAAGAAATCAGTGCTCTGTGAGGAGACCAGGGGTATGGAAATAAATGTAAGCGCTCGCACTGGGTGAACATGAGGCAATGGCTGGTTTGGGTCCATAACCCAGCAGGGAACTATGGAAGAAATGTGTCCTTCTGAGCTCATCCTTGCACTTAAGGCAAAGGACACTCATTTTGCTGTTCTTTCTGGCTGGAACCAGCCAGCTCTTGCATTAATTCAAATTTCTGCACCCGGTTGGACATCCCTAAGCCCTTGACAGTGTCCTTTCTCTTTGGCTGATGCACCCTTTGGGGACGCAGGGAAGAAACTGCTCCAGCACTTCTCATGGATAATGGCCTTCAGAAAACAGACTTGAGCTCCTTGTTAATTCCTTCTGACCCTTTGCCTACCATTCCCTGCCATCACTGGCAAAGGCAGGGAGGCTCTGGCCCAAAAGGAGATACCTGGGTTTGAAAACAAGGATTTGGACGTGTCTCTGGGTCCCACTGTGCTGGCAGTGCTGGGAGCCCTGCCAAGCTCATCCACCTTCCAGCCCTGCCCTGGGGGCAGCCCCCAGGCGAGGCTGCAGCCCTGCCCGTGAGCAGCTCTGACCAGTGACACTGACCTCCAAAAGGCACCCAGGAGTGCTTCCCCCGTAATTGCTAGGGCTGAGAAATGTCTGATCAGGCAGCAGCCCTGGGATCACAGGTTGGAAGTGCTCAGGCCCATTTTTCCTCCTAAAAATCACCAAGCAGCAAAGTTCTTTCAAATAAGACACACATCGGTGGGGTCGAAAATAACACAAGGTGCACATGCGCTCCTAAAGACAGCTTTTTTTTAAATTTTATTTTAAAACTCTGCATCTGAAAACACCGTATGACAGAAAGCATTTATGTACACTGCAGTGTTTTTGGTATAATACAGTATTTCATACATCCATTTCTTTTTCTGCAAAAAATTTTGCTTTGTCGGACAAACAACCAAACTCCCATTGACAAAGAATACAGCTAAGGCACATTGTTTCTGCTAAATGAAAGACAAAAGGGTGCAAAAACGGGTAGTGCAATAATTGCTGAAAATCACATTCTACTACAAGAAGAGCATTCTGACTTTGAACTTTGATTACCGGTCAATTTAAGACATTTCAATATCTCATAAAATACTCCTTTAAATAAATAGCAAAATATCTACATCTTTCAGTGTGTTCCATTTGAATTTCCAATTTTTTTTTAAACTTTCCTGTATATACATGGTTTTCTTTTTTCTTATTCAATAGATTACAAAATATTTCTGTACAATTTTATGCATATCATGATCTATAACAAAATAGTTATTTCTTAAAACTATATTACCACCAGTCTTTGAAAATGACAGAATAGGAATAACTTATTATGGACTATGTTAGGCAATAGAAAAATCCAATCAAACCAAAACAGAACCAAAAGGACAAAGTCAGAAAAATAATTTCATTACATTGAATTAATTATTTTAGTTTCACAAATCTTGTTTTATATGTAAACCCTTTTCAGTTGCCTTTGGGTTGTATCCACATCTGAATACCAACATAGGACAGGATTTGGGATTCCTAAAAGCCCTGCAGCCTGCCGGGAATATTGGTGCTACTCACTGAAACACGACAGTTCTCATGGACAAAAGGATGAAAGCAACCCAGCGTACACAAGCCTTAGCAGAAGTCATTGGTTTCTGCTGACTTTGACAACCTTTGAATGAAGCTCCAAAAGCCATATTTTTGGAAATGTATTCATGACTTAGACAAAAACAACCAGACTCCACTATGTTCTAAATGTACTGTTACACTCCCAACCAACACCCAAAATCTGGCCCCATGTGGTGACGTTCTTCAGATTTTAAGACCATACCATTAAGAGGATATTTCTTCTCCCAGCTACCAGTACAATGCTACTGTGCCATGTTAAAAGGAGTGAAATTACTCTACAATTTGTCTTGTGCATCTGAGAGCAGTCTGTCCTGTTGTAGTCGGAAGATAAATTAAAAGTTACTAAGTTTGTACTTTGTAATTAAACCAACCTTCCTTATCTACAGTGAGTTGCAAAGGACAGAGCTCATAATTTCCTAAGGTTTATATGAATGTCTGAGACTTCCTTTTGCCCGAGGGGAAGGTCATTTTCTTTCCTTAAAGACTGCATTTGTAAGCAATTTCTATTGTATTTGTGAAGTGTAAGGTGACAGAACACAACTGAGCTGTAATAGAAATCTCAAGGTGCCTTTTATTCATTCCACAACGAACAGGGAAAGTGAGCAAGACACAGACAACACCAAAGTTGCTAACACAGTTTAAGGCCACATTTAGAAAGGATGGAAGTAAGGCTTTCTTTAAGGGGCAACACACTGGATGCCACAATGGGAAGAGACACCGAGCGATCCAAAGCTGACAGGATTCACCCACAGAAAAGCTGAAACAACACCCTAAGTTTTGGCCAGCAGGTCTGTGCCTTTTTTTTCCTAAGCAGGAAAATAAAATGAAATGCCATAGACATCCTCCTCTGGAATATTCCCAGCAAACTGAAGGTGCTCCCCTAGCAGGAGTGCTATTGTCTCAGTCGAGGGTGTTAATTACAACAGAACCAAAGACAAGCCGAGTCATTACAATATACATGTGCAGCGCCATGAACCGCGCCTAGAATTGTCACTCTGGTATCAGAGGCACCTGTACAGTATCTTGCTGTTTATTTGGCAAGGTTACAAGTAATACTTCTAGGTTTAACAAAGTAGAAAGAGAATTTGCATAGATTGTACATTCAGTTTGAGGAGCTTTCTGGTACCTTTTTTTGTTGTTCTCAGGTAAACGTGTTTGCAGACACAGTGAGGTAGCAGCTGTGGTAGCACCCATGAGCAAAAGAAGGTAACCAAGGCAGAAGCAAAGAGCAGAGTGACCAACACACTACTGTTGGTAAGAAGGAACGGAATCAGCGTGGTACCTGCAGTGTCACATCATGAAGGGTACCTGCTCCCAACGCCACGCGTAACTGAGACACCCTAATGCTGCCGTGGTCCTGGGCAACACGGCCTGTAAGGTTTTGTAGCCTCCATTAAATGCTCTGAGCCTGATTATTCTGTCCCTTGCTGTGATGATGGTGGTGAAGGTTTTGAAGGTCAGTCTCTTCTACAATACACCTTCGAAGGGAATTACAAATCAGAGTGCTTGCTTGCTTTTGACAATATGGCAGGAAAATGTGCTGTCCTACAAGTTCTTCCTTGCTGCCCTTAACCCTAATTCACATTTCTTTGGCTCCTCTGTGCATGGCTGCAGCAGCAGCTGCCCTCAGGGCTCTGCAGCAGGTATTCCTGCTCTCAGGAGCTCCTCCTGGGCCTCTGGAAGGGCAGTGCTCTGCCTTCTCTAATGCTGCATCATTCCCTACCCTCTCTGTGGGCACCACCCTGGGAGCTGCCCTGGCAGAAGCCTGAGGGCTTGGTTTGGAAAGGCTTTTTTACATGATGTTTTCAACTGCCATTTATTACGGGCTTAAGGTAATGTCCTACTAATCCTTAAGACTATACTGGAGGTTTGAATGGTAGAAATAAAGACAAATATGGATCATTATCTTTTCACAACAGAATTGAAGCAAAGGCCAGTGGGAACGGTCGCCAACCACTTCCTACCAGGTCTGTCGTACTCTGTTGCTGAAATACCAAATAACCAAATCTCCTCTCACACATATCAGATTCCCATGCCTGAAAATCAGGACAAGGTAACTGCTGGCTTTCACCAACTCCCTCCTGCATGCAAGTACTGAACTGACTGAAGGTTGCTCTGGAAAGCAAACTTGGCTCATCTGCAGCTGGGTTTCTGAAGAAGCCTGGGGGATTTGGCTCACTCAAGTATAAAACTTCCTGCTCTATGGAAAGTGCTGGAGGTGGCCAAGGTTTCACGTGGCCAACTCCTGAAGCTTTGGGAGCTGGGAAGACGAGGAGGGCGTGCTAGCCAGCGGCAAGCTGGCAATTCTCTGATGGCTGTGATGAAAGAGAACTAGAGAAATCAAGAGAAAGCTGGTCCTCATTGCTGGGCCACAAGAAACATCTGGATCTTCTTTTTTGGAAAGTCAAAACTGACATCTCAGGGCATCAATGGTTCTCAGCCTTTATGTGCAGAAGGAGCCCAGTTTGTTCAAAGGTTTGTTGCAACACAGTTGTGTCAAACTTTTGCAAAGTTTCAGCATCTTCTTTACCCTTTCGCTCTCCCTTTGGCCAGGTTTACATTATCCCTGTTCTGATTCACTGACTTCACTACTGTGCTCACTATAATCGTGGCCAAGAGTGATGGAGGCTTCATTAGGGTGGCAATTAGTGCTGCAGGAGATGGAGGGGAAGTGAATGCACATTAGGTGGTACTTCTGAAGGTGCTGCAGGATCACTGTTAATACACCATTAAACAACTGTACAGGCATTGTGCACTGAAGCCAATACCCAGGAAAGTCAATTTGTAACACACGAATGCACATTCCTGTATCTCTAGGCTTGGCAATAATGAAGGCTTAACAACAGAGATACAGAGGGACTTTCTTGTATAACACTTGCTATCATGAAGGAATTGTTAAATTCTCTGCTTGCCAAGAGCACAAAAAATGAAGACATCATTTCAATTCTAAAAAAACCCCCTTGAATATCAGAAAATGAAAATGCAAATATTACTACTCAATGTCCAAATGTCATCAAAGAAAGAACTGGACAAATCTGAAAATAAACTGTCATTTGAGCTATTTCATTTAGCCTTGGGGTTTAACATTACCATATAAACAGGTTTGCATAATGACTTTGGACATAATTCATTAAATCACATATGCAGATGTTCTTGTTTTGCCACGTTCCCTTTCTGTGCAATACGGATTGATCACAGGAGTGTTACATGGCTGTCATGCAGAATGGGCAGGGAATTCAAACAAGCAAAGCATTACACACAGAGAACAAATTTGTGCTTACGGAAATATAGCCCCCTCCCACTGAAAGGAATTTTGATCAAAGCAGGCTGGGATCCTGTTCAGCAAGGACTGGCCAGTGTGACTGGAAAAGAGCACCTGCACATTCAGATGAGCACACGTAACTCTCTTGTTTTGTACCAGCTGTGGCTCCCTGCTCTGAATTCTCCTCTTCACCAAATGTAAGATCTGTAAAGTTATTCTCCTCTGACCACTGACAGTGTTCATCACAGGCTCCAGTGCTGCCATTTCAAAGCAGAGAAGCCACTAAGCAGGACTAGGTTGGGCTTAGCAGCACCAGCCTGGAGCCAGCTCTGAGCCCTGATGCAGAGTCTGGCTTTACATGTTTTTTATTCACAACTCCTGAACTTTGTAACTCAGACACAGAATCTCATATATATCTTTTGGATCCACGTCTGCACAATAACAGCTATAGCAGAGGTGGCTGTTTAGGTACAAAACTTGACATTGCCCCCAGAAGATGCTCCAAACACGGCAGCTTATCCTTTGATGACTTCAAACAGACAGCATTTACCCCTAGCATACTTTCCCACCTTTTATTTATGCTGGACTTGACTCTGAAGTCCTCATTTAGCACTAGCACTCTGTGGGAGTTTTTCCTAAGAAAGGACTGCAGGATCAATCCCTTCAGCTCTGCATCCTCTATTTTAACAGCAGCACTGGGGTTGCCAGTTTGCTATAAAACTTCACTGTTTAAATGCTTCTTGCCTTTCAGAAAATAAACTCATATAAATTTTCTTTGAGATATTTTAAACCTAGCATATAATGCAAATGGATATATCAGCAACCATCTGTTTTCTTTCCCTTTTTTGTTCTAAAACAAAATAATTTGCACCTTATATTTTAAATGATGTAAGTGGCAGCTTTTTTCCTAACGGCAGAAGACGCGATTGTTGTCACCTTCCGCTCGGTCTAGTTAACAAAAACTTACCAAAAAAGCACTTAAAAACATTCCTGCTTAAGAATAAAAAACAAGTATCAAATTTAAAAACTAAGTTATCTGCATGCGTGTGCGTGGGTGCACCCCTACACATGTGCTTATGTGCAAGACAGACTGAAGATTTTGTGACTACCCCAGGAGTCTTACTGAGAACAAGCACTGCCTGGGCTTGTTAATGAGTTTTATTGTGTGCCCTAAATATGATGTTCTTCATTTAATCCGCAGGGCTTGACCGTGCAGTCGCCACTGCATCAGTGTGACTAAAGCCCTGGACTTCACAGTGAGGATTGGAGGTCCCCAGAAAATACCAACTTCACAAGGGAATGTTATATTAAAAACAAGCACTGTTAAAAAACCCTACTGAATAAGTAATAACACTGTGATTCTATTACATAAACCTGCTGGACACCCTGGTTTCACACGCTTGCCTCTAGAGCTGGTTGAAAAGCTGGAACGTTATCTTGACTGGACTGTTCCAATCAGCTCTCATTGCTACAAACTTTCCTAAAGCTACTGCTCGTGACTGACAAAATCAAGACAAAAAAAGAAAGGGAGGTGTGAGGGGAGGAAGGCCTTTTCTTAATAAAGGCAGCTTCAGTTAGTAAAATAACATAATCTTCAAGCTGCAAAAGCAGCACCTACTAATTAGTCATTGACTAAAACATAAATAATAAATACCTAAATTGTTCCTTCTATGCATCCATTTTTGTGCCAGATAAACATTTCAATGCTCTGCCTTAATGCCAGCACAGCTGACACCACAATTTCAAGTCCAAAGCAAACTGAAGTAGCTTTAAACCAATACGACAGAGATCCTACAAGCCACGGGGATCTGTGTGACAGTCCTAAAATGTTGTTTAAAAGGGAATTCAACCTTCCTGTGAGACGTGATTATGGAATGATCTAAGGGTCTGTTTCCCTCCTGATGTGGACACTTAACTCTCAGCAGAAGGCTATCCATGCACACAGAAGGGTGAACAGATACCTTCCTTTACGACAGCAACAGGACTTCTTTCCTAATTAACCCAACAGCTTTTAATGGTCTTTTTTGGTTCTGTCGCTAACTAGAAATTAACATCGCAACAACAACAAAGTGCGTGTTTTTGCTAATGTAAAATGCATTAGTTGGAGGTGAATTTGCATACAAAACCTGTATTTAAAAATTTCTTGGCATGTAAATTAATTTTTCCCTGCTGTAGAAAATGCAGGTTGAAATGAAGCAAAGCATGCCTATTTAAAACAGGATGCAGCCTGCTAGGAATTCTGAAGACAGGCAGGGATAGACTGTTGACAGAATAAAGTGAAAGCACAGAGAAACATGGCATTGTTCTCCTTCCCCTGGCTTTGGGCAGGGACCCACATCCTGCACAGCCGTCCAGACACCCTGGCACAGCCTGGAAGGATCCAGCTTTAGAAAGAGATGGAGATCTGAGGCCAAGGGAGGGAATTAGTGTTCAGACTTACTAGCCACTACTCAAATTAGGGAAGAAACCTGTTGTTGCAGATTTAGGTCCCAGTTTTACTGTTTTACTGGTTTACAACTCCACTGCCTGAGAAAAATCTCAGCTCAGCTCATGAGCAAAATCAGCAAAGGGTGTGAGCAGACACATCACAACCCACCCCAGCCTACACACACACCTGCTCTACTGGCAGTCTGTGAAAATACTCAGGTACTGGTGGCTTCCAAAAATACCTGCACATTTGAAAGGGCTGAAATTCAAAATACTTCTTTGTTCTTTAATAAATACTCTTAGTACACTGACCCTGAACCCGACTGCATGAGGCATAAAAGACTACTATAGCAAAACACTGGTTCCATTTAGTTTATCATGAAATTAGTCTGAAAAAACCTCTGAAAGTAATCTGAAAGTTTCTGCTTTTGCGCATTTTCTCTAACTAGGATAGCAGACATCAGCTGTGTCCAGAATTACTTTGTGTTATTAAAAACCCGAGTGAGGCTGTACCATAATTACTTTGCATTCTCTGAGGTCATGTGGCCATACAGGCTCCCCAGGAAGCGTAAGTAGAAGGGAATTTTGCTGTGATTTATTCATGATAGCAAAATAATGAAAGCCTATGAAACAGCAGAGGTACAGACAAATTTATTTTAAAAAAAACCCCTTTAGCAGCTGCTCCTTTGCTGCCCTCTCCATGGCTTGGTGCCACTGTTTCCAAGCCCACACGATGGTGGGTGCAGTGGCCCCTGGAATGGCCGGGTCCCCACCAGACAGCACAGGCTGTGGGATGAAGGAAGCTGCTCCCAGCAGAGCTGATGGAGAGGGCAGTGCCAAAGGCCTTGTCAGAACTTCGGAATTTTTTTTTTTGTTTTGTTTTTGTTTTTTAAAATGAATTCTATTGCAGTAAGTAACAAAAAAATGTAACTTTCCCTTAGGTTTCTGAAACCTGGTGCAAGATTCACAGAGAAGCAAGGTTCAATTCCCTTTTAAAAACCCATGCCGGGGCAGAGCGTACTGGATGCTACCTCAGGCGGCCGTCGGGTTTGACGGGGCCCAGCTCGGATTTGGGGTCGGGGCTCAGGGAGCTCCAGGCTGTCTGGGCACAGCCCTGCAGGACGGGGCAGGCCGTGGGACCCACGCTGCAGATGTCCACGGCCGACCAGACGCTGCTGACCAGAGAGTCCACCCAGGCCTCCAGGCGGGCGCCCACGAGCCCCGCGTTGCGCTTGGCCTGGTCCAGGCGGGCGGCGCTGACGGGGATGTTCAGCACGGGGTTCAGGCCCTGGAAGCTCTGCTCCATGTACGCGTTCTTTGGAGGCCCGCTGTGGAACTTGATGGCTTCCTCTGGAAAAGAAGCAAACCCCAAAGTTAGTGCGTTGCCACCGCTAAGGGTCTGAAGGTACAGTAAACAAAAAGACCAAGGTTTAGGGGTGAGCTGTAGCCCACTTCCCACACACTGCGTCCCAGGGGCTGTGCTCAGCTCTGGCACTCCTCGTGCTCAGTGCTACAGATTCTCATCCTGCAAGTGCTGCCTTAGCAGGCAAAGCTCTGACCCTGGAAACAGAGTTGCCCTTATTATCAGCATGTACAACTGGCATCCCCAGAGCTGCAGGACATCCAGGACTGGCTGCACGTCGAAATGAGGAAACAGTTCAAGGACACCTGGTGTGAGAAGTCTGCCAACCCCTGTCAGACATCCAAACGCTATCATTGATTCGTCTACGAGAAAGAGCCAAGATCTCAGCCCATTTTGTTGTGGGTTTTTTTTCCCTAAACAGATGAACCTTGCCCTGCTGTGGAAAAGCCACAACATTTGTTGGCTCTATCTGCCTACAAAACCCAGGTGGTGCCATTTGTGGCACTAAAAGGACAACACCATGGTCTGGGACAGACCAGACCCACAATCAAACAGGTGTAGCCCCAACATGATTCCTGGAAGTGCTCCAGTCTCACTGGGAAAGTATTTGCTCATGACAGTTACATTTCAAGCTCCTGTGCTGAACAGTAGATCAAAACCATTCTCTAATGATACTTTGCATTGTGGTTGATTTCCATACGGTAATCCTTCTATCTCAGCAAAATACAATACAATACCCCAAATTTGCAATATTGCAGTAAAAATCAGTATCAGGCTGTGACAATGCTCTCGGAGACCTGAACTGGACACTGTGGGTCAGGCCACCCTGTCAAAAGCTGGCTGGCTTCTGAGAGTCTGAGTGCACCAAGGTGCTGCTTATAAAATCCCGAGGGGACCCTCCGAAAATGTTCACCGGGTGCCTGCTGGGAGCAAATTTCCAACCATTTCTTTCCGGTCCCAGCTGCCTTCCCCAGCCTCCTCGCTCTGGCAGCACAGAGGATATGTTTAGCTCTGCCAACAGACACACTGTCTAGAACAGAAAAAGGGCCCATTCAGGGCGCTGCAGGCGAGGAAAGCCACTGCGCCCCGCGAGCGTCAGAGGCCAGCAATTACAGATTCACGGCTGCAATTCCTTCCACATGGCCCTGCCGCTTGCGCTGCAGCCTGACACTGAGTCCTTTCTTCCATGCAGAGGACAGGATCTCAGGTGCTGGAAATAAATCCATTTATTTATTTAGAGGGAGAAAGGGACCTTTAATTGGAGCTTTGCTGTTACATTTGCAAAGTCTTTACTGTCACATATCGTGCAAGTCTGTTACTTCAAATCCCCAATTAAAGTGGTTCAGCACACGCCCATCACCATTATACATCATTTCACTGTTCCTGCATTTACCTAAACCTCTCTTTTTATTTTAAATGGTAGATATCCACAATAACCTGTAGTCAAAATGAGTTCAATCTGTGCACATGTGTCAGGAACGCGCTCTGCCAGAGCACTGCAGTTTAAGAACCAGAACAAGTACACATGATTAAATTTCCTCCTTTGGAAGCAATTAAATATGGAAGACTGTTTGTCAACATATTAATTAAATAGGAACATTCTGAGTAAAAATCCCCAAATAAGTAAGAGTTGGCATTACTAGCAGGATCATCTGATTGAAACAGGCAATTCAGCGAGCTCGTTGAATCAAAGCCTGTTGCGCATGTGTTCAGTGCCTGGAACAAGAGAGATCTTCATTCAGACAAGAAACAGGATGAAATGGAACTTGCTGTTCTCCCTGGCTCAGCCTCGCACTCGTCCCAGGCCTCAGGACTTGGTGGATTATCAGGACTGGAAAGAATGAAACGCGCAGAAACTGCAGGACTCAGCGCTTGGCAAAGCAGCAGAGATTGTGTCAAGGGCTACCCCTGCCCACAGTGAAAGGTGCTGCTCCAGACAAGACACACGGAGAGCCCTGACCTGGGCCTGGTGGGGACCGTCTGGCCCCACGGCAGAACAGCACCCCAAGTTAGGTGTCCTAGAAAGGAAAAGCTGCGTAAGAGCAACCTGAGTGCAGAGCCACACGTACTCATCAACAGGAAATGCTGAGGATTGGGCGCAGAACCCGCTCCTGGAGCCTCCAAGACTTTGTTAAACAGTTCACAGGAGAAAGCAGGGAGGATGCTGCTCATCCGATGGGCTGTTGTTCCTCTTTTTGCAATAAAGGAGAAAGGACAGAGAATCATGCTCCATAGCGTACTGAGCTGGTACAGAAGAGAGACAGTGAGGCTACCAAGCCCTGAAATGCTGTAAATTAGGAGGCTGGAGCTACTGGGTGTGCTCTTGAAGCACCGACACTTCAGTCAAGTGTCATGAGGAAGAGCTCATGAAAAAACAATGAAGAATGTAAGGCTTGCCTCTAAATGTTTAGACATTTAAATCCGTATGGTTAGAACAAACAATTCAAAATTAGCTGAATTGCAGACATTATGCCAGATTTTTTGCCAGCCCTTTGACTTCAGGAGGACGTGTATCAAAGAAAAATATATTCCTCTGACTCAAAACAGAACTTTAAAAAACTTGGTTATTTTTGACCCCATTTTTATTTGCTCTTCACCCACATGTGAGGACACATTTCTCAACTGACTCTTCTTGGTCTAACTTCTTCAGATTAAACACACAGCCTATAGCCAGCCACACAGGCTGGGATTTCAGCATTTTTGTGTGGGTTTGTTCATCGTTTTGCAGAAAAAGCAAATTAGTTTAGACAGAGAGTGGGCTAAGGAATGAAAAATGTGGTTACCTTGGTACACATTAAGGCGCTAGACCTGTGGGTTTTTTAAAGCAACAGAGAATGTACAGCTTTATTTCTTTACTTGAATTGTGTTGAAACCCTCTGGCAAAGAGGTAATTTTTTATTGACATTTTGTTTGTTTTCTCTTGCAGCAAACAAGACAGTGCTGCATTTGCTCATTGTGGAGCTAATCGACTCCTTGTCAGCTGGATCTGAGCTAAATTTCAAAGCAAATCCCTGTCTTCAGGGTTTTTCTCGGAATGATGATTCCAGGGCATGTCTGCTCCTCTGCAGTCACGCGCCTGCCCGCTGCTATTACCGCGTTTATCAAGAACATGTCATGTTACCTCTGGTTAATTTAAAGAAATCACAGCAGTTCTGACACAAGTTGCCACCCACTTTATAATCCGTATAGATGCAATTAGAATTGATTGAGCCACTGCAAACAACCAAGGGCAAAACAAAGGTTTCCCAGTATCTGCTAACTGAGATGATCTATAAATATAGATTAGGTTAAAAGGCCGTGGAGGTGCCTGAGTGCATCGCCCATGTCTGCTAATGCTGTCAGCCCTTGAAAGGAGTGGCTGCAGTCTGGGGGCACAGGGACCAGGCACTGGTGTTTCAGGCTCCATGGGAGCAGCAAAGATCAGCAGCCCCACGTCCAGGACACACCACCAAGCTGGGAACAGAGTGGGAAAGGTCTCTCTTAAAGCAAAAAAGGAGGCTTTTAATGTATTCATTTATTTAAAATCCAGGGTTTACTATCATCTTGAGGTTTTTGGGCTTTTTCTGCTCCAGAAGTGAACCTGCTACTGGCTCACAATAACCTATTTGGCTTTAATCGAACAGGTACTATCCATTAAAATGGATGACAACTCATTACCGGCACTCCAGCTGGGAGAGCGCTGGGGAAACTTTGCCGTGAATATAAACGCAAATTTAAAAATGAAATTGCTTTGGCTTTTTCTCTTCCCCTCACTGTGACTCTGTGAGTCGACCACACTTGGCCTTTAAAGAGCAGGGAAGGGGGGAAAAGTGGGGATGCAGAGACAGCATCTCCTGAATTTGCCGTTTTCTTAGGACTTGAAGTCTGCTGGGTAGCTTGGATTACAGTCTGTGAGCTGCTGGCTAAGTGCTCTGACTGATACCTGTCGTTAGGCTGTGCCTCTGCAGTCCCTGCACAGGGGAGCTGGACATCTGGCCTTGAGTCTCCAAGCACTCGAATCCCGGCTGCCTAAAGCTGCCAGCGAGAGCCCCCCGCTCCTGGGTGTCACCACTGCCAGTGATCCTACACAGATCTGCTCCCTGCTTTGACTTCTCCACATCCCATTCCCTCTTTGTCCTGGCACAATTATTCCTGGAGCATCCTGCTGGTCCTTGGCAGCCCTCCTGTGTCCTTACAAGAAGCATGGAGTACTTGGCTTTGACACACTCGACCATATGGTGAGAACCTCAGAACTGTTGTTTGGAAGAATAAACAGGAATCTGTCTGTGCAGGAGGTAGAGGCAAGGAGACTCTGGTGGAGAGAGCGAACCTGATTTCTCCAAATGATTTATCTCACAAATCCACCTCATTTCTTTTTCTTTTCTTTTTCACTTTCTCCAACCAGGCAAATACTTGGAGGCACTCCTGAGCCAGAGTACCTGCTGAAGGCAGAGCTGATCAGTGACACTACTCAAACTAGAGAAAATAGACACAGATTTGGATGACTGGAGGGGGAAAAGGAGCAGGAAGGAATAAGTAACATTAGATTATAGACGCTCCACTGAAATAGTTTAGGGAGCTGCATTTACAGTGGAAATACCCCAAACAGAATACTCAGTAATTCCATGTAAGATCTGATCTCTCACAGGTTCAGGTTTTGAACAGGTCAATGAATCTGTGTTTTTAAAACAATTTACATTCTATCAGTTACTCACATCTGGACACAGCATCAAAGAAAACACTCACTTTTGATTTCCCTTTATGGTTCTACTTGCATGCACAGAATTTAGGCCAAAATTAATAAATAAATGGAAATAGAAAAATGAATAAACTAGTGGCATATGCTGTTTTTATAAACTGCTAAACAGAACATCTTTGCTGGCAGCTGTCCCATGATTACTTTTTTATTTTGAATGCAATTATGAATTTTGAGAGTCATGATACAGGAATGATCGTGTTTTACTTTGATTTTTCAGAAGAAGAGCCAGTGGCTCCCTTCATGATGCTGGGAAACCAAAACAACCTTTCCTTGTTGTGCTCTGGGCTGAAGTGGTGTGTAGATAAGCAATGATTTAGGAAATAGAGGATTGTTGCCATGCCCGTGTTCTCAGGACACAAGATGTTGGTGGCTGCTGCCAGCTCTGTGCAAATGCTTTTTAGAACGGCAAGAGCAAATTGCACACAAGATCATGGAGAGATTTTTATGTCTGAAACTTTTGGATTGCACTTTCTACATCTGGAGTGGATGAGACGGTGGGGGCTGAATCATTACTGAGGAAATGACATGCAATGTGCTGTGAAATGTATCAGTCCCGGGCAAGCCTTCTGACAAGAGTTGTTTTTTCATCAGGGCAGGGCCAGGGTTGGTGGTGGTGGTGAGGGAGGATGGTTGGAAAAAGGAAGATTTTAAAGAAATCCCTAATAAAACATATTCCCCTCTTCTACTGACAACTCCTGGCTAAGTCTGATGGATGTTTTATTTTCAATGTTAAGACAAGAAAATAATACTATTCCTTCCTTTTAGAAGATTTTTGGCAGTTTTTGCATTGTTTACAGTGAAAGAAATAGTTCTTTTAGAAGTTCTAATTCTTCTGTCACACTCTCAAAATGCCTTTATTTGGCAGAGAAAAATGTATTTAAAGAATAAAGTGGTGACAAACTGACAAAAGCTGGAAATCAAAGCTAAATGACAATTG
Organism: Dryoscopus gambensis; assembly: GCA_013389985.1. Taxonomy (NCBI): domain Eukaryota; kingdom Metazoa; phylum Chordata; class Aves; order Passeriformes; family Malaconotidae; genus Dryoscopus; species Dryoscopus gambensis. The sequence continues at coordinate 173,118 of WEIT01010400.1, read as the reverse complement.
CCTGCACAGAGCACAATAGTGTCACTGAGACAGAAAGCCTTACAAAAACAAACAACAGGAATTTGCATTGTAAATACAATTCTAACTACAGTGGAGTGTCACTACCTGCCCCTGTAATTAACTTTCTTCTCCACCTCCATGCCTCAGTCATCTAGAGATTACACATCACATCATCAGTAGCAAATCACTCCTGAGACTCTTTTCCCAGACAATATTGTTCCCAAGCTTTAAATTTCATTCCTGTAGTAGATTCTAGTTACCATATGAATGAACAGGCTTTTTAGCAAAAAAAATGTGAGCCCAGCGTATCAATGGGCAATACAGGGTAACTACACAATTTCAGTGGAATTATTCCAGATTCAGTTTGGACCAAGGGGAGTTTTGCCTTTACACTATGAAGTGTGGGCTTACTTTTGAAGTCCAAGACATGTTTACCTGTCCATGGGGCTCTCACATTGTAGGGAAAAGCAGCAAGGCTGCTGGCTACATGCCATGTTTTTTGTGCAATTTATGCCTTAAATGTTAAATTACCAAAGAACACGGAATTCATTGATTTCCAGCAGACGAGTTGGTAGCAGCTGCATTCAGAAGCAGGTTGCCTCCAACTTTGAAAATGTATTCCTTCTACACATGGAGTCTGTTCTCAATTTATCATTGCCTATTAACTAGTAACAGCAGTGGGTTGCAGGAGGTTTAGTTTCTGCTGAAGAAACGATGCCACCAAACGTTAGCAGCAGAGATCAGTAAGTTCACTCTTCTGCTGGAAAAGTGGGAATCAAACTCCTGTTGAGCGAGATAAGGGCTGCATTAGCTCTCAGCAGTTGTCTGCTGGTGTTTGCATTACAGAAGCAGCAGCACGTTATGCTGGAAGGTGAATGCCTGACTCTGTTTATTTGCTGCCTTGTCAGGAAGAAGAACTTCTGAAAACTTAATAGGATCACTCATGTATCCAGCAAATTTAAGATGTCTAAAGTTATGAATATTAATACTGGGCAGATGGAAGCACTTGAGCACTTTAAGAAGAATGGTAAAGATATTCAGAGCAACAAGCTTGTTTTGATCTTACTGAATTAAAAACTAGGTGTGGCTGTAAAATGTTCCCTTTTCTGCCAGCACAGTGTCCTGGGCACTGCCTGCAGACCCAAGCACCCGGATGATGCCTGTGCCATGCAAACATGGGAGCCTGCAGAGCCTGGCAGCCCCAGAATGGATTTGCATGGCTCAGCTGTGCTGTGGCAAGGAAGAAAATGGTTTCTTTCTAAAAACCACCAGTGCGGGGCTGGGCCCAGGACTGTATTTGTAGATATTTCTGCAACACAGCTGCTTGGCAAGTTCTGAGCAGGTTTTGGCAGGTATCAGGCAGGAGTGAATGCCTGGGCCCGACAATACGTCAGGTGAGCTCTGGCCTGGGGTAATTTTGTCTAATCCAGCATTTTGTGTATTAATGCTTTTACTGTTAAACACACAGGCTTTGTCAAGAAAACACTTTAAACACATGTAAGTCTCTAAGAGGAAACATGAATGAAAAGCAGCACAGAAAGGTCAATTTTTCTTTCCATTTCTAAATGATGGCTTTTACGATAGCTGTTAGATTACTGAGAGTCTGAAGTTCTCTGGATTCTGTGCATAATTTAAAGATACAAGTAGTCTTTTGTTCAAAGTGGCTGTGTTTTACAGACTAAATACAGACAGTTCCACTTGTCTTAGTGCAAAGGTTTCTTCTGACTTAGTATCTATAAAATCCCTTTCTTTAATCCTTTTCCAATTCCATGCTACTTCATTTTTATCAGTAGCATTTACAGTGAATACAGATATCATGACTGCATCATTCCTGTAGCAAATAATAAAACTTACCTTGTTTGATAGGCTGCTGATTTGAGAAGGTGAGAGGAGTAACAAGGAATTTGGTTTCAGCTACTTGTACCCAGTGGTGCAGAATTTTTATTGTCCAGACACCAGGTCGCAGGGGCAAATTCAGAGGTGGTTTGTAGTGAGTAAACTCGGCACTGGATTCAATGAGAATATCGTATGTTGCTGCAATTACATTAATGGGATCCACCCAAATGACAGTCACGGTGACGTTGGGGCCTTTCCCCCATTTCTGCATCCCAACTGGCTCGTCTGTTGGCCCAAGGAGTCCTCCAAAATTCCGGAAAAGCCTTTCCTTGGCGTCCCACTCGGTGCCAATCTGAAATTAAAGAACACAGGGCTGGTAGCATCATCTCTGTAAGCATCTGAGACCCTTATAGCAAATAAGGGCTCTCAAGAGACTCAAATCATATTTCTCTAATCACATGAATTATACATACATATAAAAGCTGGCAGCAACATGACCTAAGATCATAATGTGCACACAAATTGTAAGGCAACCAAGAATGCAAGGCTTGCTTTTCTGGTCCACTTTTGATTGATAAAAAGGTATTCTTTATCTTAGGAGTGACACAACAGGCTAGAGCAGCTCTCTCTTCCCTCCACAGAAGCAGTCAACAAGGAACCAGGCCTAGTGGCTGGACACAGCCTATGCACAGAAAAGAAACGTGACCCATCATCTCCTGGGTCATGAAAATGTATCACACATTTGAGAGATGGACCCTGCAGCAGAGACCTGCCCAGCTGCTGCTGAGACCAGGCAAGATGCTTTGGCTGCTGACTTCAGGACAAGTCACATCAGGTCCTTTACTACAATTCACCCGTGAGATGCTGTCTCCTTGCACTCCCCTCCTGCCTCACATGGGAATTTATTTCTTGTAAACTCTTCTCTTGTTGTCATAATAGTGACATTGGTTTTTATTTATTCACTAACAGTAAACCAGCTGATTCACAATCTAGTGTAAATATTTAATGGGCCTTTCTTTTTCCTAGCAGCTTTCATATTCCAGTGCTCTTTACATGAATTTCAATGGTTCACCCACAACCTGGGGGATGACACAAACTTCCAAGCTGTTGCCACTAACAGTTGAGCACTACTGAAAACCACATCTCTGACCAGACACCATGGAAATGGAGTGACTGGCTCTCTTGGGCCAACAGGAGGACTTCAGTAACCCAGCACTAAAGCCAGCATGTGTTTATGAGGCTGAGCACTGTCAAACCTTCCCAGCAGTTCTCCTGCAACCACAGGACTGAGGGCTGCACTTCTGCTTTTGGAGGCAGCTCTGGTATGAAACCCTTCAAAGCCCTTCTGGTCTTCTTTTGCCCCGACCTCCAAACACCGTAGATGACAAAGAGTTGCTTTGTTCCCTGTGTAGAAAACGTCTGTGGGTGACCTCTGGAGACCCCTGCACACACAGGCAGGATCCCCACTCTTAAAGTATATGGGCATATTGCAGATTTTCCCCACACAGAGCTGTCCTTGTCCCTGAGCTTCACCTCACAAGGGCATGGTCAGAACCTGCCTTCCTGAAAGTGTAAGAAATAACTGTATCTCATTTGCTTCAGCGATTTTTCTTCCAGATTTCATTTCACTTCATGAGAATAAGTGATTCCAATATCATGCCTAAATCTCCCCAAATCCCCAAAACATAATGATTACCTGATGCCTATTACCTGGACTGGAAACTATCCAGTCTCCCGTCCCTTCTAAACAAATCCCTGTGGTTGGCAGACAAATTACAGGAGGACTGCAAGCAAAAAGCTACAAGGTCAGTAAAATAAAACCCTACCATCCTAAATCCATCTGTCATCACACAGATTCCTCCTACTGGACTATGACACTGCAGAATATGAGACAAAATGAGCCTTCCCCTACTCTGCAATCAACACAGCATTTCTGGTATTTCAGAGGTATTTCACCCAGCACACCAGCTAATCAAACCAGACAGCACAGCCCAGATATCAGACCCAAGCATCGACTGCCTCAAGGAGCTGTCAGTGCGTGCTCTCCTGACAAGACTGACTGAATATGTACGGAAATAAGCTGAGAAAGAAAATTTCCTGACCAGACCTTATTATCTACTCTGCCAACCTTCACTGAGGTGCAGCCATATCACACCTACCAGTGCTCAAGGGACCTGGAAATAATAAAGTCACAACACCTGAAACAAATCTACATCCTCCTGGGCAAAGAAAAGTCTGTAAGGAAGCTCTTTCCACCACATTCAATATTTCTTACTGAAGAACTCAATGCAGAAAACTTACTTCGTTCTTAGAAATTAAACATTCACTCCTGACATCCATCTATTTCCCCTCTCTTTCATTTCTCATCCCTGAGAAAAGAAATCAGAAAGTTACAGTCCCCTTGCTCCAGCCTCCAGGTGACACTGCTCCACACCAGGCTGCACAGATGCTGAGACATGTTCACATGCACAAAGGTTTACTAGACTGCTCTGCAGAAGAGCTAAGGCTGTTTTTGGGGAAAAATTGTAACACAATTGTTATCTGGTTGATAAGTTTTGTGCTGGCCACTGTTGTAGTGCACAAATGTGGTTAGGTTATTGATATGCTATTGATGGGTTTTGCACTGGGAACACTGTGTTGTACAAGTCTGGGCTCGTCTCTCGCCCGAGGTGGGGTTGTAACCCCTGAAACCAAACCCCTTCACCTGGACCCTGCCTCTTCTCCCCATGTAAACTGTACCCTATTGGTGACGGGCTTTTGCCCCCTCCCCTCCCTCCTGGCGGGGTCAAAAAGGGGCTCCCCCCGGCCCCCGTCCTCTTCGCTTCTTGGATCCACCAAATAAAGACCTAAGGACGCTATCCCGAAGAGAAGAGCGCCTTTCTTTCTTTTACCTAAGTTCTCTTGACACGTGCTGCTCCCGGGGTCCGGAGCTAGCCTTGGACCCCTCGGGACCACCACTGTGTCAGGCCACAATGCCACACTGGGTTGCCTAAAGCAGCCCCAAAGTTACAGCCAAAGGACAGGCGGAGAGGGGAGGGCACATGCTGGCGCTGGTGGCAGCGGCCTCGGGGCGAGCCTGTCCCCCCGCGGTCAGGGCGTGCAGGGCCACGCACAGCGGTGCCAGCCGTGTGCAGGGCAGGCCCTCGTGGCACAGGGGCAGCCCCGGGTCCCCGTGTGCCCCAGGGCTCCCCCAGGCCTCCACGGGCACCCCGGGGAGGGAAGGGCAGCGAGCTGTACGCCCTGCTCCCGGGATCTGCCCTTTATGCCTGCTTTCCAGCTGGGGACATTCTTTCCCATGCTGCACAGCTTGCGGTACCAGCTGCTTTTAGAAGCACAGTATTTTATAGGGAATTTTACTTAAAGCACTGGTTAGAGGTTTATAACCCTTGAACTTTACACAGCTGAGTTCCCAGTACTGAGATGTCTGGTTTTACAGGGCAAGAGATACTACAGCCCTATAATAATTTTCACAGCTCTTTAAAACATTGTGAGTAGGCTTTCGCTTTCACAGAGAATACACCAAGTATGGGATGGAATCAAGCAGTAATGAATATCTGATAAATTATGAAGGGATGTGGCACAGAAACTGACATTTCCCATATCATTATTTTAATTACCTTTATTTTGGGCTTCAAGAGCATGCACTGTGCCCGGGGTACATTTGGAAAGCTGGAAATCTCTCATTGGCTCAAAACTTCTGTTTCTATCTCTGTTCGAACCCAAGATAAAATTTTCCCAAGATAAATTATACCCTGATTATGGGTTCGTGTCTCATTGCTCACCACAAACAGGACCATTAGGTTCACACAATGCACACTAATTGCCTGCCACCTAGTTTATTTTATTCTCTGTGATGAATCACGAGTCTTAACAAGACCAGAAATGAACTTAGTGTTCAACTGATAGACTTTGAGCTGAGCTCTTTAGTTCTGTACAGCAAATCAATGCCCTGCCCTCCATGGAGAAGCTGCCTGAACCCCCAGGCTGGCAGGACACACAGTGTGTGCACTGTGCACGAGCCAGTTTTAGGAGGTGTGGGAGTTCCATGCTTGGAAATCATCTCCCTTGGATTTCCTGTAAGTTTGTTTTGTTTGACTCGGCCTGCAGGAGCCATGTGCCATGGAAATGCTGTCATTAACTCCCCCTGTGGGGCAGCCCGGCTGGCTGAGGCCTTCCCACTTGTCTTTCCAGGGTGGGGGGTGAAATCCGCTCCTCGGGAAGTGAAGTCTGAGAGGAGCAGAGGGGCAGGGGCTGGAGAGATCCCATCCCCTCTGCTGCAACCTCGGTTGTGCCATCAGGGCCACAAATACACTCGGGAGCACACTCAGTACAGCATATTTGTGCTCTTCCTGCTGGCCCCAGGGGTGCGAGCCGGGGGAGAGGAAAAAGTTCCCAGCTAAAATAGCCCCTTTCAGTTTTAAATTCCTGCCAGATCATGGGGGGAAAGTCATTGAAGAACAAGCGATTCTATGTCCCAATAAGCACAAATCTTAATTTTATTTTCTGTGAACACTGATGCTTCCATCTTAGCTGAACTGCTAAGTTTGTTTTCCACTTGCTGGACCTTGATGAAGCAGTGGCATTTTAATAAGCAGTAGCAGATCAGAGCTTTCCAGCCACACTGAAGCTGAAGAAGTTAACGCTGGATTAATAGCAGGGTAACTGAGAGAATCATTTGGCTCAGGGACAGAGATCCCTGCAGGCCAAGGGAAGGCAGAAAGTAAAATAAACAATTAAAAAAAGATTAAATTATTTACTTTTCACCTCTTTGTCTTTTAAAATATGAATCATCTATGAAAGGAGAGGACAATTAAAGAGGTTAGGTGAGAAAATGTAATGAAAACAAGTAAGCAGCCACCAAAAATCTTTTTGCTGAGTTTCAAATAGAAGAAAACGTTTCCTTATGCTCAAAAAAGCTCACCAGTGATGAAATTGTTAGAAGTACTAAATAAACAGCAGAAATGCTCCTACAAATCACAAGAATTGGAGCTTGTATGGACATTTATCACTGCATGAAATGGCAGGCCTACCATCCGACACATTGATAGATGAAACACACTTTCCATCCATCTCTTTAATGGCACATTAGTGTCGTGGATTTGCCATGCACACCAAAACACTGAGTCCCACCTAGGCATTTCTTAATTGCCCAAGAAGATGGTAATTTATGGACTTAGCCATAATGACTGGAACACATTTGTTCAATCAATTTTATACCTTAATTGAAATTTGCAGCTTAACAAGAAAAATCATGAAATTAACTGCTTAGACAGTTGTATCTTTAAAACAGAACACAGATGTCAGGTCCTATTAGTGGTCAACTTTCCTGATATATTTTAGGGTAGATTTTTTATACTCTGTGAGAGACACTGGGACAAGTATCTAGAAAATAACAGGATTTGTGGGAAATCTCAGCCACTGCTGTGATAATTTTCTCTTTTGTGTTACAACATCAATATTCTGCTCACATGTGGTATCAGTACCTGACTACCACTAATTTTACGAGGTTTTTTTCAGCGTACTCTTGAGAGAAACATTTAAACACATCACCATTTACATCTGGAATTGCAGAAAAAAGGCATTTTCCACAGGCACCTTTCACAGCACTCACAACAACCACGGTCACAAAACTTTTTAAGTTACTTTTAAATTACTGAGCCCCCTTAACAACAGCAAAAGCCTTCGATTTGTTTTTAAAACAGAAGGGAGTGACGGCACTCAGATTAATGTAAGAAATTAGGGTTGACCACAGATGTGCACTGGCAATGGTATCACCTTCTATGATGAAGATGTGCACTATGCTAGAAAGCCACTCTCACCTCAGATTTACATGGAAATAGTTTCCAAAGGCTGCTGATTTGGTATTCACTCTCCTGATGCCAGAGGCTCATGACACTGTGCATGGGTGGCTACGGACACTCACCTCTGAGAACTGCAACCTCCCAAAATCGCTCGGGGGACTCGCGATCTTGAAGACTTTCTTGGGCATCACCCACGTTTCCAAAGTTTCCAGTTTACTGACAGCCAGATTGGTTGCGTGGTGCCTGACCAGGAAGCCTTGGAAACGGTCAGCAAGGAAGTAAAGGTGGATGGAAACCGGATGGCCCATGGGGTAGTATCTGTAAAACAGCACATGCTCATCAGTTACGCAAGAGAGACACGAAATCTCCATTTACTTGGAGCTAATGGCTTCCAACGCATTCATTTCAACTAGAAAATCCACCACTGTACATTAAGAGATTTCAAATGTGTTTATGACTCATTATCAAATATTCTTAGGCTGTTCCGATTACCCCGAAACGTAAAAATATGTTACTAAGAATACAGGCTCATTAATTCCATATGCACAGCTCTAAGCTCCTCAGGAGGTCCCTCTGTGTGCCAGAGAGCTCCTCTCCCTCGCCACCCGTCCTGGTAGGAAGTGGCACCCAGACACACACTGATTGTTAGGCTGCAGCACTGTTTGCTTGGATAAACCGAGGGATAAAGGATGCCCCAGGACTGTGCCCGTGCTGCAGAGCTGCCAGGGTCAGTGCCTGCCTGCACAGGGCAGCAGGGAATGCTCTGTGACCAGGCACTGACCCCTGGGCCCCCTCCATTCCCAAACCCTTCCCCAGGGGCAGGGCTCTGCAGGGTGGCACTGCAGCAGAGGACACCAGGATCCTGTCCCCATTTTAGGTCTCCTTATTTTACGAAGCAAACTTCACATTCTTTAAGGACTTGAGATTGCTTTTGCTGTGATTTTTTTTACTCATAATTTAAAAAAAACTACCTTGAAAAAAGGTGAAACAATTGGGCAAAATCAGCCATTGGGAGATCTGGAAGTGCTCAGCTGCAGATCAGATTTAAAGACATTGTAGTCACAGCTTCAAATAATTAAAATGTATGGCTGATTGTCTGCTATAGTCTCAGAAACATCTGTAACGATGTTTGGGTACATATGGATGCATAAATAATTAAAAACGTGTTATTCATAGCTCAGAAATCAAATATTTTGCTACTCTACAGCACTGACATTAACTGCAAAACAAGTTAAACCAACCAGCATCACACCTTCCCAGTAAGTCTGCTACGTCTGGCTCCTCAGGCTTGTTACCACAATTAAAGGGTGAGTGCAAAGAGGAGCTGACCAAGGAGGACTTTCCTTTGCACGAGGTCAGCAAGAAGGAAGTCTCCAGAGCTGGAGAAATCAGCATAAGAAGACAGGGTACCAGCAGGGCCAGCACTGATGGACCGAGCAAAAACACTGCAAAGCCACGCAGCCAGTGCCAGCAACAATCTGACTTCTGTTCTGAGCACCAAGACCTCCTGTTTTATATGTGTGCAGCAGCAAATATTTACAATATCCTTGAAATAGTCTGAGTAAATTGCCTCTTGGCAGCAGAGAGTAAAAATGCCTAGAGACAGAAGGAGTGAATTAAATCTCAATCACACATTAATGCTGCTCCCACGGAAGATGCTGACTCTCAATCTCCTTCGGTGCCCGCGCAGTCTGCGGCGGGGCACGGCGTTCTGAGGCTGTGGGCCGGCCTCGTTAGCCAAGCGTGCAAGGCAGCTGCTCTCACAAACACCCCTGGGCCGCCGCGGGTGGCACGGGACTGACTCCGAGGGGATGCGAGGCGGGAGCGCTTCCCTCGCGCGTGGGCCGGGGTGCTGACTGCAGGATCAGCCAGCTTGGTGCCGCTCTCAGCCCCACGGCAAAGGCAACACGGCCGAGGTGCTCGGCCCAAATCCATCCCTCTGCTACTGCGTTAGAGACATGCAAAAGCACAAAAGGGAAAGAGGAGTATAGATGCAAACACCCAGAAGGACAGCGCAGTATCAAAGAGAAGAGATGTGAATCATAAACCTGAGGATTATCCATCTTTCTCTGATCTGAACTGGATGCTGACTCACAGTGTCTTGAGGGGACTCAGGTAGGTATGAAAATGAAGTCTCTGCTCCATATCACTGTTTGCAATTCCTGCCTGCACTGTTTCATGAGGCTCCAGCCTGCTGTAAAGGAGCTGTGCTTTATCCTGGAGACAGCTGCAGTCACGGTGTCCCTACCTATAATCTGAGCAAGCTTGAAAAGCACCTTGAGTTTCTGCGCAGTGGAAAGTTCCCCAGAAATGAAAGCGATAATTGATATAAATCAGCATCAGAACACTGGCAAAAGGAGTGAGAACAAAAGTAATTGTCAAATTATTTCAGTACTGGTTATACATAGTCCCCATCCTCTTTGCTGGCTTCACTCTGCAGGACAAATGACCCAGGCCTTCCCTAGGTCTGCCTTTATTTCATATAGGGAAGGCATGCTACTAGCGATTATTTCTATCTAATTGTTATTGATCTTTTATTGCTTTGCACTGGTAACCTTCACTGACAAAACTCTAATAGGAATCTGGAGCACTTATTGCCACATCTCTCTAAATGGGACGCTGCTCAGCACTTCCATGACTAATTTAGGAAGGTCAAGGCACATTTGGCTCCCTCTTGAGAACACAAGAGGGGCAATGTCCATCCATCAAAGCACATGGAGCATCTTCAGTGTTTGCTGACTTAGGCTCCATGTGTTTTCTATTAGGATAAAAAAAGGCAGGCTCCAGAAATACATTCTGAGGAAGGAATTAAGAGATGGTAAAGTAAGACTTTAAAAGATGAATCCTCTCTGCTTTGAATCTAAACAGCTTCAGATGTGCTTGCAGGCAGCAAACAGCTACCATGAAGAAAGCCCTTCTGTGCAAGTATAACTTCAGGAATTCTTCCTTCAAATCCCTTTCAGACTCAATTCTTCTTAGCCAGGCTTATAGGTGAAAAAGGAATCTAGAATATAGGGGGAATTTCCTTTTAAAGAATAAGGACCTTTATTTGAGATAAATATATATATCTCTCTATATATCTCTCTATATATAGATACATAAACACCTACATATATTTTATGTATTTGACGCTAATAGATCTTACCAGTTGCAGCACTTTTGGCACAGAGAGCTGCACCAAGCAGGCAAACTGAGCCAAGCAAGCTCTCTGTACTCCATGTGTGCTCCCAGGGGAACAAACAAGCAAGGGCCATTAACCTGCCTGTGTTCAGATTTGTTCTGAAATCCTGTCCTCTGCTTTTGGTAAGCATAATAGAGGTGAACACGACCTCTGCTGCAATCACACGGAGGGTTTAGGAGCGGCGGCTATAATACACTTGCTGAAATTAATCAAGGGAAACGCAGCAGTGGGGGTAGCACTGCCCAACTGGATCCTGTCAGTCTTCATCAGGCTGGAGAGGAGCTCCTTAAAAGTGCAGCAAACAGGTCACGTAATGTCAACCCGGAATAACCAACGCTTTATTACGGACATAAATACTCCTGGAAGCAAGCGCCGTGCGCTCACNTGTCCCCCGCGGCGTGGAACGAGGCCTCGGCCCGGCGCAGGCCCAGGCGCGAGAAGGAGTGGAACATGGTGAGGGCCACGTCGCTGAGGGCGCCCGGGCCGTCGGGCTCCTCGTACACGTTCTCCCAGTAGGAGCGCAGGCCCGGCGTGCCCGGCGGGTAATTCCCGTACAGGTAATAGTCCAGCTGGCCGATGATCTCCTGATTCACCACGGCTTCAAACTTGCGGGCGAAGAAAGTTGGCCTGGCAGTCTGCTGTTGGGATAGGACAGGAAAAGAAACTGAGTTCCCATTTTCGGACATGACACTTTGTCTTAAGCAAAGGGTTAGAGTTGAGGACATGAACTGTTTCTCTCCACGGGCAAAGATGACTTAAAAGGTCCCCTTTGGGACCGTTCATCGTTAGGAGGGATGTTAAGATTCAGCTAAAAACTACATAATTACTCAATGAAAACGTAGCTGTGTCAGTCCCTTCAGACCAACAGCCGCCCCCCGCTGCCTTGCTCAGGAAGGCTCTCCAAGGGCACGAGGGGTGGGGAATGCTCTCCGAACCCCCACGTCAGCCTGCAGACAGTGCAGCACGGGCACGTGCCAGGCAGGGAGCCAAGTGTGCTGTGCCACAGGGGCTCAGAAGAGGCAGAGCAGCATTTTCTGTGTATGGATTTGCTGCTAGGAGGTAGTAAGAGGTCTCTGGGAGAGGTGCCATTTGTGGCTGAGGTTTCTCCACTTCTGAGTGGTCCTGCCCAGACTTTTTTCTCTGCGCTTGACACCATCTTGGGCATATTACTGCTTTATATGCCACTCCACTACCATTAACTTTCAAAAAGTCTTTTTTTGCCTTGTTCATATTTGGGTTGTGAGGTGCCAAGGAATTCAAGAGTGCCCCAGATGGCTGGAAAATTCTTTTGAGGATGCTCAGTTTTACTCTGAGATGGCGCATGCTGCGGGCTTTGTGATCTCAGCTCGCTTTGTGCCTCCGTGGGAACAGCAAGCCCCAGCCTTCTGGTGCTGTGGGCTCGTGTGAGGGGCTCTCTCACCAGAAAGTGTCAGAAGCTGCCTTTACATCTATTGTAATTTTGAACTTTCCTTTCCAGCTCAGTTTACCTGATTGTTTTCTGAAATTCTGTTGTGGCTTCACAGCCTGGAGCAGGTCAGGCTCTGCAGTCTGGCAGGAGATTTTTGAGACTTGCCATTTATTCTGTGCTGGAGACTTCCCTGGGATGGGTGTTTTGGGGAAGCAGAGCCTCTCAGATAACATCTCATTTGCTCTTTTTGTGAGTGCCTGTGTCACTGACTTCAAGCGTGCCTGGTAGGCAGCACATCACAGTAAAGAAAAGATCTCTGTTCCAGAGCAGTCATCACTTCTGTGCTGTAGGGTAACACATTCCCCATCCCACACAAAGCCTGAACAAACAGGCTTTATGCGTGAGGGAACCCCGAGGAGCCGGAGGGACGGAATTGCAAATCTGGTGACCTTGAAACAAGCGGCTGTTCATTCTTAAAAGAAGATACCCAGGCCGGATACAGCCTCGAGACTGAGCGCACCCTGGAGCACAGGACTCGCTCTCATGTCTGCCCTGAGGAAACTATCACAAAGGAACTGATTAAACTTTTTAAGACAGTCCTGCCAAACCTGGGTGATCAAAACCTTATGACTAAGGCTCCCAAAACCACGAGATAAACTTTGGTATGATCATGCTGATGAATATAATAACAAAAATGGATTTGCCTTGTGCCGTGTAAGTCTCTAGCAGGCATACTAGTCAAATTCTAAGCTTTTTTTAAAGATGATAAACATTGCTGAACACTGCAAGCCATGAGTTCCATGAAGTGATGAAAGCACCTGAGCTGGAACATTGGAAAAAAACCCTTTGCAATAAACTCACAAGAGTTACCAAGGAATAGTGGTGCAGTCAGAGATGTGTCAAGCTTCCCTCCTTTCTGGCATAGCAGATGACCAATGCCAAGGAGTTCAAAGAGCTGCTTTGTGACCTTGCCATGCAGTGGTATGTCTCCAGGGCCAAAACATAGGAGAACTAATCTTTCATTCTCCTGAAACTAAGATCAGAGCCTCCTCACATCTCTTTCTCCACCTGCCTGATGGAGTCAAAGCTTGCCTTCCCTCTCCCTGCCCTCAGCCGGCGCTGCACACCCAGCACGGCGGGAAGAGCCTCCCTGCAGGGGTGCTCAGTTACCTGGAACCGGTGGAAGTCTGCTGGTTTGAAGTCGTTGGGTGAACAGCCACACCAGTCAACAATGTGCTTGTACTGACACTTGCAGCCGAGCTTGCGGTTCCAGTTGGTGATGCGCAGGTTGTTGTCCACCATGGAGTCACAGAAGGGGCTGTTCTCCAGCACAGTGTGAAAGAAGGACTGCAACAAACACACAGCAGAGCACCCTGTTTAGCTCCTCAAACTTCCACTTTCTCCTTCACTTCAGCCCATGGGCCCAAACCTAATGCAGGTGACCTATTTTTGTCTGAAATGACAGAATTAACGAGCTCTATTGTTCTGCCACATATGAAACACAGTCTATGTGCCTGTATTCCATAGAGCATGGAAAAATCACAACACTCTACAGACCCAACCAAACTGTAAGAACACACAGCTGAGGTCCTGCTGCAATAACCTGGCACAGAATAACTGCACTTCTGCAATGACCACTTCTGGGCGCTGGGAGTCCAAAGGACTCCAGGAAAGGCACTAGTGCCATCTATCATTTTATTTTTATTTCAGCTGTAAGAAACAATTCTAAGATATTCCCATTATTTCCCTTCTGTAAGTTACTCCCTAGTCTACCAGATTTAGGACTATTTTCCTGAGCAGTGCGCTAATGGCACATTTCAAGTTGTTTCCCAAAACAATTCTCAAAACTACACCATCACCCTGGTTACTCTGATAAAAATACAGTCCCAGACAGCTCTTCTGTGGGTGTCTATCACCAGCACTTTGAAATGCATTGCTAGTTGAGTGGCTTTGTTCTGAAATACACAGCTCACCCTAGGCACTAAAAGGACATTCTGCCTCCTGCATTTACGTCTGAAATCATAAGTCTTTATTTGCTGACTCATGGCAGCATGGAATTCCTATTGGGCAATCCTAATTATATCATCATAATATCAGCTATTACATAAACCGTGTGTAATGGGGACTGATATAGCAGGTTAACAGGTCAGTGAAGGCAGGGCCTTTTACAAAGCCAGCTATGTATCTTGCAAAGTAAACCTTGTAGAAAAAAGTTATGGAATATCATCAAATTTAGCCCTGCAAGAGAGCAATGACTTCTCTTTAAAATCACCAATAGTAAGATCTATAAATAACCAGCATAACATTAGCATGGCTGGCCCCCAAATAATCCCCCTACCCTTTTTAATGTTAAATGACAGCCCAGTGAATATGGATTTTATGCTTGAACTGTTTGGTTAAACCCATAAAGGCATCCATCCTCATTCAAGCGAGAGAGGAAAAAAAACCCCTACCCAATTACCCATTGCCCTGTGTCCTTTTATAGCAATGCAGGAATTTCTCTAGATAATGGATGAAAAGGTTATCAGAGTAGAGAGAAAAGGTGATTTTTAACAGAAACGGGATTAAGAGAAGATTACACAACATGTGAGTGGAATAATAAACCCCTATCAAAAGATAACAACTGCTGTGCTCCACCACAAGCTAACGAGCCCAGATTTGCAAGATCGGTGTCAACCATCCCTCAAAATGTTCAGGAGCCAAGGCAGTGACTGGTTTAAAGGCAGCCATCAGGTCTTCCTTGGGCTGGCTGGCTGCTGCAGCCGGCGGGGCAGGGCCTGGCAAGCCCGGGGAGCAGGGCACCCGGGGGCAGGTGCAGCACGGGCTGCCAGCCCGGGGAGCCAGGGCTCTGTGCCTTCCCTGCAGACAGCGCACGCTCCTGACACACCGCTGCACACCAGGCAAAACCCCGCGCTGCTGAGCACTCCCCTTCTGCATCACTTGTGGCCAGGGCCTCTCCTGAGTGATCGAAATCATTTGTGACTGTGCCTTCTAGCTGAGTTCTGAACAGAACAATGAACCTTCATTTCCAAGGTTTATATTCTTAAAGAAGAGCAGTGGATAATAGCAAGGAAAGCTACTTATGAAGACAATTCACCATCTCTAATATCCTTCAAAAGCTTTGTGCAGGAAAAATTTGCAAGCAAAGGGCAGCTGGATTTTTGGTTGTTCAGTAACAGATTAATATGCTTAGAAGTATAAAACAAGGCCACTCTTTGTAAAAAAGTCCCACAAACAAAGCCATAAACAACTGCAAAAGATGTTCTAACCCTAAAGGGCTTGCTCATCACAGAAGTAAAATTTTCATTACCCACTGTGGGATGCTCCAAAGCCCACTGACATCCGGTGAAAGCCCCTCTGATTTCAGTCAGATCTTTGGGGCAAGCACAAACATCGCAGGTTTGAACACAGAGAGGGGTTCTTTGCATTCACATACCTCGGCAGGGAGCAGCGTGTAAGAGTAAAACCTCTTCATCTTTGTTACCAGGTCGTCATTAGAAAAAGTGACATATTCCACAAACTTCCTGTTCAGGAGGAACCAGTCCGACCCGCCATCGACTGTGATTCCCTCGGGGATCTTGCGGTCCCCCAGGCGCCACATGTGTGTATCACACTCCAGGAAGAGCCGATCCAGTCCTTGTTTTCGGATGAATCTGAGGCGATGCAAGAGGAGCCATTAAAAGTTAATTTGTATTTTGTTATTATTGGGAGCTTTATAAATAAAAAGCTACTTTCTCAAACAAAAAAGGATCAGAAGGTCACTTGTTTATATTTCTGTTCTGCTCATAAATAATGTAGGGAGGTTTGATAAATGATTAATCAGTTATATGTTCAGTTACAGAGGCAAAGATCAACGGATTGCTTTCAAACATCATTTACACCTTCTGCTGTCCTAAGGCTGTGCAGGTGACAGAGCTGTAGGGCAGGAAAGTCCATAATGTTCATTGACTCTTAACAAACCACTGCAGAACAACTGCAACATGAACAGGAACTAAACACAATCGGTGTGAGAGGCTTCTCTCTCTAAATAAATTCAGTTTTTCAAAAACAGGAAAACGTACAAAAAGGTAAAATGACCAATTTTCTCCTATGCTATTATTTAATTAATTTTTCTATAGGGATATAGCCAATTAGGAAGAAATACTGTTGTATTGGTCTTTGCTGTAGAATGAGCAAGTCTGCTCCATTTTCAGGTCTCTGGGGAACAATGTTTTGTTATTGCTGAACCATGAATAAGAGGAGCAATGGTAGAACTGCAGAGTTATGAAAATGAAATATTTGAGACCAATATAAGAGAAGAAAAGCTGGGAAATCAGTCTGTGTTTGAAAGCACTTTGGACTGGGTGCCCACTCATGTTTTGAGAATGTCTGATCCAGGTTTCTGTTTGTTATTCCGTTTGGGAATGATTTCCCTGAAGGAGAAGCCGTGAATTAGCACTGAGCGGGGCTGAGCACCGTCCACCCCGGCTGGATGTGAGCACTGGACACGTCCCACATGTTCCGAGCAGTAACAAACGCTCGCTGACCACCCACTAGAGCTGCCCACAGTCCCTGGGCCCCTCGGGCTGCAGGACCTGCAGGAGAACCACAGCCGTGGCACCCACAGCGAGAGGGGCCCCGCGTGCCCCTCCCGAGCCACACAGAGCTGTGCCAGCGCGTTTCAGCGTGGGCAAGTCAGGGTGGCATTTTAGTGGTCCTCAAACACATGCTGCTGAAGCAAAGGGACAAGAAATAAAAGTTAAGGAACAACACCAAAGCTTTCTGGAGTCCTGCATCTGGAAACACAGGCATTAACCCCGTAGGCAAATTCCTTGGTTCAAGTTCTGGTCTATACCAATCAAAGAACTGAGTTGCAATTATGAAATGGTGCATATTAATTTTCAAAAGGACCGTAAATGACTTCAGGGTCTATGTCCTACTGATAGCTATGTCTCTTTTCACAGTATGAGAAGAGCTCCTCTGTTAACACAACAGTGCAGAAAACATGTAAATGAGAGTTGCGAAATTTTTCTTTCCATGAACAAGTTTCTAATTTCATGTTCCATTATGAAGGATAATAGAAAAGTCTTGCAATTTTAATGCACTGCTCTGGAATGTAATCTTCAAATTCAATATTTATGCAGTTATCTCCAAATCAAATATTAATGTGCCTGAAAGTTTGGTCATTTATTTATTTCTCTCAAAACTAAATGCTCATTAGAGTTAATTATTTTAAGAAAAAACCAGAACTTTATCGACTAGATTTAAATAGGAACATAAAGTTCTTTTCCACGAAGTAATTATTTTCAACTGCCATCTCTACCAATTTATCACCCTTTACTCTCATTTTCAAATGGAAGATTCTCTGACTGCAATAGGAACCCTCAAACAAAAAAAACACCTGGTTGTTTCAAAAACTGCTCTACGCAGAAACTCCCTTGGCCTGTACCACACGGTACAGCTCACGGCTCCCTGCACTGGAACAGCTCCAGCCTCATTGTCTGACCGTGGCAGCACAACAGCACGGCCACACGCCAGATGAGAAGGTGCCTGCAAATCCTGACTCACAGCTTCATGCTCTCCAAAACAGCTGACAGGCTCCTTTTTTTCTATACATGCACAGTTCTGTGGTTTTCTGGAGCGAATGGCTTGGAAAAGCAAATCTCAGGACTTGGAGTGAAATAAGCCAGTTCCTGGGAGTACAACTTTTCACAACAAACCTCAGCCCCCAAATCTTATACAACTGGGTTATTAGAAGAAAGGAAATGTACTTTCCAATCACTCACCCTCCAGCAAGGCAGCACAGCTCAGCTGAAGAGCTGCAATGCCTTTGGAGATCTCCAAAGAAATTACCCTTTTGCTTGTGCTTCTTGAAACCTTCTAGAAACATCACACCAGGTTTCAGACACACAACTGAACAGAGAGCAGGTGTTTTTCAGAAGGATCACCCTTCCTGGGCCTCCTCACACACAGTCACTACACCTAACTGGAACAAGGCATTAGCAAAGCAAGTAATTCCTGTGACCTAAGAAGCAATGGTTTATCCAAGGGGCTGTGAGGACACAGCTCTCCACTGGGCGATTGCTTCCGGCTCGTTTATGTTCCTTGGGAGCCAAGGGGACCGAGTGTATTCCAGATCTGCTGGAAGCTAAACAGGAGGGGCTGCTGGCACAGAGAGCTGAACTGCAACCAGAGTGGAAAAGGTGGATGAGGCTCCCTTTTTTCCCTCCAGGCTCTTTTCTCGGATGACTGATGGTCCCAGCTACTCCAGCAATAGTGATTTTGGCACTCAGGCAGGCAAGGACTTACTCTAAGCATACTGAACACTGCCTGAGGGAAAGGGAAAGGGGTATTTGTATGCCACATAGGCCTTCTCAAGAAGTGAAAAACTCTCAAACACTACAAACAGTTCATAAAGATTCTTGACTAGCCATCCAAGAATGCTTGCAGCCACCTGAAAAAAGAGATAGGAAGACGGAGGGCAAAAGCATGACCCTACTGATTTGTTTCTAGTCTCATGCTGTATTTCATCAGTTTCTGGTTAAGCTCAAGGGCATACCAAAAGAGCACATTTTATAAAGCCAGACCACGCTTCAGAAAGAGCAATGAAATGCAAAAAAAAGGTGTGCAAATGGAGTGTGCAGCTCAGTGTTCTCAGATAGCAATAAGATTCCTGATTATTTTACCAGTATCTCAATTTTCACCTCCTTCCTAATTTGTCCTTGCCCCATAAAGTATGGCTACTCCAAACCTTCTCACTTAAAGCACTTTCCTGAACCAGTGGATGATCTTGCTTGTACACTCTAAGAACAAAGAACATCCTGCTTAGTCCCATGTCAAGACATATGGCTGGGTTTTGTTTCTCTTTGCATTGACAGCTTAGAGCACTGTTTTCTAAAACAGAGCAGAAATAAAAGCCCTACAAGGAGGCAAACTGTCAAGCTGAAGCAGTAAAGGCTTTATGGCTCCCCTAATGCTTAGCATAAAGCACTAAGAACATTTGAAAGTTAGCTGTAATGTCTAAATTTTTAAAGTGCAGTCTCTTTGCAGAGAAGATGCATGTTGCTATTTCAGTCGCTACACTTCTCATGCAACTGTTGGGCTGAACTACTTCCAACCAAAAAGCAGATCTTAGTCCTTGTGCTCCAGAATACTCAAGTGTTCTAAAAATTTTAGCAAAAAAAAGAATGAGGCTGAGGGTAATTTGTGCCAAAGGAACCACCAGATGTGTCACATGAGCAGCGGCGTAAGTGCTGCCAGGACACCTCGTTATTCCAACACTGGCCACAACGAATCCATTTTTTCCCCTGGTATTTGGGTACTTACTGGGCAATTCATCAGTGCAATACACAACAGCATTTGCTGTGTGATCCATTTTCCTAACTGACCATCAAACCCCCACCAGCCCCGTGTGCAGCACACCAACAAACAGCGTGTGCCGCTGAGGAAAAAAGGCATGCCTGAAATGGGGGGAAGCAGGTGTGTGCCAGCAGTGGAGATTTTGGGAACGTGCTCCAGTCCTTTGGAGCTAAGGTTTCTCCAGCCTCTGAGAACTGGAATGGGATTGTGATGCTCCTTGGTACAGTTCACCAACATCTCTAAAATTATCTGGAACCCAGAAGCCAGAAAGGGGACAAGATAACTGCAAAGAATAGCATTAATGAGGAGAAAAAAATCAGCAGAAGAAAAGAATATGGATACATACCAAACTTCTACTGGCCTTTCCTTTAGCTGTTTGTATTTTGCCTATGAGCTCAAGATTCCTCTAAGATCTAACAGCACCCAGCCTTCACAGCATGTTCACCCTGCTCCCAAATGACTACTGTGGAAAGGTTTCTATGCAAACTCCCCCTTTTCCTGCCTGTCGTTGAAGATGTCACATTTGACTGTCTTTTTATTTTATAATACATCAGCCAGGTGCTGCTCCTGCCAAAAAAGAAAAAATCTTCTGCGTACTCCAAATGGCAATAGCTTACACAACTACCAGGTGATTCACTTGCTTTTAACAGCCTAAGACGCTGAAAAGAGGAGGAAATGTGGTGCCCACTAAGCACCATGTAACAACTCCAGCCACTGCGTGCAACCTCATTTCATACACCTGCCTCAGCCAGGAAATAATGCTTCTCCAGCTGAGTGAAGGAGCCATTTTCATGTCCCTTCTCTTTGCTGAAGCCACTAAAGGAAAATCAGAGCGATGCACTTTTTCATGACTTTGGCGCAACTAAAAGAAAACTTAACTCTATAGAAGGAAGCCTGGTTTCTCTCCTTCTTTGGCACTGAAACATGTACTGATTGTGAACATGGCTGGAATACAAAGTACAGCGTAATTGAGCTGCACAAGCATTTCAGCTTTAGGATGGCACTTCTAATCGTTCTCTGTTGTGTGATCCAAAGACTATGATGACTTAAAATTAAGAGTTTTCAGTTGTTTACAAGGCAGACTTAGACAGTTGAAAAGCTTATTGATTAGGAACCATTATTCATCCATAAATTAAAACTGAAAAGTCTTAGCAAGGGTTATACATTGCTTTCAGTTAGGTTTAGATGCTGTGCTCCTGTATTGTTAGTTCATATGTTTTGAGAAAAACACCTCGGGCCAGCTGAATCATTACTGTACACAGGGCAGCAGTCAGTATAGCCCAGCGTCCTCTCCCTTATCATGGCTTCAATTAGTGGTTTTAAACAAAAAATTCTGTTCCAAAAAATTCTGTGTTTTGAGATAGGATATCCTTCTGTTGCCCAATAACATGGACACTGGCCTGTGCTCTAAAAGCTGTCCTTTTTCTTCTTAACTTTTTGCTGCCAACCCTCAAGGCTGTTGCTTCTCTTCCAGCCCTTACTAAGCTCTTGGCCATACCATTTCTTCACGGGGTATTTCTTTTCCCCTGGGCTGTGACAGGACAAAGCAAAGAGCAAAATTTAAAAACTGAAAAAATTAATAGAAAAAAATAATCATCCCTTACTCTTAAAATGAGCAAGTCACTGAGCTGAGCTGTGGAAATTCCCCAGGCAAAGGTCACAAGAGGTTGGGAGAATATCATAAGGCAGCACCACATCCTCCTGCTCCCTGGGGACACTGGCTGTAGGACACGGACACGGGGTGACAGCCTCTGGGGGCCTTTGCTCTTGTCTCACCTGCCTGAGCTTGCAGAAGGTATTTCAGCCCACAGGACTTCACCATCCTGACCACAGGGATAAACCTCACTGGTATGAGCACAGCTCACACCCCTGGGCACACAGTGAAAGTCAGGAGGGAACTGTGTGTCAGGAGGGAGGGCAGAGGGGACACTGACCAGCTCAGACAAGCCTGAGTCACTCAAACACTAAACATGAAATATCAGGCTAGAAATCTTCACTTTAGATATTTCTCTCTTGACAGGTAGATGTAGAGCTGGAAATTCACGCACAATACAAACCGGGGATAACTACTTTTTGACCAGCTTTTGGAGACAATGGAATGCATTTTTACCAAACACCAGCAGTACTCAGAGGTGCTTGCAGCTGCTGGCTTGAGTGTGCCTACAGCTGCCTGGGCTGTGCAGGAGGAGGGAAGTCACTCTATCTCCCTGACAGAAAATTTGGGGACGTGCCAAGGGGGAATGTGAAAGGATCCATTCATCCAGTGGTCAGCAGTGGGAGCACTTATGGGACTGGGGGATTAGGCAACCATGGCAGACAGGGATGGCAAATCTGCACTTGTGTCCCAAAGCATGTTCCCTGATGCGCAGGGGATTGATGGTAGAAATCCAGGGGAAAAAATAAAACATGGTGACACGTTGTAATAAGCTAAAAGGTATTTAGTTGTTCACACAAAGAGAACCATTGAACTACTAAATGAGTTTGTTATTCCTGTGACGGAAGGACAAGTGGCACATTAGCTCATTTCATTACTAAATTAATATCAGCTTAGTGTGTTTAATTGATCTAAATTGTTCTGATCCACCTGAACTTGGCATATTTGAACCAGCCTGATGTTGGTGTGTCATAATTCATTAGTTATTTTCCTTAGCCAGCTCAGGGAATTTGAGACTCAGGTGCACCAGAGGAGCAAGGAGGCATAAGAGACTGACTGCTTCTCCCTGGCTCTTCTCTCCTCTTTCCTTCACTAACTCTGCTGTCGATCACTATTGCCAGCTAGAGCTGGTCTGCCAATCACTCTGACACTCTGCATTTCCCAAACCAGGGACTCTCCTGTGAAAACTGTTGACTTGGCTTTAAATATTACTCCTCACAGGATTATTTTTTACTACCTGCTATGGAATTTCTGCATGCCCAAGATGAATGCTCGTGAGGACTTAATTTAAACGGGAACATGACAGAATTGATAAATCTAGTGATGTTAAGGACGGCCAAGAAGAGAGAGAGACCTGTGAGTTATTCTGCCTGCCCGCTGTGCTGAACACGCGACTCAGTGTGCCACATTCTCTGGGTACACCTGACATTTTACAGAATAAAGGGAAGACCTGGTGACCCAAGCAGAATAAAACAATATTTTTAGATGCAAAGCCACTGGGATTCAGCATATGGAATTGCTGGAAGTGCAGAAGGACTGCTGTTATGGTCCAAAACTAGCAAAAAAGAGGAACAGCAAAACTGTGAATAAACAGGAAAACAGGACCCCTGCAGTCAAATGGAAAAGTTCCTCCATCAGCAGAGGTTGTTAAAGTCTTTGGAAGATGGTGTTTGGTCACTGCTGCTCCCTCAAACCACAGTGGCAAGGTAAAGTATTGCTGATGGCTGGTGGGAAACACAGCACATTCTCTTCTCCCTGAGTCCTGTGCAGGGTGAATGAAGAAGGATTTGATTCAAGGACCTCCAAACTTTAGTGGATTGTGATAAGCTCTAGCCACCATCTTCACTCTTTCTGGCACTGCAGGCTGCTACAGGCGCCCACAGCCGGGGCTCTGCCCATGCCAGGCGTTGCTGCAGACCCCAGCTAACACAGGTCTGGCTCCCCAGTGTGCCCCGGGCCCCCTGGGCAGTGCTGGTGTGCGGGGCCATTGCCACGTGCTCACAAAACATCGACCGGGGGAGCAACATCAGTCTGCTCAGTGCCTCTCTGCCCACAAAAGCACCTCTGACTCGGGGAAGGAGCCATTCCGGACCAAGAAACAACCATCCTCAGGAAAGGGCTCCCTCCTCCTTCACTTCTCTTTCCTGGACTAAGGATTTCTTCAATCAGGTAATGCTGGAAAACCATCGCCATACAATAATTCTCAGTGCTTTGGTTCAGATAAGGTGAGGAAAGGGCCAGCTCACCTTGCGTTGTCCCTCCCATGTGACTTCAGGAAGTTCATATCACGGTACCTGGACAGGAATGCCACGAGCTGATCGTTTGTCCTGCAACAGAAAGAACAAGGGGTGCACAAATTACACTGTGAAAACCACTGTGTCTACAGCAGTTTATATATTTATTGTTCTCATTTGGGGACCATTCTCAGAGTCCAAAGGAGGTGGTTCCAAAAAAAACTTCCATCCTGCTGCTGAACTTCAATGACTCCCTCTGCTCAGGAAAGCGCACTTGGGAGGAAGCACAGCTTTTTTTTAACACACCTTAACAAATTTCTTATCAACCCTTGGCAGGTATTTTAAGCACTACAACAGAGTATGTATGAAGTCATACTGCCCAATACTTTTTAAGCATGAAAATCCAGCTGCAAGATGACTGCACTGATAGTCCCATTTCACACACTTTGCTAGATACTTCCTGGGGAATTTGGTTCAGTATCTATTGGCATTTTATTTGTTTTCATTGTGTAATAGAGAAGAGGCCAAGGTTGGAACGCATAAAGCAAGAGAATTTTGATGTCAAAAAGGCAATATAATTAATGGGAACAAAGGAATTTAGAAGGTTAATTCCAATTAGTATGACAGGCAATCTGACACCAGCATTCTCAAAATTTCAGCTGACATGTCCAAGAATGTATTTACGCTTGACAGCTTTTGTGGTCTGTTATTTCTTTAACAATGGAGCAAAAATGTTCTCTATTTATCTAGGTCAGCATATTTAGGAAAACTGAATAAATCACATTAAAAAGATCTTAATCTCCTGAATAGCATTCAAACCCACAGCCTTATGGATACAACACCGTTTAAGCAATGCTCTGTAATGAAGTTGATGGCAGAAAAACTCAAGATAAAAGAGCTGTCAATAGTACTGTACTTTGAAAACATTTCATTATTATAAGCCACAGAAAACCAAGTTAAACCTGAATGTGTTTAACTGTACAAAATGTGTTCAACTTCTGGGGTCAGGCTGCAACAACCTGGAAGTGTTATCAGCCAAGTGAACTAATTTCATAAACTCACTGGTTTTATCCGGACCAAACCCATCATGTGTCGATCAGCCTGACAGAGCCGGCCCCCAGACCCTCCTCCCTCACTGCCTCGTGTGAGCTGCAGCACACCAGGGTCACACTCTGCATCTCAATTTGGCAAACTCAGAAACTGCTTTCTGTATGGTAAGCTGTGCAGATTTCCACATTTGCTGCTCCAGTGACTCTCCATCTTACTGGGATGAATAGGCATTTAGTGAATTTACTTAGCAATGCTTCCACATGAAATGGTTTCAATGGCTGACATCTTCGGGTGAGTTTCTAGGCAAAAGCTGGCAAGCAAAGATGATCTTTAGAAATATAATCAAGTTTGGAAGTGCTTGAGCTTTAATTTCCTTATAGGATAAAAATCAAATCAACCAAAGTTACAATCCACACCACTCGATAAAACATCATCATTTCTAGCTTGCTCACCAACCTGTATTTTGCTATCCAGCAGTACTCTGCCAAGTGTATCGAGCCTTGGGGCTGCCATACAAACTTCTCATTGCTTCTCGGTTTTTAGATAATTCTTATAAATGCCCAAATGATGCTTAGCTCTCAAAGTAATCAGTAATTGACATTTTCCCTCTTCTTGAAAACATTGGTGTTAACTTGATCCTACTTTGAATATTTTTAACTTTTTGTTTTAAAGAACTCATACAGAGTTTTACTCATTGTCAATTAATATGCTTCTTTTCATGTGCTGACAACATGGAACTAAAACATCATAGCTCCATTTGGTAAAACTTTCTAGTTAATTGACATTTAGATTTATGCAGTCAACCAATTCTATGCTCAGCATGGCAGCACACTGAATTTCTGTTAAGCTTTCATTCAAAGTGCTCCTTCTGGCCCCAACATCATGAGGATGCTGCACATCACCTCCAACTTATTCCACCAGAAGACATTAACAAGAAAATCAAAGGTATTGAACATGCCATAGATGTTAACGCATTTGTTAAAATCCCCCTCACCTTTCAGAAAACTTTGCCTCCAGGGGTAGATTTCCTGAATGCCTCTGGCACAGATTGCTGCCACACTTGTTCACACACGAGTCTCTGCCCGGCAGTGCCTCTGGCACCAGCTATTTCCAGTGCCCCTGGCACTCCTCTGGACAAAGACTGGAGACATGGGCCCATTTTTTTCTCTAAGTAAGGCAATAGAAAGCTGAGATTTTCAGCTGAAGACATCACTGGGAGCAAGAGCAACTCCACACTGCCAAATTAAATTCTGCTATAGCTCCACAAATTTCAGGGATAATTCACTGAGCATAAATTTGGCACAAAATCTTTTGCTAACTATCATGGTAAAACAGAAAGTAACAAGTGCAACACAGCCTTCCCAAGAAGGAAATAAAGTCATGGGGAGAGGAAGGGTAGTTCACGCTACTGATTAAAAATACACTGATATTACATTTCACATTCCTACCAGTTTCTCCAGTGTGTAACACAGCACGAATACAGATTGAGGAAAAAGCCCTTCTGCAGCTGGTGCCTGAGGCTGGGCCTGATGGCTGCATCCACACAGCTCCCACTTCTATTTCCTTTTGCTGTTAAACTCACTTGGAGGGCAAGGCACCAGGGACAAGGATTAGTCAGCTGGTTACCTGTATCGTTAGCAGGGTGTGAGTGTAGAGAGGCTGACAGAAAATGGGCATTTTCAGGTGTGCAGCACACAGGGAGGAATGTGGAACTAATCCTCCAGCGAGCTCCACGTGTGGGGAAAGCTTGTGCGTGTGGGAGGCTGCCACGAGCAGATGACAAGGGAAGAAGAGTGATGGGAAACAAAGCACGTTTGAGTTCACTGATGCAGATCTGAAGCTCAGCAAGGGCAGGGTGCCAGCTGGGACGGGGGTGCCCATCTCCCCCAGACCTTTGCTGAGGTCACCTCGGTTAAGGTCCTGCAGCAAGGGTGGACAGGGGTGGCAGGGCTGTGCCCACCTGCTGAGATGCCACTCGGCAAAACTCAGCCAAGCCCCCTCAGGGCTGGGCTCAAGGATGGCAGCACTCAGCTGGGCAGGCAGCGGGGCTCCAGAGGCTGCAAAAGTGACCCAACCCATGGCACTGCTCAGCTGGGGACGTGGCTGAGCCCCTGGGCTGAGGCTCTGCTTGGGGTTAAGGTCAAGATTAGAGTTACAGGTCTAAGGAAGAGAAAAAGGGGAGTCCTATATCCAGAAGGAAATTCAGAAGATATTGCCAAAGCAAAGCGAAGTCTGCTACCGGTGTTTCCTCCTGGGCAGCCCCTGGCCTGGGACTGAGCAGTCCCAGGGAGCGAGCAGGCAAACCAGGCTCTCCGTAAGCACACGCACATGCTGAGCATGCCAGTAATTCCAGAATATGGCCTGTACACTGGGGACTGAAATGAAAAACTGAAAGAGAAGCACTGCCTCTGTGTTTGCAGTGTCTGAACTCGGCTGTGCCCAGGGCGTACGAGAGCCCCTGCACGCAGCCACGGCCGGACACTGCCCCTGCAAAGGGCACTGCTGGCCTTGCTGGTGTGAAGCAAACCCTCCGAGCCTGGGGACTAATCCAAGCAAAGAGCAGAGATGCCCTCAGTCTGCAGCTGTGAAAATAGATTAGGAAAGCCTTTAGAGAACATGAGAAAAGGAAAACAAGGGATTGTTACTTTTGGAAGATAGTGATGGCTGATAAAAAATCTCTCTATTCAGCAAGGTACTGAATCAAGGTACTGAGTTGTGGGCAACTTGAAGGATGTAGGGAATAGCAGTCACTCCAATGGGATTATTAATATGTCAAAACCTATACAATTTAGTAACAATTTGGCTAAGCTAGATCAAAAGTTTAGAAGCTTTTGGCAGCACGCAGGTATGGAAACAAGATGATTTGATTCTGTGTAGGAATCAGATGAAGGAAAGAGAACTGCTCTGAGTTTATTAATTATTAACCTTGATTAATTTAGGGCTATCTAATGACAAGCCTGCTGACTGCTGCACAGGAGGAGTGAGTGCAGGGAGGGGATTAGCCCTGGCCGTGGTGAGCAAACACAGCAGCAGCTCTGCCTGGTGTGGGGTGCTGGAGAGGCAGGCAAGGATCACAAAAGCAGCTGAACAGGCAAAAAAAGAAACACAAAGGCAAAAATGTTTGGGAGAATAGAGCAAGGAGGCTAATGTGGTTTGAAGCAGCAATGAAGGCCTCTGAAGCAAGCATGATGAAGGCAAACATACAGTCAGAAGAGATAAGTCAAAACTGTTACAAGTTCTCCCAGTGCCCCGAGGTTTGGCATTTCCACCCGTGCCCGCCTGACTCATCCCCACAGTTTCCTTTCCCAGGACTCCGGCGACTGTGTGAAGGCACAGCCCTACAGAACCCAGAGCTACAGCAACCCCGGCAGCTCTTGGCCAAGAAACTGTTTCTACAAAGTCGCTAGAGAAGGAAAAGACTTCAGAGAAGAAAACTGGAATTAAGGGCCAAACTCATCTGTGCAGAGTTAAGCATGATATTAATGGTTAATGTGGCTAGAAATGGTAAAACAGGCAGATGTGCACACAAGGGCCTGCCAAGGGAAGAACTGAGCGCCTTGAATTCTGCTAACTTCTTTTCAATAAATTCTTACAATGACGCTTAAGCTCGTTGATTTCAATGAGCTATTAATTTCACAGTCATTAACCAGTGTTGCAGAGTATCAGGACATGCCACCGCTGCCGAGCCCCCGTGGCAGGAGCGCTCCTTCCCCGGCTATCCCTGGCCCGGGGCCACCCCTCTCCCTCTCACGCCAGGGGTGCCTGTGCCCAGCCTGGCTCCCCGCGTCCTGCAGCTGCCGGACGTGCTGCGGGGCACAGAGGGGCTGGGGAGGAGGGAGGGCAGCCCGGGACGCAGGGCAGGGTTATTGCCAGCTCCTGCACGGTGGCACTCGTGGCATCCCCCCGCCAGAAAGGGACCCTGGCCCGTGCTGGCCCTTCTGCCAGGCCGGCTGGCACACGTGTCGGGGTGTGGGCATGGTGTGTGACCTTACAAAAGCATGCAACAGACGAGTGACTCAACAGAAAAAAGCAAAAACCTACAAAACCTCTTCCTGGAACACTTATAGCACGATGATCAACCACGCAAATGCAGCATGAGAAGAATACAGGGAAAAACCTTGCAAGGCTCAGTTTTCAGATCCTGGATAGGCAGCCTGACCCTCTCACTGATGCTCCCAAGTCCTCCTGCCTCTCTGAAGGCAATTTAGTGCAAAGGGAGGCTCAGAGGAGCCTGAACCAGGCTGTAGTAAGGTAAAAACCCCAAACAAGTCTCCATCTAAAAATGCAAAGAAAGGGGAAGGTTATATTTAGCCTTTGCTATGCATCACAGAACAGAGATTAGCACGGCAGGCCTTTCTCAGCAAAGCTGATTCCTATAACAACAGTCATTCATAAAATGTACCATAAAAATGAGAACAACAGATATGAATTCAGGGGCCAGCTGCACATGGAAGACTCCGGGTGACAGTTAGTACCTCTGCTTTTACAACAGTGTAAAACGCTTTGTTAAATGGTTTGTTTTGTCTTTCAAGTCAGGTTTAATGGAGGAACAAGATAATGGAAGAAAACGATTGCCTTAGCAGCTCAGCTGGCTGCAGTGCCTGGGAGATGGGAGCACCAGCACCAGCACCAGCACCAGCACTGCCACCCGGGCTGGGAAGCCACACCGGTGTGTTTGTGCCAGCTGCTGCGTTTGGAGCTGCAGGCACTGATCGGTCACGGCACACGGGACGCAGCTCCTCTCGGGGCAGCTCTGCCAGGGCTCTCTGATGCTCCAGATGCTCTATTAGCAACACAGCAATCTTTGCTGGACCCCCAGTCACTGCTTCCCATTCAACCACTGTCTGTTTCCTACAGAAAAGGAAAGAACTAGCATAGTCAAAAAAGAGTGGAAGTCTTCCTTAGAAGTCACACTGCTGAATAAACCTGTTCCTATGAGAGTACATAAATGCCTGGGCACAAAGCAGATCTACTGAGAGAAAATAGAATATACTCCATCGTCTGCTTCCTGAGCCACTCCACAAGCTATTTTCTATAAATTCAAGGCTTCAGATGGCATTTACTAAATAAATAAATAAGCCCACTGCTGAGAAGCAGCAGCACATGCTTAAATGAAAATCCTAAAGAGATCTTATAAGAGAATTCCACCAAGGATTAATGAACAAATGTGATTAAAACTATCTACAGCTCTGGACTGCTGCCAAAATGCTGCCAGCAGTATTTGATATGTAAATGCTTAAAACATTTGCTGTGTGTATTGCCATTGATGCAAAGCCTCTATAGAGAGTTTCTCCATCTAATTAGAGATATTGGTTTAGCAAACTTTG
Organism: Dryoscopus gambensis; assembly: GCA_013389985.1. NCBI lineage: Eukaryota > Metazoa > Chordata > Aves > Passeriformes > Malaconotidae > Dryoscopus > Dryoscopus gambensis. Next base: position 143,289 of record WEIT01010400.1, on the reverse strand, counting down.
GAGTCTATAAAAACCCTCAATGTCTCATTATTCTTTTAAAATAGAATATTCATTTGTTTGGAATGTTTTCCAGCTATATCCCATGAAACCCTGAAAGGCCCTTGGCTAATGACAAACTCCAGCCTTATATCAGCTAATAAACCCTACAGCTTTCATGATAATAAAATTCTCACCACACGCACTCATTAAAACTTTGTAACTTGGTTGCTTTTGACTGTCTTTAAATATTCACTGGGAAAAAAGTAAATTACTCAATTTCCAGTTATTTTATAGCACAACTTCAACACAAGCATTTAAAATCTCCAGGACCTTATCAAACACACCATGCAATGGTGCACTCACGGTGCCTCTGACCTGGGGAAGCACTGAGCAGCACGTGCTGAACTGAGGCACACTTGGAGCTCTCCCAGAACAGTGCAACTTTCACACTGTGTTGTCATAAATTACTGTATGGGCCAGGGCCCACAGGTCCACGTGTTCAGAAGCAGAATGTGCAATGATTACACACGAGGTGAGGAGCTCAGAGCTGTCCTTTAACTCACCTTCCACCTCCTAGGTGCACAAGTACATTTATTAATGAGACCTTTTCCGGGAGGCCAATCCAGTTATAACTCAGATTTTCCATCTCTACCACAGATCTGTCACCAGCTCACCAATGTTTTGAGACTTAACTCACTGGTGTTTACAAAACATTTTTTAAAAATCCTGTCAAGTCCCCAGAGTACCTTTGGATTGATCCTAGGAATTAATTTGGCTGTGACAATGACATTTTCTCAGCATCCCTGCTGCTGCAGTAAAACGTAAATAAGAAAAACACTACCCTGTAATACCATGTCATATGCAGCTCTTTTTCTCTGATTTTAAAGCCACTATAAGTTGCAAGTTACTGTATTTTAGAGTAAAACTGTGAAATACATCAAGGTAGTTTTCCTTTCATAAATTTAATTGTATGCAATTGCTAAGTCTAGGTTATTTGTATGCTTAACAACAACAAATGCACTGAAAAATACTTCAATAACAAAAGCTTCTGAAGCACCTTCCAAATGTGGAACTGCACAAGACCTGGTACACATGAAAATAATCAAAGAAAATCAGCTAAGTGCTGGATGACTTATTCCCTAAATAACCTGGTATTGATGCATGCAGCTCAGAGGTATTTTGCTAGAGAGGAAGGAAATGTTTCACCCTGATTTGTTAAACAATTTTCTATTTATTTTTCTATTTAAGTTTATGAATCATCAGCACATCACCACCATTATTTGTTTTTTTTCATCTTGCTAGCCCAGAACTTGAGTGCCTGATAGATGGCCTTTGCTAGAGAGGCCTATAAATGCCTATTTCAAATAAATATTTTTAAGTAAAGGCAGAGACGTGTGTCTAACTTAGATAAGGGCTAGAAAACTTGTTTAAGGTATACACTGTAGTAAAGCAAAATTCCTCTCCCACCACATTCACAGGAGATGGCAGTTTAGTTGAACTGCATGTATGAAAAAAATGCTCACTTTTATCAGTGCTGGCAAAAACCATTTATCAAGCCTTGCTGGCATTCCCGTTATTCATATTTGGAAATTAAAATAATGCAGATTAGTGCAGAAAAAATACAGCAATGTGGGGTTTAGACTCTTCGACTTACACTCTGACCTAAAATGTTAGCATTTTTTGACAAGTAACCCAGAGATTCACAGAATCACATGATTACTCAGCATTACGTCAGCTCCAAACACAGAATCACAGAAACGCTTCATTTCAAAAAGAGCTTCGGGATCATCGAGTCCAGCACTGCCAAGCCCATCACCAAACCACGTCCCCCAGTTCCACTCTCCCAGCCCGAGGTGCCCCCTTGAGCGAGCACGTTTCCTTTTGGCACTGGTGCACGCTCTCGAGCACAGGTTTCTGTGCAGGTTTGTGGAGCTGTTTGGGAGGGAGCACTGCCACACCTGCCCGCTCCCCACGCGGCGTGTGCGCCTGCAGACTGTTTCTGTGCAGGTTTGTGGAGCTGTTTGGGAGGAGCACTGCCACACCTGCCCGCTCCCCACGCGGCGTGTGCGCCCGCGGCCGGGCCGTGTGTGCGGTCCCATCACAGCCTGTTCATCTCTGGCACACCCACAGCTTCTTCCTGTTATAAACATTAAAAAGGATTCAGTTTAATGCAAAGTATGTTAACTAATAAAATGTTTGAGTATGTCTAAGCAAT
>WEIT01010400.1:104374-140947 GCA_013389985.1 Dryoscopus gambensis | reverse complement strand
GGTGAGCTTTGTGTGGTCGAGGGCTGTTGTTGGATCATTTTTTTTGTCTGTTTTGTCGAGCAGGATGGTGGACTGCCCACCATCCCCTGTTCCCAGCTGCGGATTAATAAACGCGGAATAATTTTTTGCTGATATCCGGACTTGTTTATAACACTTCCCAGACCTTCTCTGGCTTTTGATCCCACCAACACAAATCTACCAACTGGAAAAAAAAAAATAAAACAGCCTAACACGCAATCTTCTGTTTGAGTAGTTGTTCCCTGGTAGCATCAGTGACTAAGCAGCCTCAGCCCTGCTGGGGTGAGCAGGCACGTAAAGGACGGGCCACGGCTGGCTCTGGGGTCGCTTTGGCAGCATCCCCCAGCGTTACAGGGGCAGGTGCCTCACTCGGGTCCCTGTGGGGCCGGGGGGCACAGGGCTGCTCTGAGCCAGGCCAGGATCCCTGGCAGCACCAGCTCAGCTCTGCTCCCCCCGAGCAGCACCACCGGCGATCGCTCCCGTCCATGCCTGCTCCGCACGCACACCGCAGGCTTCCAGGAGACACGCCAGCAGCAGCTCTGCTTCACACTCAGTTCTTGCCAAATTAATGATACAATGGAGGAGAAGCAGCAGCGCGGGCAGGGGAGGGTGAGCCTGCCCACGCTGGGAAGAACTGGGAAACTCGTCACATGCAGGCAGGCGGGCTCACACAAAGCGCGATGAGGCCAATGCTCCCCTTGGTCACTTTAGCTGCCCTTCCACTAAAAGCTGCCTTTAACACTTCAGTCAGCAACTTTCCAAGGTAGCTGTGCTTAGGATAAACAGAAAGAATTGTGGTTTTCATGGTAAAAATGCACCCGTTAGGTGGATGACATCAACAAGTCCAAATGCGACTGTTTTTAACCATTTTCTGTTGAGAGTGTAAGGACTGACTGAATGTGGAGTGTGGAGCTGATGAACACACGTTATCTGCCGACAGTTTGGCACAGAAAGGCTGGTTTAATATCACCCTGTCAAAGGTCTATCACATTTTTCATTCCCATCAATAAGGAAGCTGAGTGTTGACGTAAATGTTCATTTTGATAGACAGTGAGCAGGAAGCACCAGGGCACCTGAAGAGGTTACCCACACAGCTTCAGGCCACACTGCTATTTACACTGGGACACATGTCTAAAGAGGATTCATGCCCAGAATGTCTAAATTTAATGAGGTTGTTTACTTAGTTTTCATCCTGTAAGGAAAAGAAACAATCTCTCTTTTCAGCATATTTCTATCTAAAAACTTTTATGACAATAAGGGCTTTCTCTCACTAGGAAAAAACCTATGGAGTGACAGAAACATTGGTAAATGCACTTTCTGCCCAAAGTGCATCTTTGAAGAACGCAGCACACAAATTAACCACATTTTGTTCCTTGAAATATTTTTAGTACCTTCAATAGTGAGTCAAGCTCCCTCTTGCAAGTCCTTTAATCAATGAAAAAAAGACTTTTTTCTATCCTCTTTCCTACTGATAAAGCACCATGCAAAGGACTTTATTCTGTTTTCAGATCAAAATCACTGCAGTGCACCCAGTTTATGCCTGTGTAAGCCAGAGCATAAAGCCAGCTCTGTGCTCCTGGAATAGGCGATGGGAAATCATAACAAAGGTTTTGTGGTGTTTCCCAGTTCAGAGGCTGTGAAAATGTGCTGTCCTGTGTGTGACAGCACGTTAACAGATGAAAATCAGCACCGTCTTCCCCTCAGTCTGAGAACTGCTCTGTCTTTCCTTGCCTTGTCTCATGGTAGGTAATTCTCCACAGGAGAAATTCCTGAGCAACCACTTCTTTCCTCAAGGCCCGTCCATTGTGTCAGGGTGGCAGCAAATGTAATTGCTGCCAATTACTGTACGACTGCTAAAGCTGGTGGGAAGTATTTGCCAAGATAATTTACTTTTCACAAAGCTGCCTTTCCCTGTTATTATGATAACAAACCATTCCATTTCTAATCACAGCCTCAGTGCAGGGGTCAGTACAGAAAACTCCCACATTTACTACCACAAACTCTTGATGGGCCATGGTACTGTGGATGCCAGAATATCACTTGTAAGGATGCAGCACTGTAAAGAGTTAAGAGGACAGGATTATCCTGTCTCACAAAAACATCTGAGTCCGCTTAATATCTGCTGAAAAGTATCTGAAAAAAAAAAAAGAGTACTGAAATACTTGACTAACCAGCTGCTAATACCCAAGGATATTTAATTATTAAAACTAAACATGATATAATTTTAGCTTTATAAAAGCACTGGGATTTTATTTAGTACAGAATGATGCTCACTGCTTTGTGTTTTTCCAGTGTTTGTCTGCTGCTGCATATTCATGTAGAACCTCATCTGCCTACACGATACATCCCATTTTGATGAAAACAATAATCACTGATTAAATAAGCAAGTGGAGTGAGCTGCAGAAATGATCAAGTTCATTACTCAAATTAGTGAGACTTTGTATAAAAGGAAAAAAATCTAGATATCGGGCTGAATAGGATCTTTTTGTTTGTTTATACCGTGTATATTTTACATGGCATAGTTTATGTTCAGCAGTTTTTTTCACCATCTCTAAAATTAAATTATCAAGAGTTTTGTGCAAAAAGAGAAGTAATTCAAATCAAATATGAGCTCAGATTTAAAGCAACCATTCACTTCATCCAATTCATACATTCCCACGTGCATCTGAAATTTTATTTGAACCAGTCAATAAGAAAAATGATTTGCTAATTGTTGAAAAATGATTTGATAGTTGTTGAGCAATTATAATTAAAAATGCTCACTTTCTTCCAAGAAAGTGGGAAGAAAGAAACCTCCTTCACCCTGCTCATCATCGCAGAGCTGTGCCTGGTGGAGTCTGCACGGATCTACCCCGCAGATCCAACTCGGATTTAAAGTCCATCATTGTGAGCTGTGTGTTCCTCAATCACCTCCAACAGTCTTGCAGCTTAAGACTCGTGAGAAACCTTTGCTTTTCTCGATGCAGTTGTTAAGGTGCCACTTTTCCAGCTCTAGTGTTAAATTTTGGTAATTTCTCTGTTTCTGAAAGACAACTTGCTCCCTCTGACCGTGCCTGTGGTGACTCACCCGACAGCCCTCCCTCACCCACCTGCCACACCAGGAAACCAGAGCCATTCCTGCCTGCCTGCCCAGGCCACCCTCAAAGCCAGCCTGCGTGACTCCGTGCCCGACAGGCACCAAGGACAGGCACGCCGGGCTCTGGGAATGCCCTGCTGGAGCCACTCTGCCCCAGCCCCCCTTTCGGGGCCACCTCCCCGCAGGGGAAGGCACGGCAGGGTGCTCCCAGATGGTCCAGCCCAGCATCCTCCCCAAAGCTCACCCGACACACGCCCTGCTGCCACCCTGGCCACCCGATGTTTCATGCCAATAACGAGGCAGAAAGTGCTCAGGCTAAGCCTGGAAGCAGCAGGGAGCTGAGACCACCCTCCTCTCGCTGGGAAAGGGAGCAGGAAAGCCCCTTCTAAAAGGGCACAAGGTATAAAACTCAGTCAGCACTTCTGGGTCTTGCCATCTCCCCTTTAATCTGCAGTGTAATCCTGGACACAAACTGGCCAGCTTTGTCTGACACTGCTCCGAGAGCAGAGGGTTCCTCTGATGCAGTGGGAAAGCTGAACCTGGGTACAGAAACTGTTTTCCCCTGTCTCACACTTTCTAAGGAAAAGGCCAGAGGGAATATGCACTCATCCAAGGAGCAGCTTGGGTCTCCTAACTGGAGTTATCCCAAGGCAAGGGTGGTGGGACTCCACTAGCACAAGGTCCCTGCGGTGCTCTCTGTGCCAGGGATGCAGCCCAGGGCTCATCTGCCCAGTGTGGTGCTGCTGCTGAGGCACTTTCACAAACTCCATTAAAAGTAAAGTGAATTATTATAAACCAGGCCCTTCCCAAAGCTCCTCCTGGGCCTGCCACTCCCTTTGATCCCGGAGCTGCTGAATCAACCTGTCGGAGCGCATCAATCCAAAGGACCAGAAGGCAAAACAGGGAAAATGGGGTCAGGCTAATGGGATTTAACATTAATTCTCCACCAAGCCTGAAAAGATGGAAGAACAGGGCCTAGGGGGTGAAAGGGATAATGAACTGAGAGTTGATGGAAGGAAACTTAATTGGTTTTAACAACAGAAGGTCACATTTTGTTACCTTTATTTGGGTTGAGCAATGATCTTATTTTGACAATTTGTGCCAGCTGATGACTTGCCCTACTCTTGATTGGCACTGTTTTGGAATAAGTCTGAAGAATGCAGAGCTGGGATATGGGGCACAAACGTGGCAGAGGATGTCTGCAGTGGGAATGTACAGACCCACTAACTGATACAACTGGGCTGCTGAGAAAACAGCTGGGAGGGTGGGAGGCTGATGTCCCTGCTCACTGCTGTGCTCTACAGAGCTGCAACCAACACAGTCTTACTCCAGAAGAGAACCAGTGGTTCACTTCAACTCAAGAAAAGACTCCAGAAAAGGCATGTGAACTTAAGTCAGGCAGTCTGTCACCAGCGATCTCCTGGCACTGCCGAGTGGGCAGGCTGTGACCTGGAGCCATGTCCTGGCTGCCTCTCCCCTCCTGGCCTGCAATGGCTCACAAATGATTCTCCGGGCACTTTGTGATGATACCCAGCGCTGGTATCTCTTGACACGCCCCATGTCCCAGTTTCCCACAGAGAAGAAAGATCAGGGTGTTTTAGCCTTCAGCTGCAGCTCTGCAGCTGCCGCCTGCAACATGACTTGAGCCCCACGGGAACAGCTCCAGTGCCTGCACAGTTCCAGCTGTACAGAGGTTTAGCAATGACACTGACCCTCACAGAGCAAGCAGAGCCACAGTCCCTGCAAGCCCTTGCCATGGAAATCATGTGGAAGCTGCCTTGCACCTGACTGTGCATCCCATCATCAGAGCACAACGATCTGAGCCACTGCTAAAACATCCGAGGCTGCCCCCGTTGAAGCCGTAAGGTGACACAAATAACCAATTTGGATTTATAGACCTTTTAGCCTTCAGCTGCCCCAAGAATGCATTGTTGCAAGATTACCTGCTAGAAGTGACTTTGGGGCAGCAAACTTTAAACTAAGATCGACTCTGCATTTGGGAAAGACTTGGCCCCAGACCAGCTCCTAATGTGGCAGAGTGCAATTATCCTGATGAAAGCTTAGGGATGCTTGTGCCTACAGCTGGTTCATCAAGCAGTGCTGAGTGATGGATATAATTAAACTGCGTGTGGCAGAGCGGAATGTGCTACAATGATCCATTTAGGGCCCCATCCCCTCCCATCAGCCTGGAACTACAGATGGGCCGTCACAAACAGCCAGTGGTGCTCAGCACTGCTGCTCACACGGAGAGATTCAGAGGGATCGTACAAATGCTCTGTGCAGGACGAGCAGAAAAGGAGTATTCAACTGCAGTGAGGTGCAACAGCCAGTCCCTAACTCTGCCTGGGACTGCACAGCAAAATGCAGGTCTGGAATTCCTGCACTACCAGGTCAAAGCTTCCACAGTACCTCAAGACACGAAGTTTTGACCGCTTAGCACGAGTCAGGACTACAAAGAAAAATAAAAAGAAGCTTTAGAAAAAGAAGCCCATTGTGCAGCCCATCCCTGAAGATGAAGAGCACACACAGAGGAGCCCTGCTCTCCTGTGAGCCACCCGAGCTCTGCAGCACTGGACGTGCTCACAGATCTGCATTTGGTCTGCGGAGCTGTGAGAGCTGAAAAGCCTTCAACATCAAATACCATTCAACTCTTACACTTTTAGCCCTGTTTTCAAGGGGAAGAACTTATCTATTCATCTCTCCCTCTCCTTCCCATTTCAATATCACAACTAAAAGACTGAATCAGAACAACATTTTGGCTCACCCTTTAATGGCCTTTTGGTTCTCAGCTATTAGGAGTGACTTGGGAAAGGTACACTAGCACATGTTGTGTTATCTTCACTTTGAACTGCCACCAGATATTATTTTGCAGCTGTTTTATTGTAAGTGGCATCCTGAAGTCTAAACCAAAGAGTGTCATAATGACAATTTCAGCAGATTTTTAATTTCCTGAGAGAATTCAGCAAGACCACGAAGGGAGAGCAGGTGTAAAATGCAATGCCATAATAGCAATGTTTCCCTCTTTCAAGCACTTTTAGCTTTTGGAATTGATCATGATCTCACTGAACTTTCTGAAAAAAACTGACAAAACACAACTGAGTTGGAGAGACATGAAAGTTTCTGCTCACAGACCCCAGGTAAACATCACAAGGACCTGTTTTTCTGCAGCTTCCCTTACCCACCTCACGCTTAATCCAAAGTGAAAGTCTCTTGGAGCAAAGCTGTGGGAGAGCACACAAGAGAGGAGAGTCACACCTGAGATTTCCCTGACGACCAACGTCCCACCACAGCTCAAACCCCACTGGAGCTTCTTGCCCGGGAGTGCAGTGAGCAGCTAAACACCATGGGAAGGGTTTGCCACGCTGGGGCAGCTAGCTGGGAATTCTGCTAACCACGGATTTAAAGTACAAGAGCCATTCTGCACAAAGGACTTTTTCTTGACTCGGCCACCCCACACTATCTGCCCACAAAGACAAGTTGTAAGTGAAAAGCAGGTTTTGTAAATATCCCTGGAGCTGTGAAGGAGAAACACGGAGCTGGCCAGATCCCTCATGCTGCCTGTTGCCTTCCTCTGGCCCCACATCGCTCACTCTCACAAAAATACTGTTCCAGGCATTACAGCAGTGTCCTGAAGACAGAAGACTCAACTGTAGCCTAGGAAATAGTGGTGCACATTATCACAACACGTGTGCTGTTACTGTTCACAGATCAGGGTGAATGGCGAATGAATCCAGGGAAGACTCACATTTCACTCTCTTTTAGCAGACAGACGTTTTCCTCAGTCATAAATAAGTAAAAAATAAATTACATCCAGAAAGCAAATGGCAAACAGATGAAAACCCATTGGCTCTTTGCTCGAGGACCTCCCTGTGAGCAGCCCCAGAGCCAAGCCAGAAGAGAAGGGGGCACCAGCCAGGGAGCCCAGCACGGGCTCAGAGGCTGCAGCGCCCATCAAACTGCACGTTTGGCTTCTGGGGCTGTCGTCTGCCAGGCGGCTGCCCCAGGGGTCCAGGCACTGGCTCAGGTGCTTCAGTTCTCAGAGGAAGAGATAAAGGGCTCCATGTTTAGCACTGTAATCAACAGGGTAAGATGCTGCCCAGTACAAGGGTACTTTGAGTAAAAATCGTATTCTAAAGCTGTGCCTTATTGATGCATCTTTAATCTGCATGCACTGTAAAGGTGCCTGGATAGACAAACCAGTTCCAGTTTGGGGTGCATTTATTTCTGCTGCCAGACTGAGGCTACGGAGCACATCTCAGAAGTACTAAATATTGAAGAGTTACTACGAGCCGCAGATGTCGCAGTTCCCTAAAGCAAAAGCTGCTTTAAATCCTTAAATCCAGGAGGGGAGGGCAGAAGGAGTAACCTCAGCTGCTGTGGCTGCACAGAGAAAGGGTGGGCCTCCCATCACTAACACTTGCCAGCTTGCAGAAAACATTATGTTAACATCAGACGTAAATAAATTTTTTAAGCCACAATAATTTCCACATTTCACCCCACCCATTTGTGACCATGCACAAAGCCACTGCTTTGCCAACCATTGATAATTTAACAGTAAAACAGAGAACTGGAACAGCAAATAAAAAAGATAACCTTCAGAATAATAATAATAACATAAATCTCAAGCAAATGTGCTGGCAAAGTGAGGAAAGAAGAGGAGAAAAGGTTATTTGAGGGATTAAAGAAAGAAGCAAATCTGAAATTCTCAGAGAATGCAGATTCAAGAAAAACACTGATAAAGTTCCTTTTGGACAGGAAAAAAGATTCCCTGTGAAGCATTAAGAGTGGATTGACATCTGGCTTGCCCGATAAAGATATTCTGAGCAAACAAAACCACATACAATGTCAGTGACAATCCTGAGATAAAAACCTCAGGCGCTGGCATCTTAACAGATGTTGTAGTGCAAAAGCTACCTGTGCTGCACTCCCCCCTCGATGCAGGGAGGCGATGGAGCAGTGCTTCAGCCCAGGATAACATTCCAAAGGGCACTTTAAAGAACGCTGTACTGCTTCCCTTGTGCCTGAAGTGCAAGGCCTGCACTTCAGATCAGCACTGCAACACTTCATACGGGCTGTGAGGTCACATTCCGCCCTGGGAAGTCAGTATCCTTCATCCAGGCTTTCATGTCCAGCACCAATTTATGTAGTGCCAGGAAGGAGATATCTGTAGAGGACAGCTCTGAAGTCTGGATCTCAGTGAGACACAGAATTGTTAAATTAAGTCAAGTCAAATTGATGAGAAGTGAGAGAGAGAAAGTGGAACTGTCCTTTGAGCCAATTATTTGCCATTGCACAGCTCTCATCAGCCCTGCTGGCTTTGGGATTTCTAAGTTCACAGTCACCAGGAGGGCACAACTGGGTCTCAGACATTTCTCACCAAGGTAGAGCGCTGTATGTATGTGAAAGCCACATGCTTTGTTTCAGTTCTAAGAGGAGATTTTCCTGTATTTCCAATATTGCATTTCAAGCCTGCAGGTTGCAAAAGCTGAGATGTTTTGCAAGAGCAGCTGGATAGCCCCAGTCTGTACCCACTCCATGCAAACTGTATTCTGTTCCTTTTTTCTCCCAGTCACCTGCTCCAATGGTTGTGTCATTTGGTCACAGGTGAAACGGGGGCAGGTCATGGTAAATCTGCCAGCACTGAAATCATCCCTGATGTAGTTTCTATAGAGTGGTAGTCACCCACGCTTTGCAGGGCATGAAACTGATCCAGAGCAGAAACAAGGAAATGATCTCCCAGGCAGTTCTAGCACCTGAAAAATAACTTGAAAAAGCACCAAAGCATTTTTCCCAAAGGTTGAACTTCTTTCTAAAATCTGTTGGTTGTAATTATTTTCACCTACCACAAGAATGAAAACCTGAAGACCCCTTCCCTGCACTCCCACCTTTGCACTCTGGGCAAATATTCTCTGGCCCAGGGACCTCATTCAGAAGTCATCACTTTGGTTTTGTATCAGCCAACGTTACCCTGACCAACAGAGGGCAACACAACGAAGCAAGCGCAGGCCAGTCACGCCAGCTCAGTGTTCCTAATTTCCGAGTGTTATTCTGCTTGGCAAAGATAATCTCCATACTGGCACCTGTTTAAAGGCCCAGGCCCAGTCCGATCATCCCATTTCCTCCCTGGAATGTGCAGCACCGCAGGTGCAATCTGTGTTATGACAGACATTTCATTCAGGTGCCAGACCAAAACTTCTACTGAAGGTGTCTCATATAACTGAGTCTTCACAACACAGGCCTTTATGGAGAGTAGGGCTGCACAGCTTCATCCTAAAATAATGTCAAGCAGCAGAACAGAAGTAGTTTCACTGGGTTTAAGTTCCTTTGTTATAGCTGACTGCCCATAGTTGAAAATGTAGCTGTATCTGCATTCCTGGCTCCAACAAGAAGAGACTTTATTTTCTTACTATTCTGAAGCACTCCCCAAGCTTCTGCTAATAATTCTGCTTGACCTTTATTAAAGACCAAGCATTAGCAGGCAATTAGATGTGGTGATCCCTTTGGTGATTGAGGCTCAGTGATTTACTGTAAATTATAAATAGTTCAAATGTTTCATTATGTTTATTCTTTATACAAGCTCTGTGGCCAGGTAAGCACTGACATGACATTCACCGTTAAATGATCTCATTAAACTTCTTAATTTAAGTGGTGCAACACTTCACCTGCCACATTATCCAAGGACTCCTGCAATGCACATTAAACATTCAGCACGAAAAGGTGCTCTACCATAGTTCACCTTGTTGGGAGTGAAATTTCAGTCCCTGAACATAAGGTTGACTACTTTATGCTGTTTGTCAGAGACAATAAATAATGCAAATAGATACCCATGTAAAGTAAGAGGCTGAAGACATCAATAGCTTTCCCACACGGTCTTGAAAGAGGCTCTCAAAAGAAAAGACTTTAAATTATGAGAAAATACCACTAAAATTTTAAAAAGTTAAGGAAAAGGAAGGAAGGTGCTGTTTTCTTTCATTTCTTTATGAATGCAGTGACTGTGAGAGATGATTCCTTGAGAACCCTGTAGGCATGTGTTCCTTTTTTTATCCACGAGCCCAAGCAAGAGGAGGGGCGGTCACACAACCTCCCACCTCCGAGCTGCTCGTGCAGGTTTGTCTTCAGCCATCCCACCCCTCCTCTTCCTGCTGGGAATGTTTAACAGAGCTGAATGAAGGCAAGGTTGGACAGTGCACCACACCATTTCACTTGGGCCAGTGAATAGCACCTTGCCTCACGGTTGAAAGGAAACACAGCACTTTTGCTGGAGGCACCTTTATGTCCAGACTGCTTGGCAGTGGTTTGCACTGCAGTACCGAGGAGAAGCACAGGGATTAGGGCCTCCTCTGTGCTAGTGTTGGACCTACAGACTCCACAAACAAAACATTTGGGCACGAAGAGGAATAATAAGGGTATCTGGATTTTCCTGGCTTGCATATGTTTTATTTTACACATTTTTAATGGTTTCCCTCACAAAATGAATAGTTCTAATTTTTTCCCCCAGGCCTTTATATTGTATGATGCTTAACATCTGCTTCTGGACATCTCTTCTGAAGGATGAAAGGCTCCTGGCACTTCTGCTGTAGTCTGTGAACATACCAGACTACTCCCTGGACAGATTTGGGCTTCATCATATTGTATTAACCCCACATATTGAATATGTTTTCTTGACTTAGAAGGCTGGATTAGCTTTTATTATCAGAAGAGAAGCAGTAAAGGTTTCAGTATTACAGATGGAATGGCAGATGGGAAGCGAAAGCTTAATATGAAGCAGCTCTGGATAAAAACTATTAATCCACAAAATTCATACGTTCATATGCAGGGAAACCTAGCAAAACCCACTGCAATATGACTAACCAGAGAGAAGTGTAAAGTGCCCCTAGCCCATTATCTGACAAATTGTGGCATGGGGTCTGAGAGAAAAAAAAGAATCCCTCAAACACCCTATTTACTATTTCCTGGAAAAACAATCAGCTCTCTCTGGGGTATGCAGGGAGGTAATGCCTTCCTAAAGATTATAAATAATAATAATTTATAGCACCTCCATCACAAAAATGAAATGGACTCATACATGTATTTGATAAGATTTTCCAGGGTTTGTAGCTGTAATATTCCATATTTAAAAAATACTTAACATTACTTGTAAGTCACGGTCATTGAAGTTGCAGCACTGAAAAATTTTTCCTAATTTTTGCTGAAGCGCATGGTGGTGTGAAGAGGAAGCAGATTCCCCTCAGCTCTGGTAGCAGAGCGCTTTGGCAGGAGGGGAAGGGAGCACTGCAGACCCTGCCCGGGCGCCGAGAGCCACCGAGAGCCCAGCACAGAGCTCTGAGAGCGGCTGCAGAAGGGAGCACAGCCTTCCAAACTCCCCCTCTGAGGAAAGAAGTGCCTGGAATGCCTTCAGCTGGATGGAGTGGGTGCAAGCAGCACGGCATTATTGCATTACTACACCCGCCAACGCTGGACCCACTGCAGGCTGCTCCACAAGCCTGGGCTTGCTGGTGGCCACGTCTGGAAGCCACTGACCCTATCTGGCCCTGTGGTTTGACTTGTTCCACTGATGCCATAATAATTTTTGCTTTTTCATATATTCCTCTCATATCCCCCTTCATATACGCTTTTATGCAGCTTTTCTGTACCCTCAGTGCTTTTAGCCCACATACTTGTAATTCCCTGAATTCGATAACTAGCTTAACCCAAAGTTCTGTTAAGGCAAGAGACTAAACATCTTAGAAACTTCATAATTAGGGGGTCAGTGAGCCCCAGACCCAAGGTCTTCTCCAGAACATACTCTGTAAACTAAGATAGATCTATGCAGAGGGGGGTCACTCCTTACGAGGGGGCTCCTCCTGAGCCTCCCATTGGGAAATCTATGATAAATATGCTAATATGTAAGGTCTATAATTGTATAAGCAAACTATCACGGGGGGGCTTTTCCGTGTATTCTCCGGTGTGCATTTTCCAACGTGCATTCCGTGCCTCGGTCCAGGGGGGGCATTCTTGCGGAGTGCTCCTGCCTGGATCTAAGGATCCTTAATAAACTGTGAGGTAAAATCCCTTTTTTCCCCTCTAACCGTGTTTGGCTTTCAATTCTAAGCCCAGGATATGGCATCACCACAGGGAACTGGGAACCGCTCAGGCTGCCCCAGGGCACGGCCGCAGCATGACACGATGGCTGGGGTGGACTCGGCACCGCAGGACAACTGGACAGGCCTGCTGGCTCCAGTCTACAACCACACTGGACCTTCAGCAATCATCCTGCTAACAATTCATCCTGTTTGATTCACAGTGCCATCACCTACCTCTCCCTTTATGGTCTTGCATTAGTCCACTTTTTAGCATCAATACAGCATTCCTCACCAGAAAAATAGTGAATAACAAGCTAGCTTTTCCCAAAAATCAAAGAGATATACAGAAAACTGCATACTGTCCCTTATAAGCAAGGTTGATATGTCATAATTATTAGTTCTCTTCCTGTTGGACACCGAAAGTGTTCAAATACTGTGATTTCTTAATTCAAATCCCCACATTCTAATATCAAGGCAGTCTCAGCAACTCTTGTGCTCTAATCTTTCCCCCAAAATGTGCTGCATTTCCCTGAGAAATAAAGCAATAAAGCCATTTGTCAGTCCTCACAAAATCCTTCCTCAGGCACAGGCTCAGGGGCTTTGTCATTGTTCACTTCAGTGGCGATTTCTGCTGAGGAGCACCTTCAGGAAGGGATTCACACTTAGAGAGATCTTGGAGAAACCTAACCAGTGGAAGCATATTTCTCTTCCAGGAGTATTAAAACCGTGCTGCATCATCACTCATCGGGAAATCGCCCAAGAAAGTCACTTCCCCTTTCACTGATCCATTTCAGCATACAGGGAAACAGAAACCACAAGGAGAATTTCATCTTTCCTTCTTCTTAATAACTCTTAGAGCCTAAACCTAACAAGAGTTTAAGGACACTTGGGGGGTTTTTGGGTGGGTTTTTTTGTTTGGGTTGGGATTTTTTTACGGACTATCTACTTTTGCACAATGCGGCAAACTTACAGAACGCAGCTCTGAGGCCTAGGTGATGTAAATCCAGAAAGAGTATAATTTCACTTAAAATCACAAGCCTTAGCATGTGATGGTGTGTGAAATCCTCTTCCTGATGCCATCTGAATAAAGATATTCAGGCAATGGTTGGTGCTGAAGATATAATTGACTCCTAGCAACTTATTTGTCACTTCTACAGCCGTTATCCTCCACAGAAAAAGTACTAAAAAAAGGGAGAGGAGTACCTGAACCTATATTCATACCTTCAACACTTGCTGAGACATCAAATCAAACTATTAATCAGAGCCCTGGGAGGGAGGAATGTCTCCATGCCTGGGATTCATTTGCTGAGCTCCAGCACTTCTGGCTACCTTACTCATCCTCTCTTGCAGGTGCCCCTTTTGCTAGAAATTATGACTAACTCGAGCAGCCTCTCAGTGAAAGTCCCCCCAGGCAAAGGGAAGGCACACAAGGTACTGGCAGGTGACTGAATCCTTGGCTGAAGCGTGGCCGCCACACACCAGCTCACCAACAGGAGTTTCCTGCTGTCAAACAAAAGAAACTGCTCCTTGCGGCACAGACACATCATCACTGATACCCACACCTCCCTTCTTTAGGAACAAAACGTGTACATTCTCAAAACACTCCCTGTACCTGATCGGGTAGTCGGCAGCACTGAGGTTAATGAAGAAATCCCAGGGCCAGTCACTCATCTCCATCAAGTCCTTCATGGTCTGCAGGTAGGTGGTCAGAAGACTTGCTCCTCCCCAGATGGTGGCCATTCTCCAAGAGGTGACTCTCACATTTGGGTACTGGCTGGCAAACTGGAGCACTTGCCGGTGCAAGTAATTGGATCGCTTTAGGAGAGAAGAGCAATAATTCAAGTTATTCCGTCCAAAGTTACCTCTCCCTGTGTTCACTAAAGGCCAACCCTACTTCTGGACTCACTGAGTGCTGCCACTGCTTTGCCCTCGCTTTCTATGGTCCACAACCTCCTTTTGCTAAATGTACAGAGAACCCTGATTAATACTTTTCATTACAACTACAGTAATCACTAATCAGTGTGATTAGCTTTATTCACCATTTGTCACCGTAGATCCCAAAGGGTTTTGTAAAGGAGGTGACTGCTACCACGTCCCTTTTACAGCGTGTCCCTTGCCCAAGGCACCTCAGGTCAGCTCTCCATCCAGTGGGCCACCACCTCAGTCTGCATCAACTTATCAGTTACTGCTAACTAAATGTTCAACAGACAGACAAGGGGAGATACTCACTGACATCAAAGGAGAATGAAGGCTGTTACATAAAGAAGATAACAAGAAAGAAAATTTAAAGGAAACAAAAAGAGGCTCCAAACACGTAACAGATGGAGAGACAAAAAGTGACGTGCACTTTATGCAGCAGAGGTAAAAGGAAGAGGAAGAAGATGACAAAGATGGGTAGACTGACAGATGGTGAGACAGGCAATTTATAACCAGTGATATATTACCTTGTCAACATGAATGTAATAAAAATGGTCTTTATGGTAAATAGCCTTAAACATGCGCTGGAGCTGCCGAGAAGCTCTGCCATGAACAACCAAGACAAATGCGATCCTGACTGGGTTGGCTGGCATGTATTCTACGGAGTCCTCATCCCACTGTACATTGTTGTTGGCTTTTCCTGTTCAAAAACAAAACACAGGACATCTCTGAGAGTATCCGCAGGGCAGGGGTGCAGAGAGCAGTACACAGCCCACCTGGGCTCCTTCTTCAAAGCCCTTTGTAAGGCAGGGTGAGAACTCGTGAGGGGTGCCAGCCTGCGTCCCACCCAGTTTGTGCCCCTCTCCTGTCCCCACACAGGGCCATCGCCCCGTGGGCAGCAGCCCATGCCCGTGGGCCCCGTGCTGAACAAGGCTGCACGAGCACGGACAAGTACCCAGATGTTTATGAGCTGGATCCAGCTCCACCCGAGTACAGACATTTGAACCCTCAAAGGAATCACCTCCAAGTTTGCAAGCAGCGTCCAAAGCATTCACACAGTGACAAGGCCGACACTCCCCCAGGAGGAAACCCCCTGTTTAGCCAGAGCTGCTCGCTCCCATGGTCAGCACAGCCCTGCTGAGAAACTGGAGGAACTCTGCTGCTGAGCAGCTGCTGAGCATTATTGACTGATAGCATTTATTTGTAACAGCAGATGTGCCCTGGAGCATTTAAATGCAACCTGGACTTCTTCATGGAGGAGTGGGGCTCTTCCAGTGCTGTTTAAAATTCCTGTTCATTTTTATTTTAACAGAGTAATTTCTGGTCTTCCTCCTCTAAAGCAAACACCACAGTGTGAGGTTCAGACAGGATGCGCTGATAAACTGAAGAGCTGGAGGGACATTTCTAATACGGAATTTAAAGTGCTTTGTTTTTGGTTTGTGACCCACTCTGCAATTCAAAAACCTGAACACAGTGTAAGAAAACCACAGTGTTTCTGTTTTATCCCAAGGGGAAAAGAATCCCAAAGATATTTCTCTGTTTTGGACTTCAAAAGAAAACATTTCCATCCCAGCTTTGTCATCCTCCTGTTACAGCTACATAACATTTGTGCTGCGTGCACCACTTCCAAGACTCACTCAAGAACTCACTGGGGCAGACATCTTTCATTAAACAAATCCAGAAAGACACCCTGCACCAGAAAATTTGGTGAATATGTCTTTTTCCACATGATTTGCAGAATTCATTGTAAATGAAGAAATATAAAAACCTTGAGAACAAGGACAGAAATTTTTTTGTATCACAAAACCTGCAAAAGCAGGTATAACTGTGGGATAACACAGAACTGTTCAAAATCAGCCTCCAGGGTCTGTGTATGTGTGTGTGCAGCAGCAGCACACTCATATTCACTAAATTTCTAGCCAAAGCAGGCAGCGTTTGGTTTGAAGCAGCCTACCATATTTCAAACAAAAAATTTGTTCTATCTTGCAGTCAGTGTCGAGTCATTACTGAAACCATTTTTATGATTTGCAAATGACCGACTAATTATCAGATTCCACTATACTGCACTTGCAACACACACTAAACTTAATTTACTACAATACTTATCTAGGCAGACCAATCATCTCTCTAACAAGCTTGCTTTTCTGACTATTCTAATTATGAAAATGGTAGCATTCCTGGGAGACGAATCTCAATTATTTGTAGTTTTGCTGGAGTGTGTTAGTCAAGCATTTTCTCCCTATTCCTACTGACTGCCATGAATAAATAACACTCAAAAGCAACAGTAAATTAATTAATGTTGAATTAGAATGAATCTCATAATAATAGTATTTATCATATCAATTAACAGCCAATTAGCACATCATGATCAGTGTTATTAGGGTGAATACAAAATGCCTTTTAAATGAGCATCAGGCTATTTTTGCTATATTCAGTGACATTATTGGACTTCAGAGATGCAACATAAAGCAGATCCAAGAACAGACACAAATTTTCCTTGCAAAGACCATTCATTCCTTTTGCACCTCACACCTTACTTTGACTTCACAGTCCAAAACCCAACCAAATCCTGGGCTGCATCCAAAGCAGCGTGGCCAGCAGCTCGAGGGAGGGGGTTCTGCCCCTCTGCTCTGCTCTTGTGAGACCCCACCAGAAGTGCTGCAGCCAGTTCTGGTGCCCCCGACATCAGAAGGACATGGAGCTGTTGGAGCAAGTCCAGGAGGCCATGAAGTTGATAAGAGGACTGGAACACCTTCCCTGTGGAGACAGGCTGGGAGAGCTGGGGCTGTTCAGCCTGGAGAAGAGAAGGTTCTGTGGAGACCTCACAGGAACCTTCCAGTATCTGAAGGGGAAGGAGAGGGACCCTTTGCCAGGAACTGTAGTGACAGGACAGGGAGTAATGGGTACAAACTGAAAGAAGGGACATTTGGGGTTGATATTAGGAAGAAACTCTTTGCTGTGAGGGTGGTGAGATACTGGAACAAGTTTGCCGATGGAAGGTGTGGGTGCCCCAACCCTGGAAGTGTTCAAGGCCAGGCTGGATAAGGCCTTGGGCAGCCTGGTCTGGTGGAAGGCATCCCTGCCTGTGGCCGGGGGGTTGGGACTGGATGATCTTTAAGGTCCCTTCCAACCCAAACCACTCTTTGATTCTATGACTTAACAGCTGAGCAGTAACACTCTTGGAAACCACAAAAAAAGAGGAAGATCATTATTTACAGGTGCTTTTCATATAGCCCTAAGAAGACACTCAAATAAAAGAGATTTTTCAGCTTGGCTCTTGGGACATACCTACAGCCCATTCCCAGCTCAGAGTCAAAACTTGTGGAGCCCAAGCAGCTCATCACTGCAACCAGGAGCAACTCCTAGACACAGCAGTGCCGTGACAATACACCCAAGATAAAAGGGAAAACAGCAGGCCTCTCTTTTATGGCTAACATATCAGGTGTGAGAGTTTTCTTACCGTGTGGAGCCACCCTCCTCTGAGAGTGAGCTCACTGCAGGAGGAGACACTTCGTTCAGCTCTTGTGCCTCAAGGGCTGACTTGTGCTCCTTAGGAGGGGAGAGGTCACAGAAAGCAAGAGGTGAAAGGATTGAAATGGAACGTGTGTTTAGTTATCCACCTCTTGTTGTTGCTAAGGATGCTCCTATCAACAGCCCCAAACTGATGAGAACAGGAATTTGTCATACAAGATAAGTCATCCCACCACTCCCAAGAAAACTGATGACACAAACCCAGACTGAAGCGTTTATAAAATCTCATCCACAGTTTGCATGTTCTGGACAATCCACTGCTGATTTAGGTGGCCTGAACTACACTCCAGAGGCTGCCAGCCCTCCCGCTGCAGACGGATTACATCCCAGCTGGGACAGCAGTGACAGGCTCACCAGCACTCACACCAAAACCAACAATGGGCTCTGGACCCAGCTCTCCTCTGAAGAGCCTCACTCCCTTCCCTCCTGAAATAGATTTCTTGTTCAGGAGAAGAAGAAAATACAGAAAATGTCCTTATTTCAGTTCGGACTTTCTCTTCTGCCTCAAATCATCAGGAAGTTTAAGCCTTCAAGGAACAGAAACTTGAAAGCCAATCAGTTACTACAGAGCAACCAAGGCAGACATCAAACAAGAGAGGAACAATATCAACATAACAAATCCTAAGCAAAATAGCAACAGAAGTATATCAAGGCTTATACTTCAAATTAGCATCTGAAACAGCCTTTGCTGATTGGAGTGTCTGTTCCAGTGTGTTTGGAGACCAGCACACCGTAACCTTTACACCATCTCTTCCTCTCATGCTCACAGCAAGCATAATCAATAAGGAGTGAAAACACGAGCAATTACACACGTCTCTACTTCACATAACCTCCCAGGAGGCATTATGTACTGCTGAGACTGCCAAGGAACGAATAGGTACATAAAAGCATGTTTGTTACCTGCCTGATCAATGTCTTCCCTTTCTGTTTTACTCTGCTGTCATCTTTCAAGTCCTATGTAAAGTCTTCCCCCAAATAATCTTAAGAAATTAACAGTTAATCATTATAATCAGATGGTGTAAGGCCAGAACCAAGTTAATTTATACCATATGAGTATCTGGTCTGTTAACTCGAAGTTAATCCTCCCTCTGAGATTCCATTACATCTGTCTCCTATTTTTTGAATGTAGAATTGGAAGGACAGAGTCTGCCTTTATTCTCTGCTCAACATAATTATGAACATAATGTTGGAAACAGACCAGAAAAGTAAAGACTTTCACATGTACTTTACACAGCTAGTTTGAAAAGGTCAGGTTAGGTACTGAGAATAAAGGCTGTATTAGCAAAAGCAAAAATCAAGCCCCATACCTGTTCCCTGTGTCAACGTGTTGCAAAGTGGGAAAGTTGAGCCTCATGTTTTAGCTGGCACTTGCAGTGCAAGTGAAATTAATAGGAATTTCACAATACAGTCAAATGGCAGAGAAAAGATAAATAGCACAGGTGTGTGCAGATTCACTCCAAAGCTGTCAGGATCTGCTTCCTCTGCATCCCTTTGAGTTAAACTTTACAGATTTCAAAGGCTGCAGGGCCGGGACCGAGCACTGCTAAGAATCTCACACTGTGGCAATAAAAATGTGTGAGACATCAGATTCACCAATGTGTAAGTACCATAAATACATATATGCCTCAAGTTTGTATACACTGGTACCTTAGCTAGGAAACAGTGGGAATTCAATCATTAAAACAGCACACCTGAAAAACAAGCTACCCTCAGAAACAAATACAGTTTCTGCACTCAGAGTATACATTTTTCAGCATAACTAATTTTTTGACACGTAACTATTGTCAAATATCCTTTATGTCAAAGGACACTGGTAAGCAATGGTTTTGTCAAATGACCTAAAGGACTTCTCATCTGCCCGTGTGAATAGTAACACGTGAATTGTTTTATCATTGATCAGCTTATGTGCCTCCAGAAAGCACCTGTGTACTACTTAAAGGATGAACGTGGACTATGAATAATTTCACTCAACAGAGAGGAAAAAAAGGACCAATCTTCTCTGAGTGTATTGCTTGTCAGACAGAAGAACGCAACATAATTATATTGTGACATTTCCACCAGCAAATAGATTCTACTGTAAGCAGTTAACACCGGTTCCTTCAGCAGACTTCAAAAATGTAATTGTATGGTATGCTCAGTTACAACAACATCTGAATAATAAATGACACTGCACTACTTGAGCTAAATTTTAGCATATATAGACAGGTTAGAACACAGGAGAGATAGATGGATGTTAATTCTTGCACAGGCCACCCTTACACGCCGAAATTGTTCATTAACATGGAAAATGTTAGGGGCATAAAGATTCACATTTTTAGAAAAAACAAGCACCAGTGACAATGAGTACTCCGGATCTAACTAAAATGGACAATTTTGGTCTGTGCAGCGCATGTAACAACCTGTGTCTCTCCTCCTGGAGATGGGAAAGGCAAGTCTGGGCTCTCCTTCCTGGCTAGAATGCTTTCCAGAAGCTGCTTCTGATCAAGAGGGACTAGTAAAGATGGTTTAAGAAGGAAAAAAAACCCCAGGCATTAATCCTTTAAACATTCCATAGCCAACGTATCCTTAATACAATCCCTCTAATCCAATTAGGGTGCCTGGAGAATCATACCTGGAATCCCACGCTTCACTGCGATGGGTTCTGTGTGAAACACCCACCTGGCAAAGAGCTGCCCCACACTGCTGTGCACGCAGCCCCCTCCCCACACTGCTGTGCACGCAGCCCCCTCCCCACCCTCTGGCCAGAGCCCCTGGGGCAGCCCCAGCCCTGAGCCCGACACCCCCGGGGTGTCAGCGCCTCCAGCACCCCCTGGAACCACAGGAAAGCAGCTCCCAGCACAAAGGTGTTGCCAGCAAGGAACAGATTACTGCCAATGAACTGAGAGGATTTTTGAAATGTTCTCATGAAAATTATTTGGACTGGTGTTCACGAGGATGTGTATTCACACTTCAAGTGATGGGCAAAGGCTAGAACAAACCAGCATAGCCTTGTTGCTACAATAAAGGACTTTCATTCCAAAATGAAAGGATCCCATTAACATACCACTAGAGGAAAACAAAGGAAAAATCAAATTGCTGACATGAGGAAATGTGCAACAAAAGCATCATAAAGTGATTCTTCTGTATTTTAATAGATATTACAGTTTTGTTAAAAAAAATCCAATGTTCAGAAAATATCACTTTATTGACTAAATAAGTTACTGGCTGCTGTTAAAAGCATCTGGGGAGAATTCGTATGCAAAATACATTCTTGCAATAATACCATAATTTATAAATGAGTTATAAATTTCTCTCATATTTTAAAGAGTCTGTGACACCCTTGGACGTCAAGGAGCTGTTAAACAATAACTTGTAGATGGGTCTGCTCTATACTGCATGAGAGGCGTATCTGTGCAATGTCTGAAACAAAAAATTAATGCTGATTTTTTACAGACAAAAGTAATTCTGGATATTATTTCTACAATTCTCTTAACTCTGCCTCTCAGAGTTCCCATTCTGCAACTCTCCATTTCACGTCAGCAGTCAGAGGTACTAAATTTGGCCACAGGCACTTCCCACTTCCTGCAGCTGGGACTGATCCTGCCTTCCAGCGCTGCTGCCTGTGTGCTGGCAAGGTCTGAGCAGGACCCTGGCACTGGAGGCTCTGCTTGGGCACAGTTTATCCCACCCCACTGAATTTGGGGAGCTTGGCAGCAGTGAGCTGTGCATTAGTGTGGATCTCCAGGAATAACTTAATGGTGCGGCACACTGGGAGACAGGGCACCAATCCAAGTTGTTATGCATTTTAATTAGGTAAAGCAAGTGCTAAAAACTGCTTTGAAGGTTTAGCTGTAATCCAGTAGCATTGGATTCCAATATTTGGGTTTCCCTCCTGCCATCTCTCATTCATACACAAGCCATTTGATCATCCCTATCACAAGGGGAGGCTTAAAAGAGTAAAATAAAAAAAACCCCAAACTCAAACAACTTGTGTTGAGATGTAATTCAGTTCCTCCTCCTCTAAAAAGACAGAGCCCCAAACAAACTCATTCACAACTTGGCTTTTATGGTACAGCAGGGCACAAAAATCATCAACCGGCTGCAAAACTGCCAAGTAAACCTAATTTAGGAGACGAAAATGTGTGAAACGCAAGAAACATCTCACAGATTGTAAAATGACATGTTTATTTAGAAAAAGAGACCAGGAGAAATAAGGACCGTTGCCAGAGGATTGCAGCGGGAGCCCCCAGGCTCGCTGGCCGCCCGGAGCTGCCCGTGCCCATCCCCAGGGGCAGGTGCTGCGCGGCCCTCAGACCCCGAGCGCAGAGGGCAGGGGCAGGAGAACAGCCCCGGCGGGTTTGCTGCAGAAATAGCTCTGCACCTCGCTGTGCAGAGGGCCGGGGGCAGCAGGGACCCCGGGGGCAGCAGCTCGGGATGGAGAGGGACAAACCCCGGCGGCAGAGAGGCCCAGAAGGCCCAGCCAGGGCCCCCTCACAGCTGCTCCTGCTGCCAGCGCTCCTGTGGGGCTCTGCCCGCCGGGAACTCGGCCGCCTCACAGCTTAAAAGCCAACCCCCCCCAAAGATTATTTGTAATTGAGCCAAGAAGAAATATTACTTGTTAAGGAGTTAAGGAGTTGTAGCAACATAACTTTATTCCGTTTGCCTGCTGAATTCACTTCAGTCCATCTCCTAGTCTGCAACCCCTCTGAAATCAGGGGAGAATGGACAGGGTAAAATCAGCATCAAAAGAGAATTAGCATGTCTGAACCAAATTCTGCTCGTGTTCCAGTTCCGAACAATTCCTGATCTATTTAAATGCAGATTAACTTTGAGCCTCCTTAACAATCCCCCATTCTAGCTAAAAGAATCAAAACCATCTCAACTGCAATTTCTTTCAGATATAATTTAATTTCCCCTATCTTTATTTTGACGTTACAAGAATGATGAAAAATCTCTTTGTATTATTTCTCAAGACACTGCTGCTGAAGGTGAGCAGCTTATGCACACACGCCCCGCTCACTCTCGCCCTCTCTGACCCTGGACCACCCCGACCTGTCACAGCAAGCACCATCTCTTCCCTAATGAAAGAACACTTACTTTCTGGAATGACGTTTTATGTGAACTAATCCAAAGTCTCCTGACACCAAATGCTTGCTGTCCAACAGGACAACTTTCTTAGAGATGAAGATGACATCTGAAATAAATACCTGTGCTGGCAACTTTTTTATTAGAACAAAATCATTTTATAAATCCAAAAGTGAACCAGCATGGAAAAGTTTAATATTATTGTAAATGAAGAAGTATTTAAAAGTAAAAATTACACTTGACACAGTAATTACATTGCCCTGGAGTATAATCCCAAAAGAACACAGAGACCTTTTGCCAAAGGTGATTTGAGTGTTAATATGAAACTCAACATGGGCTCGTTTTAATTACATATGTGCCTGCTGAGAACATATGATAGAGTCCAAAAAGCTAATTCATTGTCAGCATGACAGCAGGACCTAGTATTAAATCTTGCACACCAAGTAAATTTTCCAGATTACCAATTACCACACAAAAATAGGACACATTGCAAACGTGGTAATGAGCATGAAAGCAAAAATACAAAAAAAAATATTGCCAAACAGAGCTCGGCTCTGGGCCAGCAGTGGGTATAGCAAATCTCCCAACAGTTCATCCTTTTTTCTTCAAAAGCAGCAACATTCACTTGATCCATCTCTAACCCCACTGAGACCAGGTTTGCACTGACTTTCACAGCATGGATGCTCACTGGCACTGTAATAAAGGGGCACAGAGTCTATAAAACTCTTTAGCAATACATAACAGCAGTTCAAAGTACATTTTAGTGTGCTTTTGTTTTTTCCTTTTATACTTAGCCTTAAATTTTCTTCATTTAGAAGAAATTACTGAGGGGGTTTGTGTTTCCTTCTCACGAGTCCTTGACAGGTTTCTGGCACTGAAAAAAAAGTTAATGCCTCTTAATGCTAAGAGGCACTTTGGTTTACTTTTAATTGTGAGTAAATTCATGCATCAGACAGTATTTTCTACAGATAGAGACTGGAGTAAGCAGAGGAGAACCCAGAGTCACGAGGACGAGCTAACCCTGGAGAAACGAGACATAACCACAATTCTGAAGGCAGCAGAGACCCAGCCAATACTTCTAGCTGCATCTTTACCTGCCTTTTTGTTGCTTTACTGATGAATTATTAATTAATAACTACTGAGTGTTCCCAACAGAGCATTTTAAATAACAGCTGAATTTCTTTATGGACGATTATGAATCATAAAAGTATGTCTGAATGTTCAAAGCAATAAACAAGCCCAGGTAGGGAGCCTGAGCTGCTACAAAAACTGCCCTTTGAAGCCTGAGGTTTTAGGGATGCTAAATGTCTCCTGTGTAGTACTTCTCAATTTCCAGTCTAGCTTAATCCAATAATCTGAAGAAATGTAGGATTTCTTCCGTTTTGCCTCAGCATAGGCAAATGCTGTTTGAAAGGGGGATGACGGCATTTCAGAAAAGCTTCAGGGTTGGCTTGGCTTTATCCAAATGAAGCTACACCAATCTAGGCCAGCTAGCACTTACAGTTCTCAGTTCTGAGCTCAGGGAAAGAGAACAGAAGAGCTGTGCCCATCTCCCTCTGCCTGAGCCCCCCCAGCCCCTGGCAGGCCCTGCTGTGCCCCCCAAGGACAGCCAGCACGGGCAGGTCAGCCCACACTGCTCTGCTGCTCCTGGGGAGATTTTTTACTCATCTTGCAAAGCAAACAGAATTTGTTCTCGATTCCACAGACAAACTACTAATATGCTTTTTCTTTCTGATATTTCTGTCTGTCTTCTAATCTTAATTCTTCCGGTTTACGGCTCAGTCCTTCGACAAGGATTCACAGAAAATAGAAAGAATAACACTTTTCTTACTTGGAGATGTTAAGATGGATCATTATTCCTCCTGATGTGTTAGAAGATATTTATCAGTTTGAGTTATGAGGCCTTTCTGACTGTGAAGACTTAAACATCGATTTAATGCCAACTTAAAGACTCCTAAAAGTGTAGGAGATTGCATTAGATAAATAATTTAACAATAAAAGGTATATCAAGGCAGACATTATTGCAGCCTTCCACCAATCAATCACCATTTTCCATGTTTATCCAATTTTCATCTCAAGGCTCTGTATATCAAATTGCCCAGACATGCACTACACAACTGAAATAACTTCATCATTGAATAAAATTGCATAGCCATTAAAATTCTCTAATATCAAGATAGCTGACATTATGTTAAATATTGGCTTCAGTTCCATAGGGTAATAAATTTTGACCTAAATCCAATCTTTCATGGATAACTGATTCATAATGAAAAATTACTGGTTTGTCACTTTACCTTGGGAAATTTATTGTGGAAACTAATATAGCACCAGGCAGGCTTTGAAATATATGATAAGTAAAACCACAGTTCCCTTCCTTAGCACCCCGAAACAACGGGAACAGATTTGGTCTGGTACAAGAATATCAGACGTACTAAGAGCTACCAGAAAAAGAAAGAAAGAGAGAAAACACAGAATTCTTCCTCTTTAAAGATACTTTTGTTCAGCAGACTCCCTTAGGGAACTCAGAAAAAACCTGGTTTTTTTAACAAAACTATTTCCAAGTCTCTTGACAAACAGGATTTAAAATCCACATAAATTCCAAACTAGCAGTAACATCACCACCACCATTTTCCCTCTGCATCTATGAGCAGTGGAGTTAAATACCTGGTCTGTACATGACATGAGCTGAGGTGTCCCAGCAAGCCTGTCACACACCAAGGAATGAAACCCCAGCTTCCCCAGGTCCAGTCTAGGACTTAATTTCTATTTAGTGCTTATCTGGCCAGCCCATGATATGGGCTAATGGAGCATACTCTTGCTTTCCCTCCTTAGCTGAGAGCTCTTTAGTAACTTCTAGAGCAATCCCATTGCATCTTTCCTTTTTCTTCTTCTCTAGGTGATCCTCCTGCTTGGATGGATTCCAGTAGAACTCTCTGGGTCATTTGTTTCTCTGGCAAGGTGGCCCAATGAGCCAGGCTGGGTTCTCTGTCCAGCTTTCCCTTCTGTTAGGGGGTACATTCCTCACGTGCTTTTGAATAAATGACCACAGGAAATGACTTGCTCAGACAGAGAGAATGACCTGGGGATGGATCCCCAAACCTGCTCAGAGCGCTGCAGTGGAATCCTTCCAGAGCACCTACACCTCAGTCCCACTCAAAACAGAAAGCACCAATGGGTAAACCATATATTGCAGTAAATTTCTCTTTTGAACCTCCCTTTTCCTCTCCGCTCTTCAGTAAATTGCCCAGAACGAATCACAGCCCACAGGCAGATGAAGAACGTGGAAATGGATGGCTCTGTTTGGTCACACTGCTGTCCAGCTCCACCCTGCTGTGCAGCGCAGCAACACGAGGCACCAACAGAGCTTTCAGCCCCAGAGGAGCAGGTTTGCAGTGCTGCACTGCACAGCGGTGTCCACGGGCTGGCTAGAAGCCTTCATCTGCAATTAACGCCACAGGTGAGTAAGCAGCCAGACTGCTGAAGCTGCTGCTTACAGCCCGGCACCAACAGGGTGCTTTCTCACCAGCAAAGTGTTTCTCTTACGACTTTTAATGAGGTACAGAAATTAGCCACGACTTCAACAAAACACTTGCATTAGTACGGGCAGGGAAGTCTCCACACGAGAGACACAATCACCTTGCAGCAAAGAGCACGATACCAGGCATTCTGCTCTAGTTACACCAGGGCTGCCCGGACTTCAGCTGAGTAGTGAGCTTTCCAGTCAGATTTGTGGAAAAATATCCTTTTGATTGACAGGGGTTTTTTGTGGACCTGCGACTGTTGCAGACTCTTGGGGGAGGTTTAGGTTGGATATTAGGAAAAGGTTCTGCACCCAGAGGGTGGTCGGGCACCGGAGCAGGCTGCCCGGGGAGGTGGTCAGGGCTCCAGGGCTGGCAGGGCTCTGGCAGTGTTTGGACACTGGTTCTTGGGGTTGGATTCAATGATCCTTGTGGGTCCCTTCCAAGACAGGCTATTCTGTGAGCATGCCTGAGGGCTGCTGGTCATTAAAGTAAGCAAACACAAGATGGGAGAATTGGCAAGAAAGTGGGAAATGAGCTCTGTGGATGAACCTCTTCGAGCTGATCCACACAAAGATGTGATACAGGTACAGCATCATAAAGATTTCATGTTGCAAATCTCAAACCATGGGCACGACAGAGGCCAGGAGGGTGATCTCCTACACGGACCTTATTTGCCCTGGCAGTAGGGAACAGTGTAAAGTAAGGAGAGTGGTGTCTAAATAAAAGCTTTTGATTTACAGGCTTTTGGCATAACTCAAAGGCAGTGTCCAAACTGCTGTCAGTAAAAATGTGTGAAGCTGAAGTTATCACTGAATTTCAGTGCCTGTGGAGAGCAACATGGGGCAGTGTGCACCTGGTGGGGAACAGGAAACTCCAATCCATGTCTGAACCAAGCCTTTGTAAGCTTAATGAGGAGCTTAACATGCACCACCCCCTGTGCATTGGGCTCCTCCGTCTACACAAAGGACATCATCAGGAAGCAGAAGGGTCTTTCTTCAAAGTCTTCAGCACCCAGAAAAGTTGTAGCAGCCCAGGAGAAGGCGGTGTGGAAGGGGAATGCAGGCACTGGAATACAGTCAATTCTCTCCTGACAGCACTGTCTGCAGAAGATTGGGTTTCACCACAAGAAGAGCAATATTGAGAAATTCTGTTTTAAAAGGCAACAAGCAATTCAGTCCTGCAGAACAAATCCTACGAATTTCCCAATTTGAAAGCACATACAACTGCTATTCAAATTATTTTTGAGAAACCACAGAGTTCGAATTATCAGATAATGATTTTCCTGCAGTGTAATTTTGCTTTTTTGGCTTAAATCTTCCACCATTTTTACAGTAACAGCCATGGATGAAGAAAGATGGGTGAGCATGGAAAAGGAGAGAGGGTAGAGGTCATTCAGCTGAAGCAAGCTCTAGGAGAAAGGACTGAAAAATTCTTTGGCCTCCCTGGGGGCTGGTGAGAAAACTAGAGAGGAAAAATGATGGACTTCTGCCATGGGCCTTCCAGTAGGGCCAGAACTTTAAACCAATTATCTTCTCTTATAGTAAAACTGTAAAATGCTTCAGGCTTTAGTGTGCATTCAGCTGAGCCTGCTGGTGACAGCAGCAGGGACTGCAAGGTGGGAGTGCTCTGCTCCTCCTTACAAAGGTGCAATCAGGAGTAACTTATTTGACACAACTAAATGATAAATCAGTGAGGTACCGTGGATATTAAAATAGTGTGAGCAGCAAATCAGGGCTATTCACTTCTAAGATGCTCTCAAACTATCAAAGACAAGCATTTACTTGGAAGACTAAATATACAATGAGCAATTTCAAAATCTTTTTCAAGGTTGCTCAGCTACAGATTCTTGTCATTCAGTTTTTCTATAGAAGTCATGATTACCCACAGAGAAAAAAGACAGATGTTTTAAAACTACCTTCTACATAAGAAATATTTAAAACAGAAACAAGTAAATTATGGTTTGGAATCTTAAAATGGCAATAATGTCCTGTAAGATTGGCTTCATGCCTAGATTGCTGGCATTTTAATTCAGAGTTAGATCTCTTGAACAACTCTTCCTCATTTCCAGGGGAAGACATTACAAACCAGTGATCTCATAAAGCTCAGTGACTCCCTAAATACATCAAAGAAATGTACCCTTTCAAAAACCTCCCTGAAACAGGGTGCATTCCCTTCAAATATATTTTTAATACTGTAACAAACTCTGTATATATTTAAGGTATTGTTTCTAGAAGCCACAAAAGAGGAAAATTCCTCACCTTGGCTCAGGAGAAAGAAATTAGATGTCAATACTTTCCCCCACAATCATTTAAAAAGTAATACAGTCAGTGCCACTGGCTTCAAACCAAACCATGGCAGCCTTGAGCTGCAGCTAGCATGGCATTTCTGGAACACGACACTTCCCCATTCCCAAAATAACAGTTCATCAGCTGCACATTTCTGTGAAAACTGAGAATTTGCCAAGTAATGGTACTTGGAGAAGTGCAGTGGATAGAAAGACAGAGCTGAACCTGTGCTCCTCTGTCCTTGATAGCATTTTAGGCTTAAAACAAAAAGCAAATCTAAAAGCTGCCTGCTTGCAATGAGTACGTTACACTGACACCCTAACACGGTTTTGTTTTGGCTGCAGTGTGGAATTAGGAAAGAATAACACTGAAGGGGCTTGTGCAGCCAGCTCAGGCTCAGCCCAGCACTAACGCACACAGCTGCTTGCTCAGCATTGAATAAAATTAAGATAATTAGATGCCATGTTTCCTCTTCAGGGTCTGTCTACCAAAATCATCATCGTGAGTCCACTCCAAGGGTCCAACAACCATTTTATATGAAAGACATTATCTAGGAAAAAGAGTAGGGCTCAAGTTTCCCTTGTACAGGGGGAGGTTGGGTTTGTTGTTGCTGTTTTGGGTTGGGTTTTGGGTTGGGCCCTCCTGATTCTCCTCCCCACTCCCCCAGCTCACACCTTCGCACCAACAACTTTCTTTAGCCATAGTTGTATTTGACTTTCCCCACCAACACTCTGTCCACACATTTCAGGATCACTGGGAAGCATTAACGATCACTTAAGTACTCTTCTTTCATCTCTGTACATACACAGTAATCTTTATCAAAATATTCACTGAGCTGCTTCTGCGCTCATGCTCTTCCCAGGAGGTTTGCAGCAAGGACATGCTCAGCCATTATCCTCTCCCACGCTTGCCCACGCTCCCCCTTTAATGCTCCATAAAACGATAACATTTTCCAAAACAGAGGCTTGGTGAGAATTAGGACTGCTGACCATAAATTTTCCATCCCTTCTGCCCCCACTCCTCGTGTCATGCATTGCTCCCAGCATTTCCTTGAGATGCCACGTGCCAGATGATTTCTGCAAGTCTGCTCTCAGGGACCAAGTCTGCAGCCTCCAGACCCACAGGTGATCAGACAGGCCTAACGTGGAGAAACATGACCAGACAGCAGCACCACGAAAAAAACCAAGAGGAACATCAGGCTGATTTCATTCTCCCACTTCTAAACTTGCAGATGATCTAGACAGGAGCTATCTGTATTTAAATGAAAGGATTAATTGGCACAGACACCCAACAGTTTTCCCCTCACCGAATTTGTTCTAAAACCAAAGCTGTCTATGCAAGACAGCGCTGACAGAGCCAGCCTGTGCTCATCACAGCCTTATTTTTGGAGGAAGAATCCCTCAGCTCTGCAATGCCACAATCTCACACACCCTGAGGAACACCAGGCCCCTGTTTCCTCCAGTGCAGCTGTCCCCAGAGATGCAGGGAGGTGGCACAACAGTATCACCCTAGTTTGGGATGCCACGAGGACACTTCGAGCAATTCCAGTTCCCTTACAAGGTGTACACACACCTTCCTTCGGTAAAGAAACTTGTCCAGTTTCTGACCCACTGGCCAGATGCAATTTCTAAGGATAATTCATTCATTTTGGCCTCTGCCCACGGAACAGCTCAGCTGTGAGCAGGGGGAAGTGTTTGGTCAGCTCTGACACCAGGGCTGCCTCACCAGCCCCTTCGAATGACCAGAGAGAGCCAAGAGCAAGGCCGGGGCTGCCTGCCCGTCCGGGCTGGGGGCAGGGGCCTGGGTGCCCCCTGGGTCCGTGCCCTGGCACTGCCATCACTCACCTGAGAGACTGCATTCCCCACCCCTGCAGTGAGGTAGGGCCCATCTTCAGCCAGAACAGCAAACTACCTTTTCATTCCTTATATCCCAGTTTAAACTACCCAAACTGGCACATGTGGCCATAATAAAAGCTAATCTGAGAGTCACTGGCAACATACACTCTTCCTGAGACCTCATTTTTCTCCTGACAGTGCCACAGCTTCAGTGGTTTTATTAGAATTGGTTCTGCTTCACACACGTAGAGGGAAGAGACACATCACTTATTTCATAAATTCATTTCGCCTAAAATGCAAGTACTGAATCTTGAAACAGCCCTTTATAATGAAAGCAGTGCTGGAAACATGGTTTCCAGAACAGAACACAATCTCTGTGCACGGTGTAATTACATCCTAGCGTTCTGCAGAATACCAGTGCATGGCTTAAATGCTATTAATTGTAAGCAGTTTTGTTCCACAGGATGTTGTTTGCTGATAACTACTCAATTAGGGTTATTTTGCAATTAGTCTACTCACAGTAAATTTACTGCAACCAGAGTCATCTGTGGTGCAGCAAATTAAAATGCTGTCTGGGCTGCATGTGCAGTGGCTCTTACATGCTCCTTAAACCATGTACAGCTCGCCACAGTGATTCTGTCACACTAACAGATTAAACACACAGGAAAGCAGCAGCAGCCAATGTCATTTGGAATCCTGAAACCAGCAGAAAAAGACAAATCTGGGGTTCAATGATCTGTAGATCAAACCCAGTGAGTCCAACAAGGCACTGCCAAAACCTTAACAGCCAAACAAACCACGCATTTATGTCACCGTGTGCACACACGCATACTGAGCAGCTGAAATCCTCTATTTGCTTCGTTACAGCTCCCATGCTTTTAAAATTCTGTAGAGGATGCTTTCATTTCCGTGCCTTGAAGAACAGCTCTGCTCCACCCCACAAGTATTTGGCATCTTAGTGGCTTATCCTCTCCCTTCCTGTGAATCACACCTCTTTCTGCTGAGTGCTTTGAAGTCATCAGATAAAAACATTACAGACATTCAGATTGCTGTTACCTGAGTGTTATTCGGTAAGCAGAGCTCCACAGCCCTTTTCTCTCAGTTTGAAAACCAACAGGTTGTGTTTTCTAAAATAAAATGGGAAATTTTCTTCCCAGCAGCCTCTAAGAAGCTGAAAGCATTTGCTTCAGTGTGCCAGAGCAGCATTATCAACCAGGGAGAAGGCAGTCTGATCTGCAAAATACTCTTTCAGTGCTGATAAATGATTTCGAATGAGGGCAGCTTGATTATTTTCCTACTTTATTATAAGTTGGGTTTACCCCACAGGAATGAAGGTACTGGAAAACCTGTTTGATTGAAAAACTAAGAAAAGACAACAGCCTAAGGATCTTGTTACAGGGAGATGTGCTTCTTTAGATACATTCTCTGGGGCAGCTCCTCTTTATCACTGTCTGTACAGGGAATTTAACCTCCTAATCCCTGTATTAGCAA
The DNA here is from genome assembly GCA_013389985.1 of Dryoscopus gambensis. Lineage (NCBI taxonomy): Eukaryota > Metazoa > Chordata > Aves > Passeriformes > Malaconotidae > Dryoscopus > Dryoscopus gambensis. Next base: position 109,147 of record WEIT01010400.1, on the reverse strand, counting down.
CACTGCCCTTCTCTGTGCCACACTGAAATCCCCCTGCAGTAACCACTGCGCTGTGATGGTGCAGCAAACAAGGATGTTCCCAGTGAAAGGAACTAAACATCCCCTGGGGTGCCCATGGATCCCCATGTTTATTCTACAGTCTCAAAGCAAGATCTATTCTCTGGTTTATAAATTCCCTCTGCACCTCCAGCTTGGACAAAGACGTGGCACATCCTCCTGTGCGTGGGCCCGTTACAGGCTGGGACTCTGGGCTGCTGCACAAACAAATGCTGCTGTGGGTAACGCTGCTCCTTCATCAATACCCACTTTGATCAACTGAGCAATGCTTTTTTTTTAAAGGCACTTTACTCTATGGAGAGTTTATAGCTGGATGAACGGTGCCACATCAAGCACTCTTTGAAAAGTAGAAAAAGGTCGGCTCGGACATGCAACCTGACAGCAAGCTGAGAGGTAACTCGTGATTTGAGGGCATGGAGAAACCAAAACAACAAATCAAAGCTTGGCTTAGGCCAGCAGAGGTAACTGACTCTCCAGCAGTGATTTTGAAAATAACTTTTGCTGATTCAAGAACATTAAAAATAGAAGTCAGCCACAAAATTGGATTTTCCTTGTGCTTTTGGAATTTCTTTTACTATACTTCTGATAATTACCTGGGTAATCAAAATGCTTAGGACTCCACTGTGACAGAAAAACAGCCATAGGGCCATAACTGCAATGCCACTCATGTATTGGTTAGCATAAAGCTCCAAAATTCACAGTGGCTCGTCTCTGATTGCCAAAAAGCACACAGCTCCTGCACAGCATAACAAGATGTTGACTGTGCTTCTCTGCGTCTATAGATTAAGAACTAAAAGAAACAGGAGCAGCATCTGAATACCTCGATCACATTGTGCAATACAAATCCGGTGGAAGTGAATTCTACAGGAATCCACCAAGGATCTTGTGACATCCATATGATTCCCTGTTAAAAACATCCTCAAAGCCTCCCTTGTGTTCCCGGACCGAGTCCATTACACATGCCTGCAATGAAGCCATTTTTGTCATCAGAAGGCCCTTCCAGTGACACAGAACGCCTCCCCCAAGACAGCGTGTTACTCCTCCTCGTGCAGCTCCCAACTTACCCTCCAGGGCACAGAAACGCGTCACCTGCTCCGGCATCAGCTTCCCGAGCTTGTGCTGGCAGTAAACATCCGCGATGTGCTGGCGGCACGGCTGGGACTTGGCGCGGGACATGGCTGAGATGGCCTCCTTGCCCGTCACCTCGCACCGGGGCGGCTGGTCGTACTTCACTTCAGGGGAGCTGGTCTCAATCGTTTTTAAAAGGTGCTGGCTGGGAGACCTGTCAGTCTCCTTCAGATTGTTGCTGTTGCTGCTGTTTTTTCCAGGGTGGTCACTGAACTGCAGCACCTCGTTGGAGTTCTTCCCCAGCAGCAAGTTCTCCTTCATCTTCTCCTCTTCCAGCTTCTTTCTCAAGTGCTCCTTTTGTTTGCTAAGGGGTTTTTTCACCAGCTCAGACTGGTGTTTTTGCCTCTGAGTCCTGGGAGCAAAGTTACTGTTATCAATAGTTTCAAAGTCCTTGGGGACCGAATTTTCATTATTGCTGTCTGTTCGCGTTTTCTCTTTCGGTCGGTGGGAAAAATAGCCATCCTATAAATGGGGAGAAAAATTACACTCATCTTACTAAAACAGTCACATCCCATGCATTACAAGCATTTCTTACATGAAAACACAGATCAGCTACAATCCAACGTGCTGCAAAAAATCCCTGTGCTGGGGTTCGCAGCAGACAGGAGCTGAGAGGCCTCGGGGTGCCCAAGTCACCTGCACTGGCATCTCCTCCTCTCTGGGCCAGAGTCCAAGCCCTATCTTGGATGGAGCAGGGAGGTTTCACACAGGTTTGTGAGCAGTGATTAATCAGACACTTCACCCTGACACCATTAAATATCCATGAGAAAACAGACACAGGTTTCAAGGGAGCAAAAGCAGGTCCTTCAACGCTTTCCTTCGCTCCCTGTGATTAACAATCACCGTTTGGTATCCCAGAACTGCCTCGCTGCTCTGCAGAAAGCACCACCTGAACACAGCCTGAGCTTTCTTGCAGTGAAATAACTTTGCAACAAACAAAATCGCTCCTAATTTCGCCTTTTTTTTTTCTTTTTTTTTACTTTTTTTTTTGCGTTTCCACACGTTTGAACGCTCCCTGGGAGGGTCAGAGCCAGGCTCAGGTGTCAGCTATAAACCATCATGTTCCTCCCCTCGATGTTCTTAGATAAATACACAGCCCATAACGTTGAAACATTCAGAATCTATCATCTAAAGGAAAAGGAACAGACCATGTAAAATATTTGTCTGCATCAGGGGTGGGTGAGGTTGAGCTGCCTTTGCTCCAAATGTGGAAACTTATGGGAGACACAATTTTTAGACCCATGGACACAGAAATAATCTGTTTGCAAAAGTGATCAGTAGCAGGTAAAATCGATGATGAATTGTTATTAAAACATCTGAGGAGAGGAGTAAAAATATTGATGGACTTTTTGAGTCTGTCCTGTTTCCTTTCCCCTTGTGGAACACCTAACCAAAAATCATAGGCTGGCAAGTGACAGCATCACTAATGATGACTGATGGGAGCATCTTTTGGCACCTATCAACCACATTTTGTATTCAAAACATTTTATCAGCATGAGCTAATTGTTTCTCACACCTCTTCTGGGAGGAACTATTTAACAGTCAGGGTTTGCAGAGAAAGGAGAGGGAGATAATGACTTATCCCAGGCCATGCAGGGAGTCAGTATCAGTTTGACCTCTGCAGCTCAGTCATGAGAAATGTTTGAATAGTTTATTCATTAGAAGAGGTTGTTTGGTGAGTGAATAGAGAGATTCTGTCTCCATGAAAATGTCTAGTTTGCAACTAGCTCTAGCTGTCTGACAGAGAGGAATGCAAAGGAGTTTAAAAAAAACCCAACACCGGACAACAACTCACAAACCAAAATCCAAACATTTTTCAAACAAACAAAGTATTTCTAGTTTGGGGAGAAATATTTTTTAATAAATAAAATTCTAACGTTTAAGGGCAAGCATGAAATCAATTTCTTTTCTCGGTCTTACTTCTTTAAGGAAAAGAAAAGAATAGCATTTATATAGAAATCCACGTTCATTTAAGTAGAAAAATAATCAGAGCTCGTCCAATCATTGCATGCCCTTGCAAAAAGTCCCTCTCCAGCTCCCTTGTAGCTGCTTCAGGTACTGGCAGGTGCTGTAAAGGAACCTCTGCAGGCTTTGTAGCACCATTTTTCCAAGGTGAAGTGTGACACTGTGCATGTCTGTCAGAGAACACAGGCTTCAGAGAAGGACTTCCACAAGCAGAAATGTTCTGTCCTAACTTTATCTGGGTCTCAGAAGACACAAGGAGAGGTTAACTGCTGAGTACTCAATGGCAAGAGCCCTGGCAGGGAAGTTTTAATGACTGTGGGGCCCCTTCTGAGCACGGGCACGCTGCAGTTCAGCAATGACAAGCAAATGCTCCAAGACTGGGAAAGAATAGTCTGTACCCAGGAGTGTGCATGAGATCACTGCCAATTACACACTGATTGCCACTGGTGCTAAAAATAATACTATAATATTAATGCAAAAATAACATTTTAAGCTCAGAGCCATTTTATGTAAGGAGAGAATCTGAATTCTGCCCCAAATTCTGCTCCCTGTTGAACACACAGATTTTAATTCTCCGGACTCCACCTGTGGTGTGTTTTACCCAAGTTTGGCAGACACAGCGTATGCTCTTTGGTGCATTAGCCACTGTATCTGCAGTGATCGAGGGTCGGGGGCCGAGGTACTCGGAGCTCGATTCAATTCCAAGTCCCCTCTATCTCAGGAGGCACAGCCTGGCTTTCTGCAGAGACTTTGCAACCTACTGGGGAAACCATGGAATAAATGGCTGCTGTCACCTACTACAGACCCAACAGCAGCTGCTGCTGCTCGCTGCACCTAGCACAAACACAGACAATTTGGAAGAACTTCGCAGCTGTCTGTAATGACAAATGGATTTTAATGACAGCCTGTTAACACTCCCAGGGGCTTTTGCAAGCACAATCCACACCAGTCCAGCCAGACCCCAGGTGGGCTCACACACCTGCAGACTGCCTCTCTTCACGTGTTTTGCCTGCCTCTGTCACCTCTATTTGCACCAAGCTAAGCACCTTCGAGCACAAACATGCATTTGGGGTTGCCCAGGTCACAAATTCCCCCGTAATCTTTCAGGTACACTTGTGTATCCCGCCTGCCAAAGGCAGCAGGTTAAAGATAAAGACTCTGGCTCCAGCACCGGGCACGGGAAAATTCCGCCAAGGCAGCCCTTCCCCGGCGGGGTCCCGCTGCGGGATGCGCTGTGCAGCTGTGAGAGGCTCCCCTGCCCCTGCAGGAGCCCCTCGGCCACCAGCCTGCGCCAGGCAGTACGACTGGCAATTTCTGCCAGACACAGGCAGCCAGCACCAGACCAATTTCAAATCTGCTTGCTGAGAGAGAACCCAATGTGCACTTAAACCAGTGGAGACCCGAGCACCAGCAGCCGGGGCGCACCTGCTCTGCAGACAGCCAGGGCACGCAGACCCTGCCTGAGGGATGCAGCTCGGGGTGCCAAAGCCAAGGAGGGCCCTCACCATGCAGGCAGGCACTGTGTTGGGGAGGATGAAACAGGAAAGCCTTATAAATATGATTGCCTGGCAAAAGATTTTGAGAACATATATATATATATAAGTGAGATTGAAATGAAGGCAA
>WEIT01010400.1:76501-97524 GCA_013389985.1 Dryoscopus gambensis | reverse complement strand
CGTTCCTCATCCGCGGGAAATCATGCTAGCCCAGCACAGCTGCAGAAATGCGATGCGAGCCGAAGCCTGCTGCAAATCCGCATGTGAAGGGATGCATTTCGCAGGCGATGAAAGCCGAGAACGGGCTGTCGCCTTCGCTTAGTTTAATTCCTGTGTGTCCTTCTGAGCAGCAAAAGCCTTCATCAGGAAGAAACAACGAGCGTCTGTCTATGACCCAGATTCTCAGTTTATGCCCAAATAAATTTCACATTCTCCTGAAAGTAGTGACTGTTAAAGTGTACATGGGCTATTATTGGCTCCTCGAATTGCTCAAGGAACTTAAAAAAGAGCAGACTTAGGAATCTATTAGCCAACATTTTCTCTTCGCGTTGAAATCTCCAAGATAATGAATGTCTTGGAAAGAGCAAGAAGATTGTTATCATCCTTAGCTCTTTGACCGAAGGCATGAGCTGGGCTGCTTCCAGTAAACAAGTGGTTTGTGTTAATTTTATAGACATGATTAAAATAAGTAAAGAGGCACTTGAATTATTTTTTCCTTTGCAGTTAGTGAATAAATGTGGGCCAGTTGGCCAAAAGTCCCCACTGACCCAGAATATTGCTGCAAGACAATAGTAGTGGTTGAAAAACCCCTGTTCATCTTATCTGCCATCAATTGTCCACGGAGAGAGGGAATGACAATTGCAATGTTACACAACAGCTATAAATACAAATTCCTCTGTTCTCCACAGTCAACAAGACTGTTCCCACACACAAGGATATTACTTCAGTGCTGGTTTTACAGATAAGGTGAAATTCTGGCAGTGCCCCCCCAGAAGACAGGAGAAAGCCTTTCACTCCTGGGGAGCCACGTCAGCCCCACACGGATCCAGCACAGTCCTGCTCACACAACACACGACAGCGTTCGATGTGGGGCAGGGGCTGAGCTCAGAGCAAATCTACAGGATGAGCTACAATTGCTTGCAATGCTAATTATTCTATGCAATGCCCATATTCTAATGCAATCTCCTATAAAGAACCGATACTTTTTTACAATATAATTCCATTTATGTTGTGAACTGGCTGGCAATGAAACTTCTGAAGCTCTAGACACATCTACCTTGAAAATTGTCTCCAAGCATGTACAGAGCAACAGGCTGCTGAGCAAGGAACAAAAAAAAAGGATGATATTGCATAGGGCAGCAAAGTAAATTTACTTTCACTGCTGTTCCAGGAATTTGGAGGGGCAGAGAAGGGGAGAATGGTGAAATAAAGAATATCCAACACCAGAAAAAAAAGATGCATGAAATGTATGCATGAATATAAAAATAGAGTCTGAGCAAGGAAATGGCCTCCCCGCTGCACTTAGGAGCAAAACTGCAGATGCACAGCTCAGTGCACAGGAAAAGGGCAGAGCCAAGAGTGCAAGCTGAAGGGCAGCTATCCGACATGAAAAACGTAACTGACAAGTATTTGTAGGAAATTGTTCAACACCAGCCCTCTTGACTGTCAGCCCGGCGTTCATTAAGTGCAAAGAAGAAGTCTTGAAAAAGCAGCAATTAATTACTCATGGAATGTTTTAATTGCTATTACAAAGCAGTTGTTTTTAATTACAGATCACATTAATACAAATATGATCTGATCCTGATCATTAGGATTAACTGTAGTGATCTTGTTCACCAACAATAGTATCTTTGTATTTAAAATAAAATGCCATTAAAAAGCCAGGGGAACTTCATCAGTAATGTGCAAGCAGATAATTTCCTCCTGCAGGTACTGAACTGAGACCAATCATGCAAGATTCTCCAGTATGTAAAATAACTGTCACTTTTCATTACAGAGACTATGAAGCAAAAGGAACACTGAAACAACAAGGCTGAAGCAATTTTCCAGATTTAGAAAAACCCATGCCACACTTTTTCTAAGAGCATTTTGTCAAGGGCTAAATTTTCCCAGGAATCCTGAAAACAAGGAGTAATGTTCCTTAGTTCAGAGTTCAGTTCTGGGCTGGTAGGTCAGCCCACAGCACGCTGACTGCACCACCTACCTCTCACACAGACCCTGGTACAACCCCAAGCGTAGGGCAGGTATTCTTTATTTGAGAAAAACTGACTGAAGACCAGTGGAACTTCCAGCAGTTGAAGATTTTAGTTCTTGATAGTACAAAAATGATCAAGCAGACTTAATGACAAAATGTACAAAGGGCAGAGTAATGCATGGCTCAGGAAAGGGAATTGCAGGGGAAGAAATCCAGTCCCCAGTAATAACTTCAGTCAAGCAAGTGCAGACTGTGGCATCAGCACACACGGATGTGAAGGTGGACAGTCAGCTTTCAGAAAAGTTAAACAAAGGGCCCAGACCTCCAGGACCCTGAGCATATTACAAAAACTGGGAGAGAAGTAAGGAAAACAAAGCAGCTTTCTAAAATACAAGTGTAAATGTATTGGTAGCAGAAGTTTTACACATTGGTCAGGACATACATGGTATAAACAACGAGAAAGAATGAGTTTGATCAATATTTAGATTATTCTCAAGAAAATACGGGCATTTTGAAGACATGAACTCTGGATTAAGTGTATTTAACCCTTATTTAGCCTCAATCTCCTTCAGAGTACAATTTCTGACCTCATCTTGAACCTTGCTGCTGGGCACCCATCCTGTCAGATGCCACCCGTGGCAAATACAATGTGTTTTATGTTTGTCTTTTAATCTTGTCTTATCTCTCAGCTTCTGCTTTGGTGTTCAATAGTTCACCTTTTGTCTGACTGCTGCCCTTGCTTGGGCTCCAACCTTTGCAGAGCTGCAAACCTGTCAGACAAGGAACAAAAAACTCGTTTCTACATAGATAAGGGAACATAAAAACAGCCATGGGTCAGGTTCCGCCTCAAGTTAGGACAGCAGGTTTTGTGAAGTGCTGCCAAGATGAGTCAGGCTTCCTCCTCTGCTGCCTTGCTGGTGAAAGCACATAAAATGTCCCAAAACTTTTCAACCTTAAAGCTCTAATGCAGCTTCTGGCAAAGACCAAGGACTGAGCTGTTTCTCCACCCCACCCATCCTTACCCTCCATGCCCTCAGCGAGGCTGCCTCTCGCACTGCTGCCCCGGCACAGCTCTGTCAACAGGGAGGCCTCGTGGGCCCAGCTCAGCAGGATCAAGCCACCAGTACTTTCCAGTTCTTCATCAGCAGTGAAAGTCATCTAACAAAACTTGGGAGCCTCTCCCTAAGCACCCCTGAGGTCAACACCTTACCTCTTCTTTCTCAGAGTGACACAACAAATTGGGATCAACAGTTGGCTTTCCTCTTCTCTTACTATCCTTTCCGAAATCCCGGATAAAATTACATTTTCTCAATGAGTTTAGTAGTTTAGAGCTAAAGGCTTATTAGTTGAACTGGAAAAGAGCTGAGTATAACCGAAAACACGGGGTTGGCATTTTTAGCAGGTAACTCCCCAGGACACTGCTGCATTTCCATCGCTGTCGAGGTGCCGGGACAAGCTTCAAGTCTGCACCACGCAAAGCTGAGCAAGGGTGGGCTGAGGGCTCCTGGGGCTTTCCAGGTACAAGGGCCCCATGCTGCAGTGTGCCCCAGGGACACCCACGGCAACAACAGAGCCTCCTCCCCGCAGCTACAGCCACACCAAATGAATCTGCAGGTGCTGGTCCACAGGGCACAGACCGACCCAGCTGGCACAAGAGCAGATTTAGGTGGTTCTGCAGCCACGGCCATCGTGGCCACGGCCTTGTTGGTGGAGGCAAAATCAAATGGAAGTCACTGGAAAGGCGACTGTGTCCTAAACCAAAGTCAATCAGCAAGTCTGGTACGCTGTGGCACTGCTGAGCCAGCAAACCACAGCTAAAAGGATCCGACAAGGTCTGTCGTGCATTTATTCCTGCCACAGCACAGGGTTGGGCAGCTCGTAATGTTCAAAGGAACACGTATTTTTTCCTGTTACAAATAAAATGGTTTGAGGTTACGCTCCTGCATGGTAACACGGTCTCAGTGTTCATGTGGAACATCTTTCACACGGTTTTATTACCCAAACTCCCTCCTACATACGGGATGGTGGTCTTGGAAAGACAAGAAAGAGGCATTCAAAAATGCAGACTGTGTATGTTGTTCAACAGGAATATTTTCGTGTGTGTAAAATGAATAGTTAACCAAGCAATTCACAGTCAGGATAAAGCTACTCCAATACAAAAACTTTCTGTCCCTCTAAAATCTGGCTTATGTTATCACAGAAAACAAATTAAAAAGGATTCCTTGTTCCTTTTCCAGACATTTCAATCAAATTTTTGACTCCCTGCCTGTCCCGCTGGTAATGACCTTCAGCCAGGAGACTGGGCATGGAAGAGCACTGAGTGTTTTCACAACGTTCTGCCTTCCTTTAATTCGCCATCTCTAACATCAACAGCCCCAAGTCTCTCTTGAATTATCACTCCTCAAACAGGCTCGTATTGACACTGGAGATCTTCCTCCTACTTTTCAAGTACCAATAAAGTCCTTATGAAGATGCACACAAAATGGAAATATTTATAAAACTGTGAAACTGAACTATGCTACATATGCTGAAGACTAAATTAAAAACAGCAGATGCCATTATTATGCATACTTATTATGTATTTACATTTTATATATAATTTACATATTACACATTTCCTGATTTTTTTTTCAGATTATCAACACACGTATCAAATAGCTTTTTAAACAAAAGCCTGGAAAAAGCCTGTTTGTCTTCTCTGCAACCTCATAAATTTGCAACATCTCTTATGAAGATCTGTTTTGCAACAAAGTAAGCAAAGGAGTGGATGGAAGGAAAAAACCTTTTTTGACAGGGTCCTCTTTGCTGATCCAGTTAAAGGAAGCTGGATATTCAGACAAGTCGTTAAAATGTAAAAAAATTTCTATGTTTTGCAATGGCATCAGATAAAGCTGCTGATGTGGCACCTTCCCAGTGCTAAGAATTACAAGGTTTGTGATTGGAAGCTCTTCCTGCCCCAGTGAAATTTTAGGTGCTGAGGCACAGAGAGACAACTCCTGCTGTTTGTTCAGAAAAGGTTAAGGGAACAGAGGAAAAATCAGCACATTTGCTTCATCCCTGACACTCACTCAGTCCAGGGTGACTCATGGCTGCTGACAAAGCCCGGGGTTCTGGGGAAGCCTAAGGCTTTTTGGTCTCATTTTTTTAATTTTGAAGTGAGAATAGCTGTAATTATCATGCAGCTGACACTCATCCCACTAAAACTAGTATGTGCATAAAACACCTAATAAAACAAATAAATCAGAGCTAGATGAGAGCTGGTTCTGGGACCGGTTCTGTGCAGCCTGCACAGCCCAGCAGCAGCTCTGGGAGGCCACCAGCTCCCCCAGGTTTTCCAGCAGCTCACTTCCAGCCAGAAGTTTCCTTCAGCCACAGGGAGCTGCTCTGGACGCAGACACAGGGCGCTCTGAGGCGTGTGAACGTGGGGGCACAGCACTGTGTGAGGAGAACAATCATGAAGTAGGACAAATACAGCTAAGCAGGGCTGACCCACAGTACTGTGGGAATTCAAAAATCAGTGATAATAGTCAGGTGAGAGAGTTGCCCAGACCTGCAAGTGAAACAGAAGGCATTTTCCATGGGAAAACTACAGCTTGTCTGAAGCAAAGTAGGAGGCAGCAAATGCAATTCGCAGATTCAGCAAATTCAGAGGGAGAAAACAAGGATGATTTATCTCCTTGCTGCAGTCGGTGGCCAGCTTTCACTAAAACGCAACGTGTCTAATGCTTATACAGCATCTTCCTCCCCAAACACCACTCCACACAGCTCCACCAAAATGCTGGACATTTCAGCACAAGCAGTGAGCAATTTCCACCAAAAAATTAACACGAAGTATCTTCCTGAACTGCTTCAGAAAGCTGGGGGCAAATAAGATATCCTACAGAAGTATCAAAACAGGACTCCTTTAACCAATATTCCATTTAAAAAAAAATCTAAACAAAATCTCATTTGGGCTGACAGTTCATTTTACATAAGGGAGGCTTCAGAACTAACTCACAAAGTCTAGATACCAGAACGTGTGCCAATATCAAATTCAGGTAAGTCACGAAGTCTTTCTGACAGAGTCCCGGCAGCTGCCAGTTTGTGTTTCACTGATTTTATAGGTCAAATAATGGACATTCTGATGTCAGACATTTGAGTACATGATCATTAAGCAATACTTTAGCAAATCCAGAAGAGCTTAGAAGCTACCCATATGGTCCACAGCTGATTTTAGTCACCAGTAAAGCAACTGGATGTTGCTATAATAAGAGATGCAACTGCTGCACTCAGATGACACCATTAACTGAGAAACTACTGAGCAGCAAGCAGGCCCTGCGATCCTCATTGTTCATCTGCAGCAAAGAATGACTTGTCCAGTGAGCCACGCTGGTTACTCAGTGACACACAAACCGGGACCACGCAGCTTTTCAGCAGCTCGTGGCCATCCCCAAATCGCTGTGGTCTGCACTGCTGCTCAGTGCCACGTGAAGAGACGGAAAACCAACCACACATGCAGAAGTGACAGCAGGTAGAAACGCAAGAGAAAAGAAAACAGGGAGATTGTGCTTGTCTCAGGGCCTCAAGCAGACAATTTCAGATGAGTCTGAAGTCTCTATAGCTTACTAGAAGGCCAGAAAAGACACTCTGAAGTGATTCATCCAATGGATAATATGCAAGATATAATGGATAATGACAGGTTTATAACTCCAGTAAAGATCTTAACTTTCATACTGAGGCCATGCAGGCTATAAGATATAAACTCATTGCTGTATCCTCTAGTTAACCAGTCTGCCAACTCTACCTCACCCTTTCTTTCTCATTTGTTTCAAAATACTTTGTAGTTGGTATTTTGAGCAGAGAGAGACCTGAAACTGTGACCCAAGACAGAGGCAAAACTGTAACCACCACGATGTGATAGCAAAGGAGGCAAGAGGGCAATCTGGATTTCGAGATTTTAAGATCCGGGATGTCATTAAATGGCTGAAGTACAAACACAGAGCAGATCAATGCAAACATGTTCAGAGTTAAAAGAAACATCTTTTGGTGCTGGAGGCAAACCAAAGACTAAAAAGGTTTCCTTTGGTACAGTACACTTTTTTGACTCAACTGAAAAATTACCTTCACTGCTAATTTTTAAATTTAGTTCTAGTACAGAAGAGGAATTCTTTCGCAGATGTACCTTGGAGATTTTGTTCAGAGTCAGTTTTTCCTGCAAGAATAACGTGACTGTCCTGCAGCAGCTGAAAGAGCGCCCTGTCCGCAGCTGCGGTGCCATCGTCGCCCTCCCCACGCACCCGCGCAGCCCTGGGCAGCCCCGGCTGGCTCGGGACGGGCTCTGACAAAAAGGGCCTGTGCAGGAGCACAGAGGTGCTTTCAGAGCCCAGCAGGGCTCGGGCAGGCAGAGCCCGGCCGCGGGAGCGCCCGGCGCTGATGGAGCCTTGCTGGGAGGGGAACGAGCCCCAAATTCAGCCCAGCTCCAGGAATCAACAGTTCTGTCACTGTCCCCCGGAGCTGCAGGAAAATAATCTCACCACGAGTCCTTTCAGGGGAATTCTCAATGTAATTCTCTAAAAAGCAGCTTGTTTCCATAGAAGCCTTCAACATCTCTTGATTGCTCCTGCAGTAATTCAGGAATTCAAACAACAACTCAGTAGTTATGTTTAGAAAATAAAATAACCTACAGAGAAACACCACACACAAAAGCCCGGAAAAAAGTCAAAAAGCCCCACCCAAACAAGGCCTTCTCTGTCAGGGCAGATCTTCAGTAAATCAAAGTTCTACTGCTCAGTAAAGAATTGAGTTAAAACCAGAAAAATGCTTGGATGGAGGCAATTGATTTTCTTTTCTTCCATCCAACTCTTTTATAGGCAGCAATGTTAGGAGAAAAAAAAGAGAGACAAAATTCTGCTGGTCCTGCCAGGTGGGCTGACAGCCTCTTGCTCCACCTCACGGGGCAGTGGCACCACCTGGAGCCCTGGGGCCTGGGTCACTTCGGCCTGGTGCCTGCTCTCGAAGGGGGTGGCTTTCCTCAGTCGTGCACACCGAACCTTTCGGGGTACCTTAGGAAACAAAGCCACCCCAGATCCCTTTGACAGCTAGAACCCCACAGATTTAAGGCCAAATGCTATTTATTAGGGAAGACTCTTGTGCATTTCACCGCTGTAGGAGCGCTCTGTACTGGAAGGGGTGGGGTGTGTCCTGGCTGAGACAGGACCTGGCTCTGGGGCTGATGAAATCATCTCTTCCACACCCTCAGCTCATGGCAGCCCACAACCAAACAAGAAGAAAAGTGATGACTGTTTAAGTGAAAAACAGAACATCACCTTTTTAACCAGCTCCACAGGATGCCCCACAGCAACACGTGCACATGTGAGATTCAAAATAAATGTACTCCAATTCTAATGCAGTTTTATCTCTAAAGAGAAGTTCTGCTGGTTGACGTAGCTGGTACAGCCTGAACTTAACTGTCTAAAGGAAGCAGCTCTCTGGAGTCCCTAAGGATTAGTGGAGACAAATTATAATGAGCACATCAATGGTATAATTGCACAGCAACCCGAGAAGCAAAGAACAGAAAGTTTCATGTTCTTTGTTGCTAACTAAAAATCTTAAAAAATAACAGTTGCAAAAAAACTTGGCAGCCAATTACTGCAGTTGGCTTGTTTCTAAATGCAAGATTAGGCAATGAGACTTTCCAGGAGCAACTGCCAAGGCTGCAAGGATGGTTCGTCCTCCCCTTGGCCCAAACGTGGGCTGGCCATGGCTGACAGCCGCAGGAGAACCCTACAACAGCATTTCTGCAATCAGTGCTTGCATGGCAGTCATTTATTTAATTCGTGTTCAGAAACACAAGGCAGGATTAAACAAGTGCAGTGACAATGCAGGTGATTTTTCACCAGCCCTAAAGCAGGTTTCACAGTCCTGCTGTTTACACGCACTGCTGGTGAGACAGAGAGGTTAGAATTAATTATTCACATGCGCATATTTAAAATCCACAGGTAGTATCAGTCCACCGCTCCAAGGTAATTTCCAAGGTGTCTCAGGGGGACAGACAAATGCTGGAGGGCACTTGCTGTCAGAAGGGACACGTGGCAGGATGTGCCTCCTGCTGCCCCAAGGCCGGGCAGTTCCTCAAGCCCACTTGAGCGCAGGGCACTGCTGCCAGCAGCAAACCTGCCAGCTGGCCTCTTCCCTCCAGTTTCTTTTGGGCAACTCTGGCTTCGGCTTCCTGAAGTGCTCTGCAGAATGCGAATGCACAGAATCAATGTACATTTATAACAATGAGACCATTTATGCTACCATAGAATGTATCTGTGTCTGATAGGTTTAGTATTTGTAAAGCTAATGATCCCTTAACTGCTCAGTGGTACTCTGGTGCTCTCTATTCATTCCCATCAGACATTTCAGGGCTTGGTTTATGAAAGGAATTCTCTTAAGTGTACCAAACGGAAAGCCATGACAGAAAAATCCTTCCTCTTTAGTAGGAATAACAGAAGCTTCCATCATGAGAAGAGTGTTTTGCCTTACCTCTGAGGTGAAAGGATTAATGTAAAACTCTGATGCTGCTGTGTTCTCTGTACCTGCCTTCAAATTCCCTGCCCGTTTTCAGCTCATCCCAGTGGTACCAGGGGTAATTGATCTCACTAACCCTCCCAACTTTTTTTTTGCTGTTTTCATGACACTTCCTGAAATATGAAGTTAAGGAAATGCTGCAACCATTTTTACTTCCAGAGAAATCACAGACTGACAATGAAGGAAGGCAACTTAACAATTAACACAGCTCCACAAAGCTTTTGTGCAGAGGACTTCATATATTTGGCATGTAGTCTGCTAAGTCTGTATATTCCCTTATGGGAACTCAGAACAGTATGAACGTACTGTCAGAAGCAGTGAAATAAAAGAGTTGGTTCCATTTGCTGAGATGACAGAGCTGGTAGGAAGACATCCTGATTGCACAAGGCCTGTCAGTCGCTGGTTCCAGCACAGTGCCAGTATCACATGCAGAAACCCAAGGGGTGCAGCAGGTTGCACCTTTACTGCAGTCTCAAAATTCCTCTATTCTGACATCCTCTGCTTTTCTGTGTGGAAGCACTAACACTAGCCCAGCTTATTTACGCTGATTTAAAGAAATCTGTATGGGATTACACCTCAGCATCAATATAAATAATTAATTAAAGCCTAGGTCAGCCTCCCCCTGTGACTGACGGAAAGCAGTAACTGCTTCTCGCAGAGAAACCAGACTTAATTCTCCAGCCTCTCCCATCTTATATCGATTCAACTCTTCTGATTTCAATACTTTAAGCAGCCTATATTGTTTCGTATCTCTTCGAGTGTAAGGAGGTGTCCCAGTGCTGCCCACCAAGCTGTGCTCTGGCTCACTACCAGGTTTAAGCTCTACATGAAATGGAACAACAGCAGAATTCTGCAGGTAGCTGGACTGTGCTGGTAGGGAAGCTCAGCTGGAGAGATGGGCAGTCTGGTGGAGGAATGCTGCCCTGTACAACAGCAATGGTCACACGTGCTGGAGCTTCTCACACTCATACAAATCCAGCCAGGATCACGGGAGACAAGCACACGCTTTTCCTAAAAAGGCTGAGGTTTTGCACCACCATGGAAAGAAAATACAAGAATCCGTGAAAAATATGGGAAGATTGTGTCATCACTCTGTAGGATTTAGTTTTTGGGCCTTCCCAGGTACAGACCTACTTCAGTGGATCAATTTTAATGCTGCTACGGCAAGGCAAGGAGTGCAATTATCAGTAAATTGAATTTATCAAGTACTGCTTTTGATAGAACAAATGTGGTTACGTGTTTTTAAGGTCACTGGGATCACATACGGTTATTTCCTCTTTCTACTTTTAATCAGGTCTATAAGCTGGAAAATTATTGATAAACTGACAAGAAAAAAATGGCATCTTTCTTCTCTCCTTCCGCATGTATATTACAGGCAGAAAGAATAAGAGAGCTGTATAAAGCCAAGCCTGTTTAATCAGTGCTTTGCTGTGGGCAGTTTCACATTTCGGTGACATCCAGCTTCACAACACTGAGCACTTGCACAGTGACCTCCCCTGTAAGGCTCAGCTGAGTGCACAGGCGGCTTTTGTTGTTCAAACACCGTATTTAGATTTTAGTTCAGTTGTTTTCCCACGGGACAAATACCTGATGTTTTTTAGTGGTTTGACTGAACTGGATTTCTACTGTAAGCCAGGATGAACTCTTTTACAGTGCTATTCAAACAAAGCAGCAGAGGTGTTAATCTGACCCTTCTCAAAATTACAGAGAACATTTCAGATACCCTCAAAGCATTGAACAAAAGAACTGCAGTGTTTTTCAGTTCCATTGACAAGAAAATGATAATTTTTTACACTTGCAAACTAGAGTAATTTTGATACACACAGAGCAATCCAGTGCAGACATAAGCTCATTTCTGTTCTTCCATCAGCTCACTCATAATTTACAGTTGTTTTTCTACAAGTTTAGTTGGACTGATTTTAATTTTTCTCCCAAGCACTGGGTTTAGACTCAGGAAATATGGGTTTAGGTGCAACAAAACCTTCTTTCTCTACTCTCCTAATGAGGGTAGCATCACCTCACTTCATGGGACCTGAGCAAGAACAAACTGTGCAAGCCCCAGAGCCGTGCTGGGTGTGTGGGCAGAGGGAGCCTCGGCCAGGTCGGTGCCACCCCTGCACACTGCCACACAAAACCTGAGCCCACACTGCCACTTCTGCTGGGGACACTGGAGCACAGGGGGTCTGACATGTCAGCAGAGGACATAAAAAGTTGTATCAATTACTTTACAAAAACATAGCACCGGCCAAAATATTCACATTTCCACAGTCTGTGACTACAACCATTACTACAGCAATTACATTTCTCTACAAGTGCTCATTTTACACTCACAAATGCTCACTTTAAACTGCATGACCTAACTTAAATCTGCATTTTCCAAGAGCATTATTCCTACATTTCCCACATGCATTGATACTTAAAGCCAAATTTACAAAGGTATTTAGGGACTTAGAAGTAATAACTGGTACTTTAGCAGGTAGCTCAACACCATCAAAGCAGGCATGGGAGTTGTACTTCTATGTCATTTAGTACTTTTCCTGTATCTTTACCTGTGTACCATAATCCATTCTGGAACAGATCTAACACATATGCTTGTGCAGAAATGCTCTTTGCAAAGCAAAGTTCCCCACTACAGATGCACCACTGCAGAGCAGCTGTGAACCTCTGAATAAAAGTCACTCCCGAACTTTGAATAAAAAAATGCCTCTTTGGGGAATATTCTGCAATTGTCCATATTTAACAACGCCACTGTTTTGAACGGGGATAAAAATGACCCTTTCCTTAAAACTGGATGGGCACTAAACTTAGTTTCAGCAAAGATTATTGTCAAGCTTGTATTAGAGCTTCACACAGGATGGAGTCTCTGCAAGATCCCCAAAGCCTTCTCTGCAACAGAGATTGTTATTCTGGTGTTTTCCCCAAAACTGGGCAGTAAAGCCATCCCAGAAGAATGGTTATAAACCAACTTCACAAAGCAATCTGCACTTCATGGTAACTGCTCTTTATCATTTTCCAATCAACACTAGTTGGCTTCTAATTGATTTTATATTATGTCCCTTACCAGAAGTAAGAATATTGTGTTTACTAGGGCAGCACAAAGAGGGCAGGCCTATTCTTACTGCTGTATTTAATGCTGCTGCTAATCATGGAGATTAGACTGAAACAATTACAACAGCTAATTAAAGAACAATGCGGTTTTTGGCATCTTCTCTCAGACAGCACTATTGGGAATTCCTAACTCAGGCAAAGCAGGGATAATTAAAAATCGAGCTCCGGCTTCCCCTGCACTGGCAGCTGGATCACGCTGATTAAACTGCAAATAAAACACATGAAACCAACACTTTGTAGTGTATCCAATTTCACTTAAAAGGGTCTTTAAAACTGAATCATAAACGGAGAAACAGTGCACAACAAATTATTTAGCTGAAGCTGGATACAGTCTTCACTGCAATTGCTTCTCAGCTCACTGTCTCTTGCATGGAGCGTGGGACACTCATTACTGCAGGGCCTGGTGAGCCACTTACATCATCCACAGCCCCTCCAAAGGCAGCATTCTTCAAAACATCACACTAGAAGCAACTCAGCTCAGACAAACACCAGCATAAAAATTTGGAAGACCCCTGTGGAAAATGCAGAATTGCACCCAGTGACACCTCAGGTCATCACTGAAGAGTAAGACAGGGCTCAAACCTCTTCCAGTGAGACTCTGCAGGGTGGATGAGCTGCTGAAGAGCAGCTGCTTTATGACAGCTACAAGGTTCAAGACAAACTTGCAGCTGCCCAGTTAGGGCAGAAGTGTAAGCAGAATTAAGCCTTATCTAGATTATCTGGCACTCTGCTGTAAGAGAAGAGCTGTCGGAGCATCTCTTTGTCCTGCTCAGGTCTCGGCATCACCTGGGGCCAACGTGCAGTTACCCAGAGAGACTGACACAGCTTAACTTCATCATGATGATGATAAAACAACATTTACTCTTGGCTAACATTTGCCTGTATACTTTTGAGTCACATGAGCAGTAAGAACAAAACAAACCCAAAGAATAAGACATGAAAGGTGATGCAAAAATACCAAGTTACTTGCCTTAAGCTTGTTCGGGTGCTTGAAAATCTGCCTGAAGGTTGTTACTGTGCTCTCTGGACAAGTACTTAATGCTTTCTCAAACAACAAGGGGATCCTGTTAAAATTTTTTAACTAATGCCAAGAAATCCTGTATTCATGCAGCACTGTGGAGAAACATCAGTATTCACTCACTTTCTGTGATCCCACTAACTGGGCATACCTCATATGAATTTGATACTGGTACAGCTCAGCTACACCAAGTCTGTAACCCAGCAAGAGCCCCACATTGCTTCAGAAGCACAACTATTTTTAGCTTTATATATTAAGTAAATATATTTAACAGCGACAAATAATAATAAAAAGCAGGGAGGCTGCACTTGGCACCTGCAATACTTGCACTAAAGCAAAGTGCTTCAGGGACAGGGTGCTGATGCCAGCAGATGCAGAGGAAGGCAGAGAACTAAGGGGAAGTTTTTTAAGACAAGGCCCTTTCAAGTTTTTGGTAAGCATTTGAGAGTTTGGGGCCCAGGACAGAAAATCTGCTAGAGAAAAGAATCAGAGACCGAGAGGGGAAATACACAAACACACATGCTTTCTGCCTGCCTACCTGTGGTGCACAGATTACACAGCAGTCCTGCTTCAGCCACACGCCATGGGAACAGTTGGGAAGGCTGGCTCAGAGTTAATTAAGAACAAAATTATGCTAAAGGTCCTTGTGGAAAAAGCCCAGTTAGCACAGCAGTGCTTCAGCGGAAACGCTCAGGTGCTCAAGAAAAAAACAGCGAGGGCACAGGGGTGTCCCAGACGCTGGGCTGGCTCCTGCCAGGGCAATCCCAGCGCAGTGACGGGGCAGCATCTCCTCTGCCAGCAGGGCAATCCCAGCGCAGTGACGGGGCAGCATCTCCCGCGAGCCCCCCTGGCCCTCTGCCACCAGGGCAATCCCAGCGCAGTGACGGGGCAGCATCTCCCGTGAGCCCCCCTGGCCCTCTGCCAGCAGGGCACTCGCCTGGCCAGGGCAGCTGTCCCTGCCTGCCAGCGCAGCTCTCTGCTGCCCCGGGGCAGCTCTGCACAGAGACAGGTACACGCACCAACAATCACAGCCCTGTGTGGGAATTTGGGGACATTTTCAAAGCTCACAGAGGGTTTTCACACCCTGAACTCTGGAGACCTCAGAGATTCCACTGAGGCTTCACAGCTATTTCACCCAGAGTCAGCCTGAACTGCCACCTTTTATTCTCTTCATTACCTCAGAGAGAGTAACTTTCACGTTTCCCTCTATTTCTTTAACCTTATTTACCTAAGACAAATGTCAAAAATAATTTTAGCGGCCAGCACTGCCTGGAAATCAACAGCAGCACGCAGTAAAAGAAGACATCACCCTTACAAAGGGCTGCAAGGAGAAGGGGCTGTTGAACACCAGGAACAGGAGAAAAGACCCAAAAAGCCAAATAAAGAAACTTAGTGGCCTGGCTGGTGACGTGCAGTGTGGTCTTGAAGGTTCTTCCTCCACCTGATCAAACAGTGACTGATAATGACTGTGCTGACTCTTTTCTGTCCACTTTCTTGCTTAGATGCACATATGCTTTATTACAGGGACACAAGATAGTCTTTATTTTAAGCTATTTGTTATTTCCTACTATTTTTGTTAGTCCCTGTTAACACACAACTGAAGTTTATACTGGAGAAACAGCTTTCATATTTTTCTCTGAAATTACAAGTTTGTTCTCAATCCCTGAGCTGACATCTCATGCTTAAATGACATTTTGGCAAAGAAAAGCAAAGCACTTCACAGCTATCCTTCTACATCTAGTACCATTATGTCTTTATATACCTGTGTAAAAGCAAGCTATGCAAATTTTCCCAAAAATAATGATGCTAGTGTAATTGTTCTTTCTAGGCTATGTTCCAAAACCAATTTTAAACTTGAAAAAAACATGAAAGTGGGATAGCTGGGGAAAAAAATACTTCATTTTTTACCTAATAATAAATGCTTGAAAGGATCACAGCATTTTATAAGGTCATATGTAACACCAGTTATGACACCACAGTAATGCATTATTCAGTGCCAGCGAAGAATATAAATCCTTGTAATGTACATGGGTAAAACGTGGTTTAATTCTTATTATCCTTTGGCTTTGACTCACAGTTCCTGCTGAGCGTTATGATGTTTAGATGATGCAAATTCCCTGAGATGCTTTAATTAAACCTGCAGTGTAGCACTGCCTCTGGCTATTGGTCAGGGAACCTGGCACTTGCATTTCCAGAGACACCCCTCGCCAGGCTGCACTGCCCTCCCTGAGCTCGGGCCCCAGGGAAATGGGCAATTCTGGTACTGCTCAGGCTGAGGCACACTGGTGCTTTGGGCAGACATCCCACCTTTGCTGCTGCATGGTTGAGGTTTATCAGAAAAACACGACAGCCAGGAAACTGAGAAAATAAAATTCCTGCTCTAATCTCTCCTTTTTTAACAAGGAATTTCTCTGGGAGAGTACGTGGATGTTTAAGAGCAGGAGCTTGCAGCACACGCTACTTCCCAATTGCACACATTTCCACTCTGCTCCGAACACTGGCAAAGGCAAGAGCTCTGGACTTTGTGTGACTGGTGACTGCCATAATTCACTCCTGCTCGGCAGCAGGGAGAACCCCGGACCTCCGGGACTCCTCCGGTGTGTGCATGCAGAACACAGCCCTGGGCTTCAGGAGCACCTTCTGCTCGCCTTTTATGAAAATATCAAAAGATTTGGGTTTGTTTTGAAGTGAAAAACCACCTCAAATCTCTAAACCCTGTAGCTGCTAAGAAAAGCTTTTCCTACTCAGCTCTATGGGACGCTCATTCACAGGCAGGGACAGCTGGATGCCCTCAAGCACTCTGGCAAACACCCTTCAGCATTTTCAGGAATTTCACTCTATCTCTGCCCAGCACTCGCCCTCCTGTGACTGTGAGCAGCCTAATGGATCCTTCCTCCCCACCGACTGCTGAAGCAGGCATTTCAAATGCAGTTGTTTGCATGTGCTGACTCGAAGTGCACACATCCTGGAAATTCACTGCCTTTCAGCCTTACTGCCAATAAATAATTAAAAAGCCTACTAAGACAGCAAAAGCCAATTCACTGGAATTATAAGCAAATATTTTTGCATCGGGGCCCAGACTTGGGGAAACACTTAAATAGCACCTTCAACCCAAAGCTTGTGAGCATTCACATTGATGCAACTGCCTGGCTTGGAAGTCTTGTGTTTTCCTGAGTAAGGGCTATTACTCAGCTCTGCAAATTACTTTCTCTTGTGGAAACATTCAAGATTTCAAAATATCTAGCAAAAACAACGGTTTCGTAACTAGAAAGACAAGTCTGATTTCAGCCTAAGTCCTATAATTTTGATTCTAGATAGAAAAAACAAATCGTACTGACAGAATTTAGCCTCCACTGTATTTTTTCAGACATCAAAATACTTAAGTTATTCAGATACATATAATATCACAAAGGCAGACAATAATGGAAATAAGGACATCAAGAAGGTGTTCTACTCCAGGGAGCATATTTACAAATATTACTGGAATAAAATCAACTGCCACAGAGGGAACACAGACATTAGGCACAAGGAATCTCAGTTTGGAAAACATTCAGAAAATGGGACACATCAAACTTAAAGTTAAATTCTAATTAAGAACAGGAAGCCTAGGAGGAAAAGCAGATGCTGTCAGAGCCACAGCAGTTACACCAGGAGGTGACAAGGGAGAGAAGGAAAATCTGAAGAGGAACAGGGACACTCAGACAGACACTAAACACTGAGAGAAACAATAACCACTCTTTTGGGAACAGAGCATCTCTGCCACACAGCACGTGTGTCTGGCAGC
The DNA here is from genome assembly GCA_013389985.1 of Dryoscopus gambensis. Lineage (NCBI taxonomy): Eukaryota > Metazoa > Chordata > Aves > Passeriformes > Malaconotidae > Dryoscopus > Dryoscopus gambensis. The sequence continues at coordinate 80,049 of WEIT01010400.1, read as the reverse complement.
ACACCCTGCCACACAGGCAGGCCCTGCTGACCCTCTGTAGTTTCAATTTCCCAGGATGACCTTCCCCAGCTTTCTAATGCTGCGTTTTCATGACCAGCTGAGATCATGGGGGTGGTGAGGGGCAGGAGAGGATCTGATGATCCCAGTGAAAATTACCAGCTGGGACACCACTGGTCCTTGACTGACTGCAGTGCCCACCCTCCCACTCAGCAAATGGAGGAATGACATTTTCTGAATTATGCCAGTATTTGGATTGGTGTTGCACAGAGCACACAGGCTCAGATGGCTGTTTCAGGAGCATCTTCAAGGAAATCATGCTTTTGAAAATACACAACCTAATGCTGGAGTTGAATGGATTAGCAAAAATGTAGGACTGTCTACTGTGGAAACTCATTTAAGCTAAAACAGACCAAGAATTCACCTTGGACCAACAATTCTTGATTAACTTCCTTTGCTGGCAGGCGTAGTGTAAACTAGGCACTATGCCAAAGCCTCCCAATTCACTCTGGAGCAAATGCAGTTTGAAATGATGCTCTCATATTTTAACAGCATGGACTTCACAGTGAATTTTCAGGCAATGGTCAGAAGTGGCACAGACCTATGGATCAGTCATGATGCTGGCACTTCGTGTAACAATAAATCAAAACAGGTCTTTACTAACTTCTTTCACTGCACAGTAAAGGAACAGCTCCCAAACCAGTGTGTGCAGCGTGGTGTATTGTCTACAAGGAAAAACTGTTACTTCTAAGCTGGAACCACAATTTACCAAAAACATCGATGTTTAGTACAGGCTGGAACAGTGAGATATTTATATTAAAGTTATTTTTAAATATAGTGCATGCCCAGACACAATCTCTAAATGTCTTTAACACGAGTGAGATCTGCACAGCCCTGGATTCATGGGCCCCACACGGGCTCCACCAACTCTGCAGAAGCTCCTCAGCGTGTTGCTGGCATCCCACAGGAGATGGGCACGACCTGGGCTTCCACCCTCTGGCACCACCAGAAGCAGATACATGCCAGAAACCTGTTTGCCGTGGAGATGGAAGCCAGTCACTTCATCAAACCTGCAGGCTACTCACACGTATCTCCTGTAGAGAGCTCTGCACGGTCACTGCTGCAGGGTATGATCCCCAACAAGAGTTTCATCTGAGTTTTAGCTTCTCTGAAGCTTTTGGGCTTTCCAAGTCCATCAGTTTGCCTCAGGAGAGCTGGAGCCGTGCTGGGATGTGCAGCCTCCCTCCGGGAAAGCCGGAGGAGCTCTGCCCAGCAAACGTGCACCCACTGAGACCACACAGACCTCCCCAGCTGCAGCCGGGGCAGCTCCTCCTGCATGGCACAACCTGCGTCTGTCGGGGACCTTTTAAATAAAAATGCTGAACTAAATCATTTCCTTATGAATGGCCAAGTTTTACGTGCGCTAAATCTTGCACACAAACACAAATTCAGTGACGGGAGCAGAGCTGGCACGCCACCAGCACTCTCTGTGCCAGGCGAGCCAGCTGCCAGGAGAGGCAGAAAGGGACCCCGCACAGGGCGACACAAGAAATCTGGAGCAGGGACCTGTGCATGCTCTAACTTGGGCTCCGCATCACAATTTAAAGACGAGATAAAAAACATCAACAGTTTTATGTGTGTCAGTTTCGAAAGGCTGGGCTCTAAAGAATGCAAAGTTATTCAACAGGAGAAAAAAAACGAATGTGAAGAATATGTCAGTTTGATGTCTAAAATAAAAAGGTAATGACCTCCATTTACACAACATTTCTGTGTTTTCACAGGCAAAGGAACAGGCAGCACACCTTGAGAAAAGGTTACCATGAGGCTGATTTGGCACCTCATTTGTTATTTAAATTGTCTTTTGCTTTCTTGCCCTTAAAAAAACAACAAACCAGCTATTAAGTCAAGACTAACTTTTTGACCTTTGTAAGACACCGCGTTCAGCGAGCAGCACCGTGATAACGGTGCCAACACAAGTTCAAAGCTGAGCTGCCACAAAGGTGCTCTGTAAGCAGCCATCAAACGTTCCATGTTTCCTGCTAAGAAACCAAACACTGCTGAAGACCACAACCAAATTAGCATCTAGATAATTTGTAAATAATTAACTTAGTGTCATTTTATAGGCACTAAGTGCTTGCTCTTCTAATATCATGATTTAATTATCAGCATTTATTAAAAATATTTTGTTTGCTGTACATAAACTCAAACATTAGAAGACAGTCAAAAGCAATTAGAAAGGTAGGTAACATTTACTACACAGGATAAAGCACAATTAAATGCTAAAAGACACGGGAACAAAGAAATAATAATAATTCTTTCTGGTTCCTGTGGAGTCATAGAACAACATGTATAATAAATTGTGCTATGCATAAGCAGCAAGAGGAAAACTGTTTCAGGTTTACAATTGTTTCAAAGCTGACTCTCCAAGCAGAGTGAGGAGCTCATCAAACCAGCTTGCAGCAAAACCTTTCTGGAAGCTCCACTTGAAGCTTGGCCTTACTGTAGTGCATACAAATTACTAACCCATTCCCAGCGGCAGCGCCCGGCACTTGCTGCCTAACAGAAGCCAGCACCACAGGCTCCCCAGACATGATTTCAGTGTTAAAAATGCTGGTTTTTTTCTCCAGTTTCGCAGCACACACAAAGCAGAGAAACAGTCCTGCAACAAGGAGCAGGGAACTGACCTGTCCTGCACGGGACAGCACAGCTTGCGCTCTCCAAAGCCTCAGTGCCCACCTGTGAGGCACAGGGCAGCGTGCCCAGGCCACCCTGGGACGTGGCACAGAGGGGTCGTGCCATCCCAGCCTCAGGAGCGGGTCCCTCTCAGGCAAGCGCTCCCCACAAGAGCAAACCCCACCCCTGCCACAGAAAGAAGCAGCCTGGCCAGGCGGGTGTGCTGGGTTTCGCTTTGCTCTGAGGATGGACATGAGCACCGCTTTGGGGTGAGGGGCTGTGAGTGCCAAGGGCAGAGAGGCACGGCGGCCGTGCCCCAGGGCTGCGCTGCAGCAGAACCCTCGGGGCTGTGGCTGTGACAGACCCTGCTAACCCTGTCCCGAGGCTGGCAGCTCCCGACACGCACACAACAGGCAGCAGTGCAGGCTCTGGCTGCAGCTGTGAGAGGCTGTCTTGGGTTGCAATATGTAACCAAAAATGTGTAATTCTATTTTCATCTGTTGAAACCGGTTGAAAGATATTTTTATCCCTTGTAACACCAGGGGAAGGAGGGCGGGTGCCTTCTGTTAATGGGTCAGTGGTTAAAACCAGATGGGGCAGTGCTTCCTTATCTCGTCCTCCACCCGTCCTCCTCCAAGGGGATATCACCTGGGAATGAGCAATTAAGGCTCTCCTTGTGACTGATAACATCACATCATCCCACTGGGAGATGTTCCACTCAGTGGGAGGAGCCGAAGTCTCTCTACCTGCAAAAAACCTGCAGCTCAGAACACCAGAGCAGCTGGTTTTTCCACTGGATTCCCCGAGCAAAACTGGACCCATCCTGTCACCACCGGACCCTTCGACAGGATCACCTCTACTCCAACGGAGCCACATCT